>JAJEKV010000008.1:14363409-14809325 GCA_021234155.1 Isoetes taiwanensis | reverse complement strand
TGCCACATGCATTGCTGGTGCCCGATTTTTTACCGGATATTGGTAAGTATGACTCATTGTAAGTATGGAATTCTTGCATCCGCAAAAGCTAATATAGGATCACAAAATCGGTAAGCTACCTTCAACACAAATTTTACGATTCGCAACTATAAGTGTAAGGCGTGATCCCTTTAACCTACTATGTACTTATGTCCATCAGCCAATTTATGCCATGTACTAGCAGAGTTGAGCATTTTATACATCGGGATTTTAATTTCCATTGAGAGTCGATGCTAAAATCGTATAAGTAGGTTGATTTCTCACGAGGGTATTGGCCGGGCCCTGTGTGTGAATTTAGCAATCTCTCCCGCACGAGATCCGTAAAACTCTCCGCTCGTGAGGTAGAATGTGAGATAGCTTGGGAAACTGCGTACTGCTTCCGCCAAGTAAGGCCCCTGCACCGTATGTATCCCCACTGGCAGCCAGAAGGTGCCAACTCTCGTGAGTTACTGTCCCAGGTTTCCCCCGTCCTAGGTTTCGCTCTCTTTTTATTTCCCTATCCTCTGAAAGCATAGTGAAGGATGGCTCCTCGAGGGGATGTATTGATTTACCCGCGTTTCACGCGATACCATCGCTAAATCAAGTATGTTTCGTTTCAGGCGTACTATCCCCGCGCTTTAAATTCAGTTGCAGCCGCATTTCTCAAGAGCCGGATTCTTGCATTTTTCCGATATCACCAAATAAGAATTAAAGAGGAGTGGTATCCGGCGGGTGCCCCTGCTTTTTCGCATCGATATGCAAGTACTATGAATTTACCGCTATGCTCTTTTGATTAATCTACTGCCTTTAACTTTTGCCGGTAATGAATGATGTCTTCTCTTGTGGACAAAATGGCTTCCCCTTTTGATGATTTTTCTTTGTTATTTTCTTTTGACGGCTATTCTCATCTATATAGTAAAGACTCTCGGAGGAGTATGGTAAAGCACCTTTCGTTGGCCCCTACAAAGTTTTGTGGATTGCCACCAGCCTCTTTGCTAAGTTCTCTAAATGCAAGTTTGCCAATTCCTGGGCGTGGATTTATTTAGGCCATGTTATTTCAATGAGGAATTGCAACCGATCCAGCCAAAATAGGTACGTTGATTTCGGCCAATTCCAAAGTAATGCGTCAAGTCCGGGAAGTTTCGGATCGGGCAGTGGCTGGTCGAAATTTGTTGCTGATTTTGCAAAGATTGCAGCACCTCTACCTAATCTTTTACGGCATGGAGAAAGTGAAGGACTGGTTTTGGTACCTACTGGAAAGCAAAAGGTCCAGCTCGGCTTCGGCTTACATTGCTTTGACGTCCGCGACCGGGCCTCACATTGCCGGATCTGCAGAAGGATAAGTCAAGAGGCAAATGTGATTCTGCCAGTAAGGCTACCGGGGAGTCTCCCTACTTTGGGGTATGGAGGGGGCTTATGCTTTCCACGGCCTGGAAGAAGATGAATGAGACGCAACAGCTTATACCCTACCTATGATCAGAATTGTTGGTTTGTTCGCTTTATGATATGGAGACACTACCTTCGGGTAGGAGATTCCAAATTTTTGGATACGGATCATCGTGAGCCTCGCGACGCCAACAACCCAGCCTAAACCCCAACCTCTGGCTGAGAAGATATGCAATTTCTGAGTGAGGCGATTTGAGATTATGTATAAGCTCCTGGGAAACACACGTGGCGCCATAAGTGATAAGTGCTATCACGCCACACCCCCCATAACCCTGACCCATTAAATAATAATTTACACTCACCACCGAAGTTCGGAAACAAATAGGGTAAGCCTTGTGCCATGGATCGAGTTCCGGGTGGAAGTGTGGGATAGTTTTGGCTAAGAAGGTACTAGATGTATGGGGCGAAATCTGGAAGCTTTCCGCTCGTGAGATAAGTGAGGGCGCGCAACCGGTTATATTGGCGCTGATAAAGCCGCGTACCCGAGACTTCAGGAGGCACGTGAAGCTTTATTCTCCGGCGACACACACAAATGTTCTATAGCTGGAGATGCAAGCTCTATGAAACTCTGCCTTAAGATCCGGCCCAGCTTATTTTTGGCCTCGGTGAAAGCGATACGTGCCCCAGATATTTAAGCAGCGAAGCGTCGTGCGGTCGCTACAAACCAAGGGCGCTTCCAGCAACCATGATTCCGCGAGGAGCTGCAACCTCCTGGATGCGCCTGAATTTTCAAAATGTAGTAAACTATGGATTTCATTAGGCCTTCCACGACCTCTCTGGATATGATGCATTGATGGTAGCGGTCGAAGGCCAAACCGTCAAAATGGCTCATTTTTGCCAGCGTCGCACTCACGGATGTTCGCGTCAGTTTTCGCTCGCTACAAAGTGAGATCTTCGTGGGGATTGCATGGAATGCCACGAAGTTATAGTATCGCATGGATCCCCGCTTCTGTAAGTGCATTCCCTGAAAGATTTCGCCACCAGTCCGCATCGCAGTTATGAGTGTATTAGCGGCCAGACATCCTCGTACTATGGTCGTGTATTTGTGAGCTGCTACGCCAACTTATTGTATAGAGAAAGTGGATATGCCGCCAAGCGGGAAAGCAACGCCAATGGGCTTCATTTATATTTACGGCTTCCAGCTTCGCTCTTATGTAATGTATATGTCGTGAGGCCTTCGTGAAATGTCTCCTTCGCGATGTAAATCTGGCGGTTATCAATGCCTTACTCCCAACACATGGTATAATCTCGCTTTAAGTGGTGGAGGTGTTTCTCAACAATCCTCCTCTTTAGGAAAATGCAAGATTAAGCCAGCTGTGCCGGCGCTTCTGGCTACCACCAGCCGCCGTGGAAGAGTGTCGTTTGGCGCAAGCACGCCAGTATCCCCTACCGTATTCCTGTGCAGCTAATCGGGTTTGGCTCGCGACATAAAGTTAAATAAGCCAAGATTGGGTGATTGGAACGGTGAAGAGTTTTGGGCACCCGGCGGGCCGTCGCTCAAGATCATCGAAGCTGAAACGTTGGTAATAGGGTATAATGCCGGGATTTTGCTACCCTTGAAAGATCCGCCAAGGTTCTCAGCGTGAGCTCTCAGCAAATATTCCCGCATCCAGAGGAGACTTGATCCACCCTCCTGAAATGACGCGGGTTGAGCATTTAGATATAGTACTGGCGGGGCTCTTCGGTCAAGCTGGCAGCGTACCGCGACTCAAATGCTGCGGGTTACTTGGTTAAGCGGGAAGTCATACTCTCGGCCGCTTGAAGATGCCACGCGTGGGCGATGAAGATAGACCTTTATAGCTAATCTATCCGCACTTCATGGGGAACTTCGGGCGTCGCGACTATCAACTATGTTATTACCCCACACTCTGGCTGTAGCTTGAAGGCTTCACCCGCCAGGATCATGCGCATTGTGGTGGTATTTTTTACCGTGGGTTAACAATAGTTAATGGCGATGAGATCACCTTCGTGTTCTGCAGGACGCGGTGTATTGTCGCAGGTTTTGGCATGACCGCCAATCGCTTGAAAGTATGTAGGTCGCTAGGCCGCGTTTCATCTCGGCTATATATGGCCGGGAACTTGGCCATTCCTTATGTCGCAATGTAAATGCCGCTAAATTTATAGCATGATAGGTTCCTTCAAATATAGGTTTCTTTTATTTTCTTATAGGGGTCCCTTCTGTAACTACACAACCTAATGGAGTATTATCTATATACATGTGCCGCCATGCCAGACGCGAATCTCCTGGCGTATAGAGGGTTGCCGGATGGGTCCGACTTCTCCGGCCGCCTTTTAGATTCTTGTCTATGTTACTTTTCTTTGCCACCGGATCTTTGATAGACGGACTGCGCCCTGAAACCAATTTCAAGTGATAATTATGTGAAATGCACCTGGTGCTTAAGCCTTATATTTTAAACTTCAATGTTATTTATCTTCTCGAAATAAGCGTAACAATCTCCCTTTCTTTTTATATATATAATTTATTTTAACCAACCCTAACGCTCGGTGCATACATATTTCATAGGAGTAAACGTGACGTCGGTAAGGATGAGCACGTATATTTTATAAAAATATATTTAATAACGCCACCCAAAGCAGTTATACCACCATGGGGTATTGCAACTTAGGGTTCACCTAAAAGGGATTGCTGCCTGCTTGCCAAACTCAATTATTAGCGCTAATTTCACCTATAATTGGCAGCGCACAAAATAACTCCACCTGGTTAATTGATTAATTAGGAAGGTGCCACTTGGCCAAATCTCGACGTAATGTAAATATGTGGAATGCTAATCCTAGCACTGGGGCCCGGTCCTCATCCCATTTGACCCCAAACGCCAAGAGTGCAGGTGGCTTTCAGCCCAGCCGCCTGTTGTTGAAGCTGTTGGCTCAACACCCAAGCTGCCGGGTTTTTCATTAAGCAAACACCCAAGTTGCTCGGCGCGCAGAGGTGCGTCCTTCCATGATACGCTCCCAGCGTAAAACTCGCAAGTTAGTGGGTAGTCTAGCTTTGCTTCTCGGTGGATGGTGCCCGCAGCTTAGTCTCGGGTTATCTTCAAGTAGGGACTTCAACTTTCTTGGTTATTTAGGCTATATTTCACCTGCGGGATTGCGCTTGTTAAGTAGATGGATGAATTCAGCGATGTAGTATCTCCGCTGGCCTGTAAAGCAGATTGGGGCGCAGGCCTCTCGAGCCGCGGCTGCAGTATGCTCCCTAGATAGCCTCAGATATTCCCAGCATATGCTCGCGGTACGTTGGCAATCACCCAGTCGTGGATGCTGCGGGAATTGCTTAGCACCCAGTAGGCACGCAAAGTGGTGAAGTGGCGGCGGTCTTGGCAATGCAAATACATAAAAGGCTCCTGTGGACTCCTGCCATGTAATGGCTAGGGCCCAAGAGGCCGCCACGAGGGGTCGCATGCATTGTCCGACACCTCAAGTGAGGCAGGTGCGGACTGTGATGTAGCAACTCCCGCGACTTTGAAAGATAAAAGCTGGCGGGAGTGGCTCCGTATGCATGCGTAGCCGTGCACATATTCCCAGCCTCACCCATGGGAACCATTGCGGATCCCTGAAGGGGATTCTCCCTACCCTGCCCTACCCGGCTGTGTCTTCATGAAACCCTGGAGTAGCTCCTCAAGGGGTGGTACCTTGAGTCTCAAGGCCTCCTGAAGGCTGGTAGTGATGCCATAGTGATGATTTGACTCCATCCGCAGGCGTGTGCAATGTAGAGAGAGGGGCGCAGATGGAGTGGGATGTAACCCCTAGCCGATGTCTTTATGCCGCCTAACGCTACTCTTCGCGATTCGCCCTCGGCTGGATCTCTCTTGGAGACCTAGCTTCGCCACGGATCCTCACCGGAGTCCGCCGCCAGTAGAACCATATGGGTTTTGGGGTGTTTCTCTAGTATTAATGCATCTTTCTTTGTTGTTATCATTTGATGGATGGGCCACCCTTCGGTGGTATTTATGACATGATTATGTCGATGCTAACCTTTGTATTCACGCTTTCCCATATAGAGCCCTGGGCCAGCGAAATACCGACTCCCTTTTTAGGTCCTTCACTGAAAGCAATCTTCCATAGATGCCCGGTGATAGACGTGAGGGCCCCGCTTGCGCTTTAGATGAAGCCATGGGAGTGTAAGTCCCCAGATGCATGCCAATTCGAAAGTGTCGATATGTTCTGGGGATCGCCACAACAAGATTCAAGTCCATTTCTAAATTTGGTTTCATGCTCGATGTTGTATATTATACCGATTTGTTGATACGCAGGAGGATTAAGTGTGATGATTACAAGCCCACTTTAAACGCCCCGGGATCTTGCTCTTCTTACCCATAAAAATTTATGGGCAATAATTTCTTCCCTTTTTCATGTTTGTATTTTTATTTTAGTGGCGCTGCGGTTGTAAAGCAAGAGGCGCTTTGACCCTCATGTGGTAAATGGATTTGGTCTTATCGGTCACTGCCACTGGTTGTGAGTGCTCGGTTATCGGCCCCGGGAAGATTCCCTTTGTTTTTCCAAGTTCGTAGACCCTCGTGGATCGCTCCCGTAGTTTATGATGGTATCGCTGTGGGTTATAAGTATTACATATATTTTATTCAATTGGTTCAGGGTGTCTTAAAATTTGTGTCACTTTACCTACGTCGAGATCACCGAACAACAACAACAACAGCACTCTTGGGTTTTTTTGAAAGGTTAAGAGGGTTTTATACAAAAGTTTGATTGGTTTGTGTAGCTATGGTTTCATGCACATTTACTTATTAAAAATCATCATCATCATACTAAAGGCTACACAAATCTGGTACAATATAAGAAGTGTCACTGTTGGGTTAGGAATTGAAACTAAAGCGCGAGCCAGCTTGTATAAAATGTAATAGCCATAGCAAGCTGTACGAAAAGGTCTTTTGCTTTATTTTGAGATTCTCGAAAATTGTTCACTTCATTGTTTCCAATGTGTGTAGGTGCCTGTATCAGAGCCGCTTGGTTCCTCGCACTTTCAATGTTTCAATGTAAAGGGTCATCTATCCATGAAAAGCATCAAACTTCTACATTTTTTCATAGGCTTATGTGGCATCCATCGTGATGCCCCTTATATCTTGCTGTGACCTTGAAGTGTAACATGTGATGAGAATAAACTTTTGGCGTAAACATCAACTCCAAGAACTGCGGAAATGACATGATGGGATTATTATGAAATGGCAATGCATTTCAAACGAGGTATTTGGTGATAACAATCTTAGTTTGGCTTCCTCGCCTCCGCCCCGGAACAAATCAAATTCTGCAATGATGTGCATGTCGAAAGTTACCCTCGCCTCACACAATGAGTCGAAAGAGGGTAAGCCGGAAAATGTACCCATGTAACATCCAAGCCTTGGGGTCCCCATTATAAACCCGCATCCTCATAGGCATATCATGAACACTGTGGTGATCTCTTGTGTAGCTTCGGAAAGCTCCAAAGCCACTTCCTCGGATTCTTTTGCTTGTCTTACCCACGATTTAGCCTAGCTTGCTAAACTAATCCCTAAAGATCCTCATACCTACATAAACAGATGCCTTCCAAAATACCCTCGATCTAGATGGAAAGTTGATGGTCCGAACCTTTGATCCCTTTATCCGATGTGGAGAACCAAAACAATTGTAAGGTGCAAATAAAACATTCCGCTTCCACGGAAAGACCCTCTAAGCCTCCTCATTAGCAAGAGTGTCCTCATTGGCGTGCTGCTCATCCCATCCTCGCTTCGGAAAGTACATAAAATAATGCCAAAGGAACATTATTATTAACAAACTTTGACAACAATCACGCTCCCAAGTATAATAGCATAATTGTTTACAATGAAGTCCAATACAAACCCCTGTTTCCAAACACCTCCACTTACAGCATTGGGCCATCTTGGATCAATATTCCTTCCAACCTTAATGATAGTGCGTACACCCTTTTCCATATATTTACAAATACATGGAGATGTACCGGCCAGATATCTAACTTTAAAGCTACCTTTAAAAATTTGTAAGCAAAGGCCGCGAACTTTAATTTATAGGATCTCTTATTTCTAAATTGCATTTTGAATCGATCCTGCACATTAAGCTCGAGAGCTTTCATGTATTTATAATATGGAACAACAAATGCCGCAAAGACTGCCCCCAGTGAAACGGATGCGTTTTAAACGCTAGTGGCCAGCAAAGCACCCAACCAGAACTAAAAGGTAATCGTGTGACATATGAATATATTTCGCATCATGATCAGGAGGTTTACGACAACCAACATAGTCTTCGCATCGCAGCATGTGCCGCAGGCACTTCCAAAGTAGTAAAAACAAAGTGTAATGTGCTGATGGAAATAGCAAAATTATATGCGAGTAAAATCGTTCCCAAAAGCCCGGCAGGCCTACGCCTTTTGCAGCCGCCCTGCCTTTCACCAAGTTTGAAGCATGCGCGCTGGCGCTACGATGATCCACTGCTGCTTTTTGCGCGGTATCTCAAAAAACATCAAGAATGAAAGCTCTCTGGTTGAAAAGCTGGCGATCAACCCTTCCTAAGTAGCTTTCCTCAGAATCCTCTAACCCCAAGTCCAATCATATTTTGCTTTATGCTTCCGGCGAGCCATGAAGCTTTATGGGATTCAAGCTTTGGGTCTCTCCCAAAACACAACTCTTTGCTTCCTCGCCCGGCGTAGGTATATGCTTGTTGCCGCTTCCGCAAAATATGTTGATTGAATTTTCACATCTCCAGATCTTGAGGCGCCCGCCGCATAACCTTTGTACGCCGGCAATAGTCAATAAATGAACTTAGATGCAGCACTTCTTCAAGTAGTATTCCAACCTGCTGAAAATAAGCAATGTTTAGTACAATTCCCTCGGCTTCTGGAGCAGGTAAGTGCCGCGACACCCTCAAAGCCGCCGCTAGAAGATTTATATCCTTATGAAGGATGTCGTGTAGACATTTTGGCTGCAGCGTTCTTCAGTACTGCATTTATTACTCTCGCTTCGCCCAAGTCCCCGGCTCTTGGCTTTACTGAATTTGCAAGACCATCCAACTTATGTTCTTCTTGACACCATCCAATTTGCATTGATGTAGCATGTCTAGCAAGTCCTTACTTGAGAATGCATGGGAGAATATTTCACGCGATGCTATTTCTTGTTTCATACCGTTTTTTGTAATAGTTGTTGGTGGTTTTTGTGCACTACAATATATTATGATTGTATACCTTTGAATGTGTGCTCACTTATGGTTGCATTTTGCTCTATATTAAAAAATAAACCAATGTAGTTTACATCCTACCACATATTCTTAAGAATATTCCTTCTAAGAAACCCTAAGTTCCTCTTCAAAAAAAAAAAACCTCCAAATAAAAATTCTCCGCATCATCCATATATTACCATCTTCACACAACTCAAGAGGGAGATTGGTACTTCCGGGCCTCAAGTTCTTAAATCCAAGTACAGATTCAGAACGCTTCCATCACTCCGTGCCCTTGTGCTCAATCCTGCAGCACGTGTCCATTCTTCGCTGGTAGACTTTCAAAGGAGACCTGCTTCGCTCCATTACAACCCACCGGCAGAACGCGACCTCAGCCGCTGCCTCACCAAGGTTATATCCAACCATGGTAGGCCACGTCAGTCTAATGCGGACATAGTGCCGACGATTGACTTGGAGAGACGCGGAAAATGCCGCCAACCGAGACTCGCCGGGATATTGTCAGCTGTGAAGTCGCTTTTATGGAGCAAAATAAAGATTCCCTCATATTTGCACTTAGGCCCCAAGATATCGTCCTCACAAGACAACCTTCGAGTCGCGTTCATTGTCCCATGGCTCCACTCCGGAGGGGATAGCCCCTAATGTAGTAGCACCTAAAAGCATCGCGGGGTTGACGGTGACGCATTTTAGCCATGGACTCTCACTTTATCAAAAATTCACTCAGACTTTGTGCCATATAGCTTAGATCAAGATCCTACATTTCCAGCGCGGCGAGGACGAAGGAAAAAGTAGCATAAGAATCCATCTTCTCACTAGTTCATATGGATATAAAGATTTTAGCTGGCATGTGCATGGGATCCGCTCGTCGCCAAGTAAGTGAACGAGAGTAGCATTGGCTATTCGTAAGATTGACCCAGATATCTTGTATCTCCAAGAGCATAAGGGTTACAAAGGTGACACCCGTATGCTTTTGGACATGTTTGGACGACAATACATTGTAGCAGTTTCCCACCCTCGTGTGGACTTAAAGTCATCCACCATTATGCGGAAGATGAATAACTATGTAACATTCACCGACCGCCGGGTGATGGATTATCATCAAGGGCAGAGGAAGAACAGATCGGGGATCAGTAATGTCTACATCCACAATAATGCGCGGCAGAGAGGAGCATTATGAACATCTTTGAGGAACAAGGTCAGTGCTTTGGGTACTGGTGTGGCTTGGTTGTTGCTCAGAGATTTCAACATGGTAGAGACCATTCATGATAGGTGTGGGCAAGGATTGGATGTGGTACAAGGTTTTGAACGAGAACAATGGTTAAAATTGCTTGATTCCCCATCCGCAGTCGCTTGAGATCAGACGCTCACGGGTCCAACCAAGGGATGTGGGCGTGCCTGGACATATGCTCCCATGATGATGCTATGTGGAATAATTCTAATAATGGACCTTGTACCCCACGGGCAGTATCATTCTCCGCCACCGCTAGCCTTCCTAATTACACTCGCATTAAATTTCACAGTCTCGCGATAATCAAACTGACAAGAACAGTGTTCAAATTAAATACGAGGTGCTTGAAGGAGGCTGATTTCTCCTGGGAATGCAAGCAGATTTAGTTCTGCACTTTTCGAGGTCACTTTGGGATGTCAGGAATGATTAGGGTCTTGACTGCTATCAAATCATTCGCAAAGTCTTAGGAAAGACTAAGGCTCCGAAGAGTGTGAGTCGCTAGGACGATATATCGAGCTTGAAAACTCTCGAATTTCAAAATTTCTAATGGAGTGACGAAAATGAGATATTGCATCTCATCATAAAACTGTGAAGAGGGCATCTCAAGTAAGGGGTGAAGGCTGGATCAACCGGGTCATATAGGTGATACCAACTCTGCACGTTCTTCAGGCAAAATGCAAGAAAAGAAATATGCAAATTGGGCCAATGTCGTCATTGAAATGCCTAATGGCCGTATTCTTCATTTGCTTAAGTGATATTAAACAATTTTGTATTTCCAGCATTTTTTTCCTTCTTCCGTGAGAAACGATGACAGGTCTCTATAAATGCTCCGGGTCTAGATGCAGTGTGGATTTTTTTAGGAATAATCGGGAATAGTTAAAGTAATTCGTTGCAGACTTATCAAGATTTGTTGAGAGCAAGTAGTCAAGTAGACTATAGACGAATAATCGATGCATCTCACCGATTCTTAAGGTGAAAGATCCTATTACCATCTCTCGCTTGGCCCGACATATTGACATCCTCTCGCGGTACAAGATAATTGCTAAAACCCTATCTTAGAGACTTAAGTGGTCTCCATGGATGCTCGCCAATCACGTAATCCGCTTTATTCCATAAGATATATCCTAATAATGTTAAGTGCATTTGAGGGCATTCATCGGGCTGTAAAGACATGTCGCTGTATAGTTTATTTAAAGCTGCTAGATTTTGCCAAGGTATATGATGCCAAAGGTTTGCTAGACTTTGAAGAGGATGATGTTAACCTGGGTGTGGGAGAGTTTCACAGCTAGGTTCTAAACTCCTTACGCCCGCTAGAGCCAACGCCATAGGCGTCGCTTCTCAATTGTCAATCCTCAATGGATGCGGGGTCATGGGGAGGGTAAGGAGGATGGTTTATTGTCGCAACAAATTGGTGCTCAATAATACAATGATTCCTTCCTTTTACAAGCCGATGAGATGAATCTCGATGAACACAAAAGAGCTTTTGACACATTCTCTATTGCATCAAGTCGCCTAATGAATTGAGAAAGTGCTCGCATTGTGACCTTCATCCAAGCCTATGCCCGCTTGGTGATATCTAACTCCCTTGGCAAATGCAGCCACAAGGTAGATGCCCTAGGTTTTGGGTATCCATTTGGCATCGACATTTCGCCACGTATTTGGGAATATATTTTGCAGGTCTTAATACGCTTTACACCTCACCTGGGCGTAAAGGCGTAAAACTTAATGACCGGGGTGCACTACAGAGTAAAGTCTCGTATTATGCTCCATGCATATTTATATGGCATCTGGGCCATTCCGGCCCTGTGAGCAAGATGTAGGAAATCTCTCCTCGCTAACCGTAACTTCGCCTGGGAGTGTAATGAGGGAGGGACGGTGGTTAAGGTTGCATGACTAAGTGTAAAAGGCCCCAAAGTCAGTGGGAGGACTGGGATCTTAGACCTTTCTCTCCATAGCAAGATCCCCGACCAAAAGTTTATTTTTTGTAACCGTGAATGAGCTTGGCTCTCCTAAGATGGTTCTCGCCGCCCTCCTATCTCATTCGCATTATTTTCCATAAGCATGTTGTTCCCCAAGGGCTTCTCCGGCGCTTATTCCTCATATATTAATATAGCGTCAACGCCTCTCCCCTTCTAAAGGGTCTCTACGCAAGCCGGAGCGCTCATGTTGTATCTCGGGGCTGACATCATCGCCATAAGGGACCCTTCCTCGCCCCGAAAGTGCATTACTACTTCCAGCATATTTCATATGTTCATCCTCGTGTGCAGCATGGTCGCCAATATGCTGGGGGTTTGTTCGCGGGAGGATTAGTATTTTTTTAATTACACAGTATGTAAGAAAGTACATTTATTCATGGCCCAAAATAGCCAGATAGCCTTGATATTTTGATGGTCAGTTGGCACCCTGGCAATTATTTCGTGACAGGCTTTGACTTAAGGAATGAGACAACAAGATCTGGGCCTGTGTGGCAAATAATCTAATGTTAGACCCCCCACAAGGGACAGGATGGGTGTGGCGACGTAATTCAAAGATCGACCCCTCAAACTTTGGCAAGTCCCCGCTACGAAGCCGCAATTTAGATGAGTTGCCTCCCTTCTGATGGATGGGCCTTTACAAATTCTGTGTGGACGCTTGTTTCCTTCTGCATAAGCTCTGGGATGAGGCTCGACATTATATTAAAATGGCACAATATTGGCAACAAGTCAATCCAATGCTCACAAGAGGTCCACAACACTATTTGCACACTGCTTTGCCCATGAAGAAGCACAGAGTGATAGCTTCCATTCGCTCGGGTGCACATCACCTCCGCATTGAGACAGGTTGCACATGAGGACATGATCCGCCGCTGTTGCTGTCAATGGGGCCAATATTGAGAATGAATGTCACACCCCTTCAAACCCTCAGCCTAACACTGATCATAGGCCGGGCACCTATATGGCCCGCTAGTTCCTCGGCCAGACTAGTCGCTTCATGAGTTGTTGAATACCTGACCAATCCAGTTTGTCGGGTTCATATCTTCTCGTGAGGTTATGGACACAAGGATTCAACCGCACCCTTCTGTGGCGCCTTGAATTGTTGTATATGATCGCATTTGCAATTACCGCGATACTTATTATTATCATAAGGTTTTTCCTCAAAACTCCTTCTGTAAGTGTGGGTTTTAATCCCCATACAATATGCTTGTCAGCCTTTTCTTTATATGGGTCTCATAAGCCAATTGGTCCTCAGTGGATGATAAAAAATACATTCTATTCTATTCTATTCTATTCTATTCTATTCTATCTATTCTATTCTATTCTATTCTATTCTATTCCATTGAATATTTCCATTACTGTCCTATATATCTCAAGTTTCACCGTTTATTTTTGCATTCAAGCTCATACTATCGCAAACGTATATAAAGGTTAGGGCTTTTCAAGCTTATATGCTTGCAAAGATATAAAGGCTATAGCTTTTGCAAGGATATAATTGGTTCAAATCCCATATTCAAGCTCATATATTGGCAACAATATAAAGATGATGGTTTTACAAGGACGTAAATGATTTAAGTCCCATATTTATAAGTTTTTTCCTATTCTAATAAGTTTATGCTCAAATTGATTCAATTGATTGTATGCAATACCTTTGGGCCCAATATTTTGTCAAACACAAACCATTACTCCTTATGCTTATAATTCAATTCTCTCTAAACCCTTTTTTCTTGGGTGCATATTCATACATGGGGCTTAATGTAGACGTAGAGAGTATTATTGATCTAAGATACCTATAAGGTGTGCATCACTTTGGGTCAGAGATAACGACCTCATTCTGTCGCATATACTCACATGTGCTCCAAGTTATATAGTATGACCATATTATTGTCTTTATAGAAGTTATTATTTATCGGCTCTTTATAGCATCACGCTAAGTTTTATTCCTCTACCTGATCCGCTGATATTCCAGCATTGTGCCGCATCAATGGCCATTAGAATTTTGAAAGAAAAAATGCATGGCAATGTCAATGGTGTAGAACGAATCCATGATTGAGGCAAAATAAATAAAAAAGAACCAAACCATGGTGCTCTCTCTAATTTGCCACATCCGCCTTCTACTCCTCGCCCAAACCGCAAATAAAAGCTAAGTGGCATGTCATGCCTTCAAGGAACCATAGCTTCATTAAACCGCCTTCCCAAGCATAGTATAAATCGCATTGTGGTGCGGATCCTCAAAGAAGTCAGTTGCGGGTCTCAGCATAATCCCATCCGCAACGTAAAACCTTAAGCATCATGATCAACAATGCAAAATCGCAGAAGCCAGAGTCTTATCCAACTGAAGTCGCTAGCCGACATAATCGCGATGCCCGTCTCCGGGAGGGAGTATGCAGTGAAGTTGTGCAAAAAAAAGATCAATGAATCGGTGTTTAGGTTTTTAAATTACTCACATTTTTGGTAACAAAATTGGATGTGATCGTGAAAAACAACAGAGCGTAAAATAAACGACAATCGGAAAGAGAACAAGAGAAGGTAATCTAATTAAAATTCAAATTTCTAAGAAGGTCTGAACCGACATGCCCATGAATCAGATAATTTAGACCAAGAACTTCATCTTTTAGTGATCACTGGTAAATTTTGGCCTTTCTAGTTCGGGCTCGAAATGGATCATTGTATATCTTAACTCAATTCTATTGTTTGAATTTCATTAAAACCCGAAAAGATTCCTCGTGAGCCGCAATGTTTCTTTTCCTAAGAAATCCTTCTAACCGTGCTCTCGAGTGATCTCAACTTCAATTCCTACAATGTACCGGGAACAAAGGTGTATTCTTTATGGAATAAGAATTCAGAAAGATTCAGGCAGCTTATCGTTTTCCCAGAGAGCTCTAGCCTTCCCTGTAAAACTCCGTGTGAATCTAGAATTTCGTATAATTACAAAAATTTTGCACTCCATTCAACCGGACCTATTTATTTAGAGATCCGTGCTAGCCCTCTACAAGGCTAAAGGTGATTTCCTTTGAATTCTCCCTCATCGAAAGCGTGCACAACACGCTCTCTTGCTTTGCTTCAAGAAAGAAAAATACTATGGTAGGTGCCTCCTATTTATGTAAAGTATCTTTGACTTGAATGTGATGAAGCTGAGAAAGACCTGTGGGCTGGGAAGTGACACCGGTATAATTTGGGTTTTGCATCAAAGGTTGAAGAAGGAAGTCTTATACAAGAAGAAAGTGCTTCACTAAGTGATAGGATGTCCTTCGCCGAGTGTTGTACCCATGCGTGAAGGATGTATCAGATAATGGAGTCACCGGAGGAGCCGAAAGTTACAAAGTACATTCGGCCGACAAATACAAGGTCAAGAATGATGACATCAAGAAGTTTGTATTCGTCAAAAGGACTTCCTAAAAGAATTGGAAGGCTAAAATGCAAACATAAAGAGACTCTACCCCTAAGGTAATGTGCCGAGTTGAGAAGAAAGTTTTGCAACTACATTTAGGTAAACAATCCGCTTCCTAAGAAGCTTGATTTAGCTATAACCTTGGCTCGGGCCGATCTAAACAAAATTTTGCCTACAATCTATGTGAATCCGTTAGATTGTGCATGGTGATTGGCCACTTCATTCAAACAACTGCGAATTCCGCAACACTTTTAAAAAAGATCTCTTCCATATATTTGATTTCTTTCTTCCATTGCCGCGCTATGGTAGCAAATGACAGAGGCCCTCCTCGTGGTACCTGATTTGTTTGATGCGTAAACCCGAAAGTTAGGTCAAACAATTTGTGGGAGATGGATTCGCTTTGATGCGTAAAAACTGCTGAAATAAAAAGATTCGGTATAGACGGAGATGCATCCATGATTGGTATGCAACTACAAACCTCAGATTCGCTTTGGGACCCCACCCAAAATCCTTGCCTAAAAGGCTCATGCATTTCCAAAATAGGACCTTGGGACATGCACGCATAAAAACACACACGCCTACTCTAAAAATAGAAAATACCAATTAAGTTCTCTCACGTAAGTGTAAAATGTGTTTTTAATACAATACAATACCAAAATCATAACCTTAACCACGGCCAAAATACCCCTCATGCAATACGAAATGAATTAAGCAAAAGTATTATGAAATGCAATAACTTTACATAACTTTTATAAATACATGGTCAAGTCATCGCTTACAGCTGGCCATTTGAATGGTCCATGTAAAACATAAGCGCGTATATCATCGATGAGGTCAAGTCATTGTTCACCATTGTGGGCCATTTGAATGGTCATATAAAACCAGAGTTCGAAAAGTGGGGATTTAGGGTCCCCTTAAAATTCCAGCTTGAATTAAAAATTTCAAGTTTAGATTTCTGAATGCCCCCAAAATTCCAGTACAAAAATAACATAGCTCCAGTGTAAAATCCGGTATGATCCGAGTCTTGTTTTATATTAAATCCAGTACATATTATCTATAGGCGGCAAATTGTCTGGTAAGGTTTTCAAAGTTTTTCGAACAACCCTGACGTAAAACATGTTGTGCTATGGCCATCAAGATGAAGACAAGTTCTGTAGGACTTTATAAATACATGGTTAGGTCATTGTTCATTATTGGGGCCATTGCACGAGCAGACTTGGCCAAGTCATCATTGAGAGCCATTTTCCAATGGTGGCATGTGGAGATCTGGTGGTGGCTCATGAGTAGGCCCAAGCAAGGGCAAAAAATGAGCAGGTTAATGGCGGTGACAAGGACTAGGACCCAGTAGTAATAGTCCAGGTGGCCTTTGTTAATGTCATTCTGAAGCCACGTAGGATTCGCTTTTGCCAACTATGGACACGATGGCACTACCAGAAAAAGAACTCACCCCCACATTTACATAAGCCATACTACTACCAAGGTTTTGTATATTGTCAGGGCATCTGTTCATCAAAGAATTCCATCACTGCAGGACCAGAGAAGCAGCACTCAAATAATCCAAGCATTCCATACTGTGGAACCAGCCAAAATATGCTCAACTTTCCACTGCTCTTTTTTCTTTTTATTTCCACCAGCCCCGTAACCATCATATCCAAATACACACAACACAAATCCAATACTCCATTCCTTGCAGCAGGCTGAAGCCTCTTTCGTTTTGGTGTGTGTTTTCTCACAAATGGCACCACCAGTTTGTCATAAATCTATAGGAAATATGAGACCTACTATGAAAGCTAAAATATGAACATGGGAGGCTGGTGGTATACTAAAGCTCCTAAGCTGATTTTCCCCATGTAGTTGCCTTGAGTTACAAAATGTTCCTACCTGTGCAGGGGTTATTCTAACCAGAGCACAACTAGCCATATATAGGGATTACTCTCAGCACCAATTTTACCTCTTCAACTTGGAGTCAGGTGCATGCCCCATAAGACCCCTTCCCCTGTCTTCGTGGCAAGTTTTAAAGCTGCCTTGTCAAGAAACCTGCAATATAAAGAAAGAAAGAGCATTTAACAGACCTTTTTCCTGGCAGAAGAAGAAGAAGCAGCAGCAAGATAAACTAGGGCGATAGAAAAGGTGTAACCTGAATTGGCTTGTATGAGGGAGTAGCCTTTTGCCATGGGCAATATTGTACTCATAAAAATCTCCTGTACTTTCAGCTTTGCCCCTTTTGAATGCAGTAATAAGAACATGTGCAATCTGAGCTAAAGGGCTTTCTTGAGTTTTCCTATATCTGTAATGCTTTGTCATGCCAAAGAACATGCACATTGCAAGTGCTAGAAAGAACAAGCAAATCCCAATCCCCCATCCCCAACTTAAACTATCTTCAATATATACAATACCAGTAACAGATACCATTCCTCCTAAATTAATGCACCAGTAATTCCAATTGAAGAAGGAAACCATGGCCCCTTTCTCCTTCACATCCTCTTCCCTCAAACTGATCAGCTCCAAAGATAAGGATGCAAGATTTCAAGCTTCCAAAGCCAAGGGCAAACACACATACAATGCAAGGAAAAACACCTTAGCTGGAGTGAGCTTGCCTGTGGACAAGCTCCATTCTGGCATGGCAAAGGTCTGAGGGATTTGACAGAAACAGAGACGGTCAACAAGATTATGCCCTGTGACACGCAGAAGGACATGCTAAGTGATTAAAAATTAACACATGGCAAATGTGCAAAAGAGCATGATATATGATGGTGCTTACACAGAAATAAACTGCAAAGGCAAGAGAGAGATGGTCTCAGAAGCGGCCCAAGTACGTATCAGAAAATGAATGCTCCCAAAAACTCATGACAAATGCTGTGCCCTGTAAATTGTTGACATCGCTGGCAGCTGTGGCAACATTTCTGTGTAATATTGTGGTCATGTAAGTGATGATATTGGTGACTATGGCAGAGAGAATCACAGTGTCTGCTATGCTGTATGCTTCAAATCATAAAATGAATGTAAACAATAAAATATATGGTCAGTGTTTTTATTAGAAAGAAAACGTTGAGGATTCTGTTTTGGGCTTCACCAAGCATTGGCCAACACGATTTCCAACTTCCTGTTTTGCGTTTATCAGCCATTCTGCCTTTGTAATCCTCGCTTCCATCTTGAACCAGATTGCACATGTCATCCATTCACAAACGTTCCGTCTTTTCCTCTACACACTACTATGCCGGACCTGAACTTATCAAAAATTTCTATGAATCTAAGTCTAAACCAAATCAATGGTGTTTCAATGGAAGGAGGGAAGGAAGGTTCTTTTACAACTTATAAATAGTCGTCGAAGCAGTTGTCAAAAAAAACAATAGATGTTAAGGCTAAAATTTGTCCAACAAGCACTTTAGTAGCTGCAACTTATTGGCATTTTAAGTCTTCACCCCACCACAGGCACTTTAGTAGCTGCAACTTGTATTGGCATTTTAAGTCCACGCCACCACAGGGTGCAAATGGGACAATTTATCTGAAGAAATACATATTTTGTTAGAGATAATGGTGCCCGTGGGTCTTAAGGGGTAAGGGCTTGGGAGTATATCATAGGACGACCCATTCCGCTTTGAATGCGGCTTGCACAGCCTACTTGATCTCGATTTTGCTTGATCATCACCAATTTGATTTTTGCTTGATCCTTTCACCGTAAAAGTTCAAAATGCAAACTTCGTGAGTTCTGGTTCTATTTTAGTGTTGGTGCCAAATCCAGAGAAACTGGTGTTGGGTTTAATGAATTCGTGGAGATTTCAGATGAATTCAAAATTTTGTGCCTGATTGATAGAATCAACTCTTTAAATTTGGAGAACCTTTTACCTTTTGAATGGAATGCCGTAACTTGGTGGAAGTTTTTTATCGATATTAAGCGTGAGATCACCCTTAAGGAGGATTGATGGAAGTGCGTACCAAGCATCTAGATCGTATTAGAATAGATCATGCAGAACTTGACAATAACCCGCCTCTACATAACTTTGAATTTCCTCGAATAACTACATATTCATTCCTAACCTCAGATATCTATATTCTCCGTGATGTGGTAAACCCTGACACATGTCCGGGTTAACCACCGTTATGTCCGGAGCTTTACCACATCTTCTTTAGAACTGAAGCAATCCTCACAGCTTTTTACCGATAACCACGCAGTTGAACTGAAAGTATGGGACCTGTTTTGGCATGTCGTCTTTGAATAGAGCTTGCAATCACCTTTCTTAAACAGCTTTTAATCCCATGCAAACACCATTGTAATCGCCTTGCTAACCTCTAAAACCTCATTCTACCAAGAGAGCGTATGCTTTGAGCACTCCAACAAGAAAGATCGCTGAAAACATGCAAAACCGCTTGTCTTTTGAGATTGAACTGTAAAGAAGGTTAACCCGGACATGTCCTGCTAACTACATCCTAGAGTAGATTTACTGGCCATCCCATTCAAAGGGCTTTTCTTCTGATTCATATTTGTTTTGACTAGATCGGAAGTGATAAATAGCTCCCTCTTTTACTTTATAATCGAGTAATTGCTCTCATTATGAAAGATTCCTCTTTGGAATCAATCCAGAATAGAATCGTCTCTAACGATTTCTTCACAAATTACAATCAAAACCTCTAGCCGTGGCCATGTAATTCACCCCGCTATCGTGAATCCTATACAAAAAACAGGTTTTCTTAGAAACTCAAGAACAAAGATCAAAGATTAATAATCTTCAAGAAGTTATTCCAAAGAACGATTTAACTGGATCTAGAAAGTAGCTACTTACTTTATGTACCCACCTCATTCCAAAGAGATGGAGATTCGTGAAAACACATGGGAAAAAATCATCGGTATTCAGAGGCTGCGCTAAGGAAAGTGGGAATCGCCATAGCCAAAAAAGGAGAGAAAGCTTTTGATCTAAAGCTCTCTAGATGAGGCAAGAGAACTAGTCATAAGTATGCCATTCAAAACTATTGCAACATCCTAGACAGGCCTACTTGGTGCATGTCGAATAATAGGCAATGTAGAACAAGGCAAATATGTTGCAATGCATTTGTTTGAGTTAAATGCTGAGAATGTTGGACATTATATGCTCCTTTCAAATTTACTACATGCAGTCATTGCACAAAGGAAAGATAATTATTGTGGGAAAAGTTTAAACCGTGATACCTTAAGCAAAATATTGAAAAGAATACAAGCTCATCAATCCATGGTTCCTGTATCAAGTAGCTTAGGAGGAGCACTTCATGTATCCGAATTTTGTTGTTGTAAAGAAGATGCCAAGTCATGTGAATTGCACCAAACAGGAGAAATATTTTCCAAGTCTAGCACTAAAGTAGGAGGTTAATCGAGTAAGCCATGAGTCCTAAACAAATGCATTGCCAATTTGTAATGAACGAGGCCAGCCTCACCTGACTTGGAACATCATGATGCTTACATTTATTGGATCATACGAAACAAAATGCTGTTCAACCATCATGTCACTGCAAATTTGTTCTATAATAGCACATATATATAACTGGTTGAACAGCTAGGCATGAAGCAGCAGGCCACGCGTTGAAAACTTGGATATGTCCTGCATGCAAAGAACACAACCATAAAGTCCAAGTGATATGTTGGCATTTTCGCTGAAATTCCATCCAAGTCCACCATTGGTGAACTATAATGGAAAAGAGGGTGGAACTCAAACTTGTGAGATTGGGATGTTGATGTTGATGGGGATGCAGATGTAATAATACTGTGTTGAAGAGCTTTATAAATAGTTTCAAAGTGTACAAGGATAATGTAAAATACCCGGAAGATACAAACAGAATAGGACATTTCAACCAAGCTCAGCAATAGCTTAGGCCCACAAGGAAACTTTGCACAAAATTGACCCTTGAACGCCACGAATAAAAACAAAAGCATGACTGAATGCTCCAAATGTTGCAGCACATGACGTTGCATTAATCCATGACCCCAAAGATAAAAAGCAGAGATAATCCATAGATTGAAGCAATATGAGATTGGCCATCCACTGGACTTAAACAATAAATCCTTCAATCTCAATTATGCATTACTAACGGCGACGAAAGAGTGTTGGCAAAGAAAGAAAAAGAGAAACATAAGCATAGCACAAGGGGAGATTTTTGAGGATGCTATGGTTTCTAAGAAGAGTCATAGCATTGGCTGTGATTCAAGGTAGAATCCCCACCTCGAAGCTTTCAATTAAAGATCGGGCAAGCACGGTGGGCAGAAGCGAGCAGGCATATGATTCTTATGGATGATCAAGAAGGCCACCGAGAAGTTGCCATTGGGACTCCCTGTGATAAAAGGAGGTGGACCTTTGAAAAGGTTGCTTTTTGAGTTATGTGTTTTGTATTTTGGGGTTTTGTAATGTGTTGTTCTACTGGCCGCCACTTGCATCAAAGGCATTATTTCAAGCTATATTTCTTCTACACAGTTGGAGTGTATTTTCTTCAAGGAATTTTTCTAAGCTAGCCGTTATGTTCTAGTCTTACTAAAGATTAGCTGTGGGACGTCATTTGCAAAGGAAAATTCGAAAAGGGAACCAATATACCATCTCTTTCTTAAAATATGCTTTCCATGGTTTGTTGTTGCAGTTAGCATCTTATCCAAAGATGGCAACATAAATCAAATTAATGTGGTTCTTCCGATATGTTTATGGAGAATATATTGGAAATATGATAGAATATGTATATCAATAGGCGAGGGTTTAAATACATACATATGTCAAAATCTTTGTCTAACCATTGCAGGGAAAAAAATGTATATAATACTGAAAACATATACTGTTTGTGTACTTTCACGCCTTCGACATTCCAAATCGCTCTAAATGTCCATCTAATGGATCGAGCCAACCACTTAGATGCCTTGCATGAATATGCGCCAAAACAACCCCGAGGAAGGGGTGAGGGGAGTCAGTGTTGTTTATATACCCGTATTTTACGTTTATATACGTCTTGTACCTTCATCACCATACTATATGTACTATACCTATAAGTTGATAGGTCAAATTGTGCTCTTGTTTTATTAATACCTTACTAAACATACTAGGACGAAAAGTATATATGATACGTATTAAAAAAAAAAGTCCAAATGACCAAACGACATTAGACCATTGAAAGAATAGAAAATTATAGAATTGAATAAAAAAATAGCCAAACCTTGTGCGTAATTTCTTCCTATGCTTGCATTTCCTAGCTGCCGGAATAGATGGAGATGCACCCTTCTTTTTGCTATTTCTTTGCAAATAAGGTAGGGTTGCAAATGCTCACGCCTCTTTCCGTGTTTTATTTTTTGTTTCTTCCATCATATTGCTTATTGTGCTGCATTGCTCAGAGGGTAAAGTCAAAATGAAATATATGTTATGGAAAGACTCTGATCTTCCCCGCTTCCCAGCCATGATATTGATATTGGATGTAGAGATTTATGAAATGTATTTTCAAGAGACTATGAGCCTGAGAAGAAGGACAAGGAATGACAAGAGATGTAGCATCTTCATCACAAGGACCTTTTACCGGCCAAATGGGTAGGTGAAGAAGAATGTATACTCATAGCAAACAAGTGACGCAATCAATCTTAGCTGCTAGTTTACCGAATGAAGACGAGCTCAATGTAATTAAAGAAGAAGAAGCTGGGAGTGATGATGAGCTTACAGAAGAGGAGCACATGTGGAACTCATCATAAAACACAAGGTCTGGTGATGAAGATGACGAAGATGAAGGGTGATCATTCATGGATTTTATTTTTAAGATACTTTTGATGTTGTAAACCTCTATTATGTTTTTTTTTTTTGAAGAACGTGTTTTACTTCATATTATACACTCAAAATATTACAAAGTGACTTCCAAGAAGAAATGTCCCCCAAGATCAATCACTTTTACGATCACTCCATATTGGAAGTTTAATACGCATCGACAATTGGAGATCCGAAGCAATTATACAACTTCTACGTAATTTCTCTTGAAGCACCAATTCAGAAAGAAATACGCCATCATAAAAGACCTTTCGCTTCTCGCCTCCATACACTCCATATTAGCCAAACTTTGCCATGTGAAAATGCAAATCTTTTAGAAGCTACCCACCCATTTGGATAAATACCCAAAAGAAAGTGCCGCTATCCAAAAGATAATCTAAAAAGAGAATGCAAATGTGGATCTAAGACTACTCACCGTTGACACAATAAATGAAGGTTCAATGTTCAATGCACCACACACTGGGCAAAAGTGGGCAATATGAGGAATAAAGCTGGAATATTTGAAATATGAGGAATATGAGGAATATTTGTATTAAAGCTGGAATATGAGGAATAACTCTTAAGCAAGCATATTTTGGGAAACTTTAAGAAATACTTAATTTTCTAGAGTGATATATTCAGGTTTATATTTCAGACTTGTTCTTTTCTTATTAATGTTATTGCAACTATTTCAACTGTAATACAAAAAATATTAGTTTCAAAAAATTAACCAGGAGTATATCGGGATTCATGAAAAGTAGCACCTTACAATGTTCATGACCCAGGAAGTGCTTAATGTACTATATATAAAGTACATATTCTACGTATTTAATAAGTATTTTATACTTCTAAAAAACATATTTAAAGTACTTTCTAAATGAGAGGTATGTATACAGTATTAATACATTATTATGTATAATACCCATACCATAGTACTTTATAACACTGGCGGTGTTGATTGAATTTGTGATGCTCCCCACAAAATGTAGACTTATGTCCCTACTGTGATATCACTTACTAAACTTCATCCAAAGATCGTCACGATGGGCCCCTCCATCCCTGGTCCCTGCCCTTGCATTCCTATATTAGGGGAATCCTATATGTATGGTGGCTCCGGATCTGAAAATCTCCTATAAGTTCAGTGCACAGGCCATGTTTCTTACCAAAGCAAGAACATGTCGACTTAAGAAAGTAATAGATAAACAAAAAATAGTTGTGCAACAAAAAGATATAAAAAGGGTCTAAAACTAGGAGCCGCCATCTAAATAACAACAACCGCTAGGTCTCGATCCCCTTCCCAATACGAGGTGCAACCAAGGATCAACCAAAGATCACATCTCCAAATACATGATACAATAATAAGAATATATCTAATCCTAATCACATGCATCTAACTTACGCTTGAGTTCAATATTGATTAGGGTTCAAGATCCTAACCGAGGGTTCTAGGAGGGCTCTACTAGAAATACGTAGATAATAGTTCTCATTCAAATCCTAACTCTCCCTCGCATCTCTATGGCTTGCAATCAACACCCGGATAGCTCCCAATTTTGTGATGTGAACACTCTGGCCTGGGGTCACTGACCTATACCTATGCCGCAATAAACGCCTCGGTGACTTAGTTTTAGACTAAACAGACCCAAGACAGGAGCCGAAAAGTGACTTGGGGTTAGGTTAGCCACACGTATGTTAGGGTTGTTATGTCATGCCACGCGGGTTCAATTAGGTGCGCATCATGTGGCTGGACATAGATGGGGCCATATGGAAAATGGTCCATTCCTAGGTTGGTAAAGCTATGTAATATAAATTTGGGCCATGCTCTTCGCCTTTAAGTGTGTACACACAAAGCTAATATAATATTTGTATGGTGACGTGGCTTAAAATATACATATTTATATCGTCTATTTTTGGGGAACATCACATTCTGCCCCCCTTAGCATAATGGTAACGTGACGAACCTGCATCAACCTTACAAGATACAATAGCAAGGAATATAATCATAAGACTTTATTGAAATGATCAATTTCCAACACTTACTTATAATCCTATAATCAGAAGGCTATACTTATAATAATTTATACAGTAAAATTGTATAGCCTTAATGTTTATATCATTAAACGTGAATACTACAATATCATCATAATAACTAGTTTAGGAGTTTATAATTAAGTACAAAACTTATAACTCATAAGGACCGTTTAAGACAGTCCTATCATCGTCCACAATTGCATACATGACTCCCTCGATCATGCACACCTATAGTGCATCATGCCCCTGAAGGTTTAAGCTAGGGAACATCCCAGATGATCCCATCATCACCCATGATCATGCTTACCTCTTCATGAACCCCCCAAAGAGCATCCTAAGGATGATCTTATCATCGCCCATGATCTCGTGCCTTCTTGTACATGACCCCTTTGGTCGCGGCATACCTCAGAGGTGCATCATGGCCCTGAAGGTTTAAGCTATGGAACATCCAAGACTATCCCATCATCACCCATGATCACATGCTCAATCCCACATGACCTGCCTGGTCATGCGCACCTATGGTGTGTACTGGCCTAGAGAACACCCAGGGGGATCTCATCATCGCGAACTCTCTAAAACTTTCACGTATGCATCTTAACTAGCCTAGGATGCATACACTATCTGGACTCAAGCACTAAACATACAAGCTAAGCTACCACATCCCTGACAAGCTAGTCGGAGATGACTTGGCAGTCGAATTGCTCCATAAACTGTGGGTATTGCTTTACTAAATCTTGTTTTAATACCCATGTTGCGTCCTCCATAGGCAAGTATTTCCACTTGACCAGGTACTGAAGAAATTCAGAGGACCTTGTTCTCTTGAGCGCTTTGTCAAGAATCGACTCGGGAACTATTTCTCATCCTATAAGGAGCCTTGCTGGTAGGCTTAGCATCTGGTGTTAGAGTGATCTCACATTCCACGCCTCTATAGGGCGGTAATTCAAGGATTTCATCCAGAAAGACATCATTAAACTCCTTAATTAGCCTAGCAACTGCCTTAGGCGATGGCTTGAAGCTTAACTTCTTCTGATTATGGTCTAGCTCAACAGTCTCTAGCTTAAGGAAGTACTCAACCTCATTCCTCATTATGTATCTATGCAACTTCTTCAAGACATGCACGGTGACAGTCAAGGAGTTTTACCTTCACCACAAAGCAGCTGCCATTAGATGCCATGCGATTAAAATCATGCTTATCGTGAATCAATCATTGCTTTTTACCAAATTTAAACCTATGGCAATTATAAGGTCATACTTACTAATGTGTTCATTACTTATGTCTATGGTCGGGTTGGTTCCACTTTGACCTATATCAAAGTTGGTCCAATTTTGCCATGCTTAATGCAAATTTCTGGTTTCTGACTTCTTAAGAGTCTTAGACTCAATAAAAGTTGCCAATCTAGAGATGCAAAGTTGTGTGAGTCAGCCTGTCTACAAGGACTACATAGGCTAGTTCTTTTATTCACCACCGGAAAAGTGGCACGTGATCTATAGGTTTCCACTCTAAGCCACCACATACGTATAGTCACAAGATAACTTTTGATGTCCAAGTTACTAATGCCGTAACTTTAACTATCTTCCAAGCTTTTTAAATAATCCTTCTAAGAAATGGCGTATGTTCTAATGTGAGGGTCTTAGTTTATACCGCCAGGAAGCTTTATTATAGGAACTTCGGCCTTATATGCATGGCTTCAAATGCACATGGAGCAAACCAAGCAAAAATGGAGGCAGTCATGATGTTTGGAGGATATGGATATGGTTTTCGCGGACAGAACATGGCAACATCGTGCAAGAGCTTTGCCTATGTTGTTCTGGATACCAATTAGTGGAAATGTTTGGAATGAGAAATCAAAACAAAATGGGTCGAGGGCATGGTGGCATAGCAGCTTATGCTTCAAGGACAAGGTATCATGATTTTGGTAAAGCCGCCGAACATAAACACATTCTAATCAACATCTCGATAGAAAACCGCTTGAAAATAAGACTCTCATGATCAAGTAATATGTTATTATGCTCCCGTAAATGAAATTGTAAGGAAGGCAGTGGAATTGGATAAAACAAACTGCTTCATGATTTAATCCAAAGAAGTGATGGCTTTTCAGAGCATGCGTGAGGTAATGGTGGTTGGCAGGATTTTAATGCCAGGATTGATCAGACCAAACTTTAGCATACATGCGCTGTACCAATGAATGTCAGCATTAGAGGAAGTGGAAGATGCGGTAGGTATGCCGCCAGAAGTCTCACGATCAAGACTCTAACACAATAAGGACCGCTTTTGGTGAATTTGGAACCGCCTGCGGACTTTGAAGATAATCGAATGGATTGGATATGTTTCCTCACTCCGTGGTTAAGCACCTCAAGATCACACACAATCCGGCAAGCGCAATTGATTTTGTTTTAGCAAAATGTCGGACTCCATCAGGATTTACAGTGAGGGGCCGGTTACTGGACTGACATGTTCCTCTCTTCTTTGACATCGCATGTGATGCTATATCCGCAAAAGAACAGGCATAAGACACGCTTGGAAAATGTATAAAAGTTAGTATATATGAAAGTTATCTATCTATAAAATACTTTTAGAGGATTTGGTTTCGATGGCTTTTATTGGTCGCTATTTAAAGGCGTATATTGAAGCCTTTTCACGTATAGTTGAGGATGCCGCAAAGGCCACGCTTGGGAAAACTTCCACAACAAATGTGAGGGGGAATAGTCAAATATGACTCAATGCAAGCAGTTAGAAAACAAATCCCAAAAGGGACAAGACATAAGCTCTAAATGGTACAAAGAATCGCCGAGGGAAGAAGAGGGCATATAAGTGAATAGAAGGCAAGACCTGCTACAGCAGTAAATTGCACCAAAGCCCAAATCATTCCGAAAATTCTTCAACCAAGAGTAACCCGCAAATTAGATCAAGCCCAACTCATCAATATATTAGAACTTATATGAAATACCCAATGTAACCAATGGAGCGTACCGCTTAATGAAGAACTTCACATATGCTGACAAAGCAAATTGGCTGGTAAAATGGCAAAATGGCAAGGCTCGACATGCGGTGGTTTGAGTTGAACTCTTCAAGTGGTCCTGGATATAGAGCTATCAAGATGTCAATCTCGCCTCTTGAATGCGCCTTTAATGCGTGGACTTCAAGGGAATGGAGAGAAAATTAGAGTGCATCCCATCCCGGCTAAGAGTGGTGATGCTCAATCGCATTGCAAACTACCTGACGCATTTTGATAGGCAATACTACTAAGATTATGGCTACTTTGTTAGAACAACAAAGATTAAGCCATCAGCTGAGATGAATGACAAACTGAGTATTGTACAGCCGGTTTCCTGAAAGACCATCGCATTGGACCATGCTAGTGCCGAGAGTTCTCTGTGGAACATGCTAAGCCAGTCCGCAGACACAATAATCGCTCATGGCATTCATAGATTTTTCCAAGGCATTCACACAAAGGCCAAGCAAGCGTAATTTGGGAAAGAGAATGGAACAAATTGGGGTCCCCTGTAAATTTGAGGGCCGCTGCGGGCGTAACTTTATTCGTAAGTTGTTGTCAAATTATCCAAACATGCGCATTGATATTCACAGCCGCTTAGCAGCGCGAGACGGGGTGTCCTTTTTGTTCCTATACTCTTTTGGCATTTATATCGATGAATTGATACATGGATGCAGCTAGAGATGCTTCGTTTGGTACTTGATATGTAGAGGCTACCCGCCGCAAATGCTCTCAGACGCTAGATGATGTCATTTGGTATCTGGCATCTAGATGTGGCCCGCAGGAGATGTTACACCATTTAGAGCAATTTTGCAGTTGAGAAGGCAATGTCGCAGAACTTAACCAAGACAAAAGTGATGGTCGCCGGGGACCGTAGGACCGCCTCCTCTTTTTCTATAAGGATCACCGAAAATGTAAATGGGGCTTTTATAAATATTTAGGCTTGGAACTTTTGATGCAAGATATTCATGGAACATATGTGTTGACAAACTGCATCGTGAGGGAAGAAAGCCCCAGACGCTATGATGAATGATGTTGAGCGTAAATTTGTCTAGTTGGCCACCGAGGAAGACTCTATTCAAGACTCTTGTTCAAACAAGGGTAATCGTATGGTTCTCCGATTTGGGGACCTAAATTTATCTCATGACAATGGAAGTTTACTGAGTCCGCTTTGAAAGTGTTTCGTAGAAGAATCGGGTGTGAAATCTCGCATAATTCATTCACATTATGCTTCATGCGTGAGAAGCGCTTATGCTCCGCTGGAAGTTGGAAGCTCGTCAAGTTTCATAAATTTTAAGCACTGTGGTCATGCCGCACTACCATAGACCTTCAAAATTGCTTATGAGCAACCTAAGCACGCAAGTTAGCCAAGATTTGATGAAGTGGGCGTAGTCAGTATACCGTGAAGAAAATTGGCCTGCACTGAAATAAAAGCGGGATTTGCGCAGAACTCGCGCTTTCTAGATTATGGCGTCAAGGGAAGTAGAATGCAAAAGAATATCCGGATGAAATAAATCGATGGTTGGCTTACAAATGAACACGCATTATCCTAATCTCAAACATACCGGTGATATTTGAAACATATGGTGGCAAGGTGGCTGTGATGAGTTCCCACCACCCGAGGTCTAAACGCGTATGGTCAGGGTACCAAGGAAAATGTGCTATGCCTATTCTCGCATTACGGAAGTATCGAGGATGAAAACATGTTTGCCGGAATGTCCCGCCTATGCACATATCGTGATGAAATATGGTGTAGACATTGCGCTGCTTAATTTGATTTTTGAGATGGAACCATATACTCTTGGTAGATTTATCAAGGATATAGATTCCATCATTCTTTCTAAATTTATGAAGTTTTATATCAGACATTTGTCAGCCCCATGACCTTAAGGTCCAAAAAGGGCATGATTCAATACATTATTATTATATATATTATTATTATAAAAAAAGGTCCAAGGCAAATCCGCTTATGAGAAGGCTCTTCGCGACCTGCCAAGACAATGAATTAGTGATTGTTTTAGAAGCTCAAGGCCTGGAGATTTTGAATCCTGCTGAAGAATTTCCTATATGAACTTGCAAACTAAAATCTTACCACTACAAGAGAAGGGATCAATTAGTGTCACCAAAATGTCACTAGAATTTTGAAATGTTACTAACATTACCAAATATGTGATGCTATTTGTGACACAATATATGTCACTAATAAAGTCATTGTTTATGTCACCATGAGTGTCAATAAATGTGTGATGACAGCATTACTAGTTGCTTGACTAATAGCATAGTATTAACGTTAGCACCCAGTAATACCCAGTAATAACACTATGAATGTTGCTATTAGGATCAGATATAATAGCATCAAAAGTGTCACCAATTCTATCAATGCTATATTCTATGACACAATAGATGTTGCTATTAGCATCACTTATCGTGCAATATTGTCTCATTATCATTGCCAATTTTTGTCTCAATCATCATGGGAGTTAGGATTAACACCATGATAAGAGGGAAGATATCAGAAGGCCTTGTAATAATCGCTTACATGAAGGATGATAGTGCAATTCAGGTTTAACGCATGGGATGAAGTGTGCTCTCTTCAGCCCATTATGTGCTAGCAAGGCCTTAAGCTTTGGATAGTGATTCCTTCATTTGATCTGGTTGTGATTGCATCAGCTTTAGATTCTTATTAATAGTTATCTATTTGGATACCCAAGTGGTAGGGTGGATTGAAATGCTACTAATGGAAAAAAATAAAAATAAAGGATGCTCCTTTAGTATGTGCTCTTGATGGGAAGAAGCAGGAGCTTGTAGAGGCAAGACTGTCATAGTACTAGCAAAGAAATAATAAAGATGTAGAGCTACTTTCATTCGAGTATGTAGTTAATGAGTTCTTCACCAACCTCCCAGCCCCTGCTTCCCTTTCCCCTACAAAAAGGAAAATTGGGGAGTGAAGGAAATTACCCGTTGCGTTTAAATTGGCTGCTTGAGCCAATCTATTCTTCACCGGTTTAGCCATCCCTTTGCCATAAGAGACTTTTTTGTGCCGAGTCCGGGTGTGTCTCCTCTAAGCTCAATGGTTTATTGTTTGTTTCCCCATTGTTCTTGATTAATAGCTTCCTGACAAACCTCTCTTGATGTTACCGCTCGCATCATCAATGTATCCGCCTATGCCTCCCGCCGCCTTCTCATATCCCCGCACATTCAACTCAACCTCATGAATTCTAGGTGTACTTGGCTACCGATAGGTTACTCATTTCAAGGCAATAGAATTGTTGATCTCGCTTACCTATATGTGACCGTGGAACATATTGCTTCTGAAAAGCTTTGCTGAAGGTCTTATGTTCATCTTTAGCTTGTTCGATTTTGCGAGCCCAATAAGATTTGCAGTTGCCACCTTACCAATGTCCTTATCCATCATCCCATATGAATTCTCAAATTCCTCCATCTCATCTAGCCATGCTTCGGCCTCCACGCTTGACCTGTCTTTCTATAAAAACTGCCCCAACTTTTAGACATTGCCCATAGTGCTATCAATTTTCTTCCATGGTCCCTTCACGTGCTATGTTCCTCTACCTATGAGCTTATCATACTACCGAATCAAGCATGTGATCCGGTTGTCTATGCCGCCACCTCACTGAGCCTCGGCGACTAGGTCTTCCTCAAGCTCCTCTTTCTTTTTCTATTTCCAGGCGCCACTTGTTAAAATTGGAGTAATATTTGATTTTAGATTAATAATTCTTAATTCAATTCTATTACCATAATCACAACATCTTCCTCAAGCATCTACCCATAAAGTCTTGAACTATTACAATGAGCTCACGTGCATTCTGATCCGGTGGGGTTAGCAAGTAGTGATGCCATATAAACATGGGTACCAATATGACCCACTTGGCCACCACGTGACCCTAAGAGACAACTTCTATTGGACTACCAAACAAGTGCTTTTCCAAACCCTTAATGATCTCCTCCCATGCAGTCTCCCATAGTAACATGGATGCCAACTAAAATCCCCAACAACTTATGGCCCCGGCCCATGCTAGTAATTTCTATGGATAATCATGAACACACGCCGGAGTCGGTATCCAATGCCTATAAAGCCGCATATTTCTCTGCCATCCTGTACAAGGAACCCAGCCAAGTGAAAAAGTGTCTAAGAGCAATTAGCGATTAGAAAAAGAATGTGTGTCGTCTGCAGATATTGATCAGAACCTCTTATGTGCCATCCTCCATCAGCATTCATGGAGAAGTCCTCCGTGGTGGCAATCTGAATAACTACGACAAAGCCTCTCACATAATTGTGAAAAGCAGTTGGTGCTAAAGGGCATCCCCGCTAATACCACGCACTCAAGTGAGAGAAGGCATTCCATCACCACCATGGAACATAACAAGCCCGAAAGGTAAACATGTAGCTTCATAATATCTCATGTGAATTGTTCCCTTAAATCCCGCCTTAGCATGCTATCTACAAGCATGAATTCCCAAATTTAATACCGCCAAAAGCCTTTTGCAAAATCAAACTTACTAAGATACCAATGACTCATTGTACAATAGAAGACAAACCTGTAAATTCTAATATTTTTAGCATCAGAAAGCAATGGGCTATATACACCGGCTAAATCCTAGTCTTATCCGTAATTTGACTCGACACACTTTCTACTAAGGTTGACAATGATCCTAATTTTAACCGTATAAAAATTCACAGTTCAATCTTTCTGTTTATTATGTGTTTGATTTCACCTGGCCATGCAAAAGGCTATAAAAGATTGATCTCATATTGTTTTCTCATTTGTCTCACTCTATTCACTCAAGATATCAGCCAGATCAGCATATTTCATTTCTATATTTTGCACCATTGAAATGATCAATGTTAAATAATAGCCAACCATGCAACCTTTGGTTATTCATTTTAACGTATCCAACCCTTAGGTTTAAGATATTTTTCTCTATGTGCATATGCTCTATGAAGCTCTAGTATCTATGTCTCTTGCATGGCCTCTAGGTTAACTCCAACTAGTAAATATATTTGATCTTTTAGATTAAATTCATAGTCACCAACTCATGCAACCTCTGATAAATAATTCATGACTCTATTTCTTTCATTCCTCTTTCATGAATACTTTATCAGAATCTATGTATTCAAGTTTATCAATTGTTTATCAACCATATCTCTTATAAAATGCATTTGCATCTCAATATGCTTTGTTCTTTCGTGAAACACAGGATTTTTGGTCATCGAAATGCAATTTTGACTGTCAGAATATAAAATGGTACCTCCTTATTTCAAACCAGTTCTTCTAGTAACCTTTGCATCCATACTACTAAAGTAGTAGCAGCATATTCTGACTCTGCAGTAGATAAGACAATAGCAGATTGTTTCTTACTTATCCAACTTACTGGAGCTCCTCCCAATATTAAAACATATCCGACGGTTGATTTTCTCTCATCAAGATCTCCACACTTACTTCTCCAACTTATTAGAGCTCCTCCCAACATTAAAACATATCCTGAGGTTGATTTCCTCTCATCAAGATCTCTCACAATAAGCTCTTAACTTCAAATCATTTGAACAAAGTATTAAAGAAAAAATTTCCGTTCCTTGCAAGTATCTCAAGACTTTCTTAGCAATGCCATCCAGTGTCCCCTTCCAAGATTGCTATAGTATCTGCTTAAAACATTGACAATGAATGAGATATCGGACCTAATATTATTAGCAATATAGAGTAAACTTCATATCAAATCTTTGTACGGGACATTCTCCATTTCCTCCTGTTCCTTTTCATTTTGTGGACATAATTGTTTTGACAACTTGCTACCTGGAAGTACTGGTGCCTTCATAGCATTGCAGTCTGCCATATTGAACCTTTCCAAAATAGCCTGTGTATATTTAGTTTGAGACAAGGCAATAACCCATTTATTTTCGTCCCTTTTAACCTCAATTCCTAAACTTTCTTAGCTCTCCTAAATGAGTCATTCTAAACTTTTCCTTCAACAAATCTTTACAAAAATTTAGCACATTCTCATTATTAGCAATCATCACACAATCATCAATATAGAGAGCTATTATGCAGTAACCTTCTTCTTTCTTTAACGTATAGATGTTTCCATCATTTTTGAATTTCTAAAAACCTTTCTCTCTTAGATAAGTGTCCATGCATTTGTACCATTCACGTGGAGACTGTTTTAAACTATAAACTACTTTTTTAATTTCCATAGCTTATTCTTCCCTTTTCAAAACCCGGTGCTTGTTTTATATAGATCTCTTCTTCTAATTCTGTGTTTAGAAATGCTGTATTCACATCCATATGGTGGACTTTCATATTCAAAGCATTTGTTGTAGCTAATAAAATCCTCAAGCTGGTCATCTTTACCACGGGCGAAAATGTGTCATCATAATCAATTCCCTTCCTTTGAGAAAAAACTTATGCTACTATCTTGCCTTGTATTTTGGAGTTACTCCATCAGCTTCTAGTTTTATTTTATACACCCATTTGTTTCCTACAGTATTTTTCCATTTTGGCAATTCTACTAATTCATAAGTAGAGGTCCTGTCAAATGATTCCATTTCAGTCCCCATTGCCTTCTTCCATTCATTTGATTTTGTTGAATGTATTGCTTCATTATAATTTTCTGGGATTCCACTTTCTAGGGCCATCAGAACTTCACCATATTTTGCCTCTTCGTGCTCAAGCACTCTCTTACTTTTTCCATCCTCTTGTCTATCATTTTTCTCTATTTCTAAAGGCACATCCTCTCTCCGAAAGCTTTTCCGCCAAATTTTCCTTCCTTCTATTTTGATCTTGTAGTAGATTACCCTCTCCTTAGGCTTGTATTTTTGTACTAACAGTATCAACTCCCCTTGCTTCAAGTACATTTTGATCATTTGCATTCTCTAATTCCTCTTCATCATCACTCTCTATTGCAATATTCTCATGTGTTTCCTTGACCTAGAGTTGCATGCCTGGGGCCACCAAATACACTTGTTTAGCCCTCGTCGAGCCGGGTCCTTTTCAGATGGGGCGTATGTGGGTCCAAAGTTGATATCCCTCAACACCCTCGGAATGACCTCGAAAGGTGCGTATACCTTCGCATCTAGCCTCGGGTGAAGTCAATAGCTTCTATACCGCATCCTACCCGTGAGACATGCTTTCTACCCCTCTCAACGGCCGAATTGGAATGACATATCATTTACTTCCGTATGTGGTCGCTTATATCGACATACACGCTGTCTAACCATTGCCATGGCTGCATGGGTCCCCAACAAATCCCCGGGCTGAAGGACAAGCAAGCCTCGGTTCTACCAATCGCGTACAGCAAACGAGCGCGCACATGTAAGGACAAAGAAACATCTGCCAAGGCACTTGTTAAAATTTGTGATGCTACTTTCCAAGAAGCTCTAGGATGCGTATGCTCTAACGACGCTAAGTCGGGCACACTATCGCCAAAGAAGTCAATCCTCTAGGCTCGTGGAGAGGCCCACACCAAGATTTCTGTACACCCAAATTGCCCATGAAGAAGCGCAGACTTATAGCTTCTATTCAAGACAGTATCGGCCCTCAAGATTGAAACAGGATGTTAGGCCTCCGGAAGTAGCACGAGCAAAGGCTTTTGCCGCTGTTGCCACCGGCTTATTGAGGATGAATGTCAAGGTCCTTCGTGATATGCTCAAAGGCTTGCCCATATCCGGAGCCGTATATGTTCGACATTGTACCGCCGTACCAGACCGGGCCATTGACTACGGCAGATCGCTGGGTTTGTTGGGGCCATACCCTCCGTGGAGGTTATGGATGCACTCCGGATCACCGTAGTTCCTTCGACTGTGATTGAACCGGCCCTATACAATTGTAATAAATGCGCACATACTTATTACATCATCGCTAAGGTTTTCCTAAAACTCTACGCTTTAACTCACAAGAATACGCCAGGTCGCTTCTTTTTGTTCGGGGTCCCATAGGCCAATCGGTCTCCGTGGATGCTAAAAAATCTATTCTATTCTTATCACTCTCTATTACAATATTCTTACGTGTTTCCTTGACTTTTTCATCATTTTGCTTTGTAATCTTATCAATGTTATCAGCAATTCTCCTTGGCTTGTATACTACTTCTACAAAACTGACCTCCTCTATCGGACCTGATACATTTGATTCTTTTTCCAGTACTATACTCCATTTCGGCAACAAATATTCTAAATGCATCAAATGCTAAATCTTTATTGCAAAACAATGTGATTCGTTTTTCTTATAACCATCTATGAAATGTACAAAAATACTTTTATCCGTAATTTCGCGGACATTTAGAGACCCATAGATCTAAGATGAATCAGCTAAGTAATCCTTTTGCACCTTTTGTTATTTTTTAGAATGGTAACCTGCAGTGCTTTCCAAGCATACAACCATGACAAATATTATTATGTGCTTTTTCTCGACTTATGTATTAACTCCCTTTCACTATTAGTTCAATATCCTTAAAATTGTATGACATAACCTCTTATGCCAAGTCTTAATATTTGCTTTTGTCACAAGATTTACACTGTCAAGGCAATCTGAGCCAATGCCAAAGAGATTTCCGACTCTTTTTCCAATAAATTTTAATTCATTGCCTTAAAACACTTTACATTGATTTTGTTCAAAAACCACTTTAAAGCCCAAGTCTACAAGCTGACTTATGGAAATCAGGTTCCTTACTAAACTAGAAACACAAACTGCATGTTTTAAATTCACTACTTGTCCTTCTAAGTCAAACAACTCCAAAACCCCAACGTCTTCTACTTTCTGCAAGTGTCTATTTCCAACTTGTATATATCCACTTCCTTTTCCTTTGCAATTCCTTAAGGATTCTTGTTGAGCAAGCTATCAATCTTTCAGATCCATTATCTAAGATAAAGAAGCCATTATTCAATTTATTATCACTCTTCATAACAGGCAGAATTTCAGAATTTCTTACTTCAATATTTTCATTATCATTCTCTTCGAACCCCAAACCCCGCCCCAGCTTCCACAAACGCACCTCGCTCCGGGCCCCTTTGAACATGAAGGTCCTCCTCTTGTACCTCTGCCCCTTCCTTTTCCTCCTCCTTTAGATGATGGCATTTGGAACCAAAATGTCCATGACCACCACAAGTATAGCAATCAATACTCTTTGTTTCTTTGTTAGTTAGGATGATTAGCCTTTAGATGTCCAAACGAGTCACAAATAGCATGGTCCTATGTTATCTTTACCTCTAGAGCTGAGACTTCCTTTCCTTTTTGAAAAAAAATACCAGCATTCTCACATTCATCAATGAGCACCTTTGTCGCCGAATTTTGTTCGGCATTTTTTCTAATCAACTCTTGACCTGGCCATATTCCTTATGAACAGAAAGTCGCCAATGTCCTGGCACGCCTAGCCAATTGTGAAACTTGTTGCCCTAAGGAGAGATAAATTCTCAGATCCTCAAATCAAGAACTACATTGTCAAATCTTTGAAAGAAGGTATTCATATATCTTCCTTTTCATCGTACTTAAGTTTTCTAAACTCTTGATCTAAGACATCTATTTGGGAAGATGTTTTTGCCCCCAAGATGTCTCTGCAAGATATGCTTCCACATTTGCTCGGGACTTTTCTCCTCAACCAATTTTGACTGGCTCCCGAAAGCCAAGACTCCTGAATTGTATATATTACTTGACCATGAATTACATGAGTTTTGAGAAAATTCTATAGAAATATTGTGGGAATAGATAGGTAGATAGAAATTTTCTCTTTTAATAGCAAAGTATGTAATGAAAGCGATGAGTCGCCAACATCAAGGATACTACTCATGGGACAAAAATCAATGCATTCCTAGCTAAGTGCATACTAGGGAGGGCACAGAAGATTGTAGGTGGCAAATGCGGGGGCTGTAAATCATCGCAGAATAGGGAGGCCCATAGATGTCTGAACAAAACTAGGGTGACAGCAAGAAGCTCAATCAAGCTGTAGAAGCAACATTCAATAAATACCTAGATGGGGAAAGATAATAATAACAGAATAAAATGTCCAAAATGACGCAGGGCCCCTTACCTCTACGTACATCCGAGGAACAAAAGGTCTAAAATAAGCCACAAGGCACGCTAAAAGTACGCCCCAAATGAGAATGAGAAAATAATATAATTAAATGAGTAAAAAGGCAAACTGAATAAGATATTTGGAATGTAGAGTGTCTGTACCCTACCGTATTATCAAGAGTAGGAAATGATACACCACAACCGGATTATCGCCAAAAGAGAGGATCAATATACACGGACCCAGGAGTACAACTCCCCTACCATAAAGCCGATAGCGGCTCGACTCTCCAACCGTACCGATCACCAAAATGACAAGAATAAAAGAGATAAAAAAATAAATAAATCAATCAATAAATAAATAAAATACCCTTGGTAGTTAACTACCTAAAATCCTAGATTGGTACGCAGAGGGTTACCCCTACCAATCAAATAGAAATCCGTGAAGGTAAAACCTACCGGCCATTATTCTCAAAACAAAGCTGAAATTACTAAAATACCTCTATTACATGCATAACAACAGATGAGATATGAAACAAAGAAATCTAATAATACAAAGAGGTGGGCGTAATAATTATGACTAATTCAAATTCCACATCACCGCTTGAAAGGAGGAATATATTCATGGAGGAAATACGCATACCAAGAGGAAAACTTAATACAAATACCGGAGGAAAATCGCCATTGAAAAATTGCACCCAATGCTCATGCATGATCACAATCTCAGCCTCACCAAATGTAGAAGGGGAATACAGCAAGAGCTAACCAAGAAGAAGACCTCAAGAACTTCCTAGCCTCTAATGAATAAGTAGTCGGAAGCCGCATCCCAAGCAATGGACGACTCAATACGTCATGAAATGGCTAATCGCAACAAGATAGCCATATCGAGCATGGATATCAATACAAGGGGTCAAGAGGACAAATGAGGAGATGCAACGAAGGATAAAATGAAATTGAAGAAGAAAAGGCCAAGATCATGCAGAGAGGTTGATTGATTTAGAAAAGGTGAATGTTGAGTTAGATGCATGGGACCTTTTGATAGAATAAAATCACATATCATAGTTTGAAGAAATGTAATAAGATTAAACATGATATTAGGTCGGGATAGGTAGCAGAGAAACCCAACAAAGACACGACGAAGCTAATGAGGAAATAATAGAGGCAGCCAAAGAGCATTGAAGCATAATCGCCAGCAAAGGCGCCAGCTACCGGAGGGGACTCCGCAAGGCACATAACCGACACTCAGAGAGATATGATGCCCAAGGAAACTGGAGCACGCATGGGGTCCGGGGATTGAGGAATGGGATCAAGGTGCAAGAAGCACTAACAGTATGCACCGGCTGCTGGCTATGACAAGAAAACCTGCCAAAGCCGTAGAATTGAATCAGCAGGATACATGCGGAGTAAGAATGGGAATGTGTACCGCACAAACGGACAGGACCGCCAGCCACCCCCGACAAGAGCGTAACGTGGGGAGACTAGGAGGCCATAAGGTCAAACGGCTCTGGAGGAGGAGGACACCAACCCCTCAATACCGACATGCGTGGACCGGAGGAAGAGCATCAATAGAGAGCTCTCGAGTGATACGTACCGTGCGTATGGGGAAGTGTAAATGTGGCCTGGCGAGGAGCATGTTCACCAAAATCGCATATATGTCTAGGGCCTCGGACACAAAAACTAGGGACGCACCCGTAAGGATAACCAGCGGTCGTAATACGCTGCAGAACCCGCCAAGGAACGCCCGTGGAAAAGGTTGACCATATGGTAATCGAATCGCATAGGTACCCATGGAGATATAGGAAAAGGCTCGAGGAAGCTCACAAATCGCTATATAATATGCTTGGTAGGGATATGGGAACACAATATCGCTGCATTGCCGCAGATTTCCAAGTATTCACATATTGGAAAGATAAAGATTTTAAGATGAAGAGGGAGCGCTGTGCCTAGCTTAAGCAGTGTGAAAGAGAGTGTAGCCAATAATGCATGTATTTTACATTCGGGGATGTCAATAAAAGACATATGATGCTAAGTATAAGAATTGCAAAACAAAAAAGATTTAACCCTCGACATCGTGATATTACCCGCCAAAGAGTGACAAACCGAAGTACTGACCTGGGAGAGTATGATGAAATGGAAACACCAAGGACCTATGATATCAAGGAGAGACCTAAATGCCGTAACATGTCGAGCAAAGCAGACACGAGCATGAATGAGGTAAATTAATGGACAAAGGTAGCTACATACTACGTAGATCATGTGGATTGGAGAAGAAGGCCAAAAGACAAGGCGTAAATCAATGCCACAAAGGGGAGTTATCATAGAGATATGCACAACGACACTGCCACAGGAAGCCAATCTGGTACGTAAATGGTGTGGATCGTGTGGAATTCACGAGCCGTGGTTTGCCACATGGGAAAAGCATAATCGACATGTGCTATTAATGACCAAGCAAAGAAGCCATTTTAAGCTTCGTATAGCGTAATGGCCGATTGGAAAGAGAGGAGAGCCATAGGACCATCTAGTTGACACCAAACAGATCTTAATAAGTATAGATGGAGACGCTTGAGGAAAAGAGCAATAAACATAAAATACACTTCGGAAGAGGGCATGCAAAATATCTTCACACAAAATGCTCGACGAAATGGAGAAATGGGCATGGGAGGAGCATGAACTGATGAGAATGGAAACATGCTAAACCATAATGGTGAAGGTGGCAATAGATATCTTCTGAAAACGCGAAAACCCGTGAAAAGCCATCAGCCAGGCCTCAATATAGTATGATGAGGGAGTGTGGGGAATTGAAGAAAAGAAGAGTCGTGAGATCACAAAGGCACGGAACATATCAAAATGTAAAGGGCAAAGATACCTAAGACCAATAAATCTAAACAAAAACAAGAACTTATTACATCCCCAATCAAGGTTGGTATCAAACGTTAAAAAGAAACTAGGAAGTTCGAAAGAACCGAAAAGTGAAGGCGAACGTAGCAAAGACGTAGAATGCACAAAGATGATGTCCGAGGGATCGAATGGGAGGAATAACTTGAGAAACTATATAAGACACCTGCCCTATCAATGCCAATACCTACTGTGAGACAAATAAACCGGTGGTTTTAGCATGCGTGAAGAGATGATACATAAAAAATATCGACAAATCCAAGACCTTTACTTGACCGATCATGAGCTAACAAATGTGTGACACAAGAATTGGGAAATGGGCTTCAATGATATTTAATGGCATAGTCCACATAGGGTCACAGACAGATGGACGCCAACAAGGTAATACCCTTCACAAGAGGGGAAGCAGGAAGAGTCTGAAACTTTAGGACGATAATGTCGAGCTCTATCTTGCCAAGTGGTTCTGAAGGTAATCGATAAGAACTGGAACGGGGCGTAAACAAAACCTAAGAGCACAAGGACATGCGTGCTCGTGACCCACTCAACTACGATCACTGTAAACTTTCGATACTAATAGTGCAAAGCAAATCACAGGGAAAAGAAGATAATATGTCGCTTTGTAGATTTTAGAAAGGCATTTGACACCGCCCCGAGAGAAACACCGCTATGTAGACTAGTAGATATGCTGCCCCATAAGGCATGGTAGGATCGCGACGATTATGCCGTAGAGTATATGCAAAATGGAATAGGAAGGATACGCGCATAGATTATACGTGAGTTAAACAGGGTGCCCCCTGTCCCCCCATAATTATTCATATCTACATAGATGCATTACAAGGTTTCATTGCGTAATCCAGTAGGAATGCTGACGCCCAATAATCAAAATACTAGGTACCTATCATGCTATATGCTTGTTGTTTTGAGCCTCTGCATACGCTCATAGCCAGCTAGCCCATGACTCACGGATGTCATGCGTTTCCACATGCTCAAGATCATGAAACAAGAACAAGACAAAGAAATATGTACAAAGAATGAAGGGGAACGTGGCCAAATGAGGCTCTCCAAATATGAGATCAAACCCGAGTACATCCAAGAGGCTCCTGGCCTAATATAGTGTAGACCGCAACCGAGCCGCGACATCTAACTAAATCTAATCCTACACTTATGTTTACCTAATCATGCCAGTGTCACCGCCACCATCGACATCTAACATGTGCATGCACTCCAATATGTGATGCACAATGTTAAACTTCACTAGGTGGTTAACACCGCCTCCCCTAAAGTTTTTAGCACGGTAAATATGTAATGTGACTTTTTATAAGACAAGTCCGGCTAAATTACAAATATGGTGCCAAAAATTAGGTAATGGTTGTTGTGTCGCCGTGAAAAGATCTTTATAAAGGCATCATGACCTAAGAGGATCCAAGGAATGTCGAGTATGCACATGGATCATAGGAACTTTGGGCTAAAACATGAAGACTATCCCCTTATATTATGGGAAAGTCCATTTTAACAAATATTGCCCAATAATTCACTTAAAACAATTATATAGTGGGGTCTTAAAACATAAGCACGAGAAAGCATCCTGATCAGCCATAGAAGAGCATGACTATGGGTGGCAATATTTTTGAAGAGCTGGATCCGAGCTAGAGCGCGGAGTGCTGCGGGACTTGGCGCGGACAATATAAGTTGCAAAGCGCGGATTTGGAGCACAAAGCGGGTGGAGCGTGGATCGAAGCGCATGCGGTCTGCATGCGGCGCTATCACCAAAGAAATATATATTGCCTCGCGGGCGTGAGCGCGGACCCGTGGGTACAAAATTGAGCGCGGGTCAAAGTTTGAGCTGGAGCCCAACACGCGGACTAGGGTACAATCCAGAATATAGGATACCCTAAAAGTGCAAAAAGGAACAAGCCAAATCAGCCAAGCAATGCAGAAAAATAACCCTAATCAATGCTCCGCCCAAAGATGGCGCCAGATCGGCGAAGGCGTAATTTGCCGTAGATAGAAATGGTCGGATATGGTGCCGCTGCAATAGAAACGCAATGGGGAAAGTCCCGGCTCTTTTCCGAATTAGAAGGCTATGGGTGATTTGATACCAATGGCAACCTGGATACCCATTCAGAATCGGATTTGAGCTTAGATGTGCTTCGCCTCCTCGCTACATCTTTGAAGAAACCGCCGACTTATCTTGTATGTGCGTAAGCCACCTGAATACCGCACGTAAGATGTCAAGATAATGTGGTCAGTGTATGGAGGCGTAGTGTAGGATGGGCTAGCCAAAGGTCGGCCCCTCTTGAAAATAGTAATAGAAGCAAACCCTACGAAGCCGAAAAAATATGGTACGGATTTGATCGACCGCGGATAGAAATGTGCCGTGATATTTTCGAATAAAGTGTTCTTTGAAAACAAGTGCGGGTTGTGGTGCCGCCGCTTCGCAGGATAGAGATGAATGGGGAGAGAATAGCTTCTGATTGGATGTTGCATAAGACCGTGACGTTTCAAAGATTGTCGTTTGTGCTTCAACTCATGAAAATAAGGGCTTGTTTTGCGTGCATGAAACTTAAACCGGCCCCGAGCGCTTGCTTGAAGACTCGGCCGCAGCACGCTTATCTTTGAGCAAATGAATGGGGCTAGTCCAGGCCGGCCCTCCTAAATAAGTAAATAAAATTGGAGCCCGTGGCAAAGAGGTGTTTTCAAGGACGAAGATAGAGCTGCGGAAGAGATAGATTATGCCGTACTTTTAATAGATATGAGTCAGCTCGATTTACATGGTGCGCATACTTGCGGTGACAAAAATGTGCATAATAAGATACGCCAAGGGGTGATCGGGGCCATGAAGCCAAAAGTCTCCTAATCATGGTACTAAGAGTGAGATTGAACTCCCACAAGTAAGCAACTATCTTTCCATACATTTAATGCGTATACCAAGCCGAAGTGATGCCTCAAATAATCCCTTGTGGGCTTCGTGATGAACTCACCAAAACTATGATGCGTGTACCATGGTGGGTCGATAAAAGGGGTCAGCCCAAAGGTCGGGCCCTCCTCGTAATTAAACCCAAGAAGAAATGATAGAGAATATTTCGTGCAAAACACCCAATTTGATAAACCGAGAGAAAAACAGAGAGGATAATGAAAAAGATCATGAGATTTTGACAATTTTTCAGCAAATAGAAGAGAAAAGAGGAGCAAACTGCTGATTTTTCCTTCAAGATCTGGTGCAGAGGAGTGTCAAGCCACCACTCCATCAATCCTTTATCGTGAACTGGGCTTCACGTGATTCAAGAATGTAGGTCTTGAGAATGATTTACTTAGAGTAAATCATCACCGGGCAGAATCCTCATCACCGCTTTGAAAAAACAAAAGCCCAAGCCAATACAGAATGGACTTGGTTGGGCAAACTAAGAAAATTTAAGGGGAAGAATAGTATACAAAACGCTTTCAAACGGAGAGAAGCATGAGAGCAAGAAGACAACAAGAAATGTAAAGAAGGCTAAAAGAAATGATCTTGAGCTAACCCCAAGATAACTGGCCAGCCAAAGCAGTTAGTTTCTTGAAGTTCTTGGTACAATGCCTTATAAAGAAGAAATTCATGACCTGGGCCGGATGTTACAAGCCCATGCTCAAGATCATGAAACAAGAACAAGACAAAGAAATATGTACAAAGAATGAAGGGGAACGTGGCCAAATGAGGCTCTCCAAATATGAGATCAAACCCGGAAAGTACATCCTCAAGAGGTCTTGCCTAATATGTAGACCGCAAATCAGCCGCGAGACATCTAACTAAATCTAATCCTACACTTATGTTTACCTATCATGCCAAGTGCGTCGTCCTCACACCATCGACATCTAACATGTGCATGCACCTAATAAGCAGATGTATCAATGTTAACCACTAGGTGGTTAACAATGCCGATGACTTAAGCATGATAGCTACAAAGAACAAGGGTATTCATAGGTTACTGTGGCTACTAGAGGCCCTCCGTGCAAAGGACAAGGCTAATGCTGAACCCGCGAACCAAAAATATTTACGTCGGCACTAGGAATGGCGTACGCACTCTCAAGTATGGGGGATGTAACCGGAAGAATCTAAGCAGAATACAAATATCTGTGGATACGTATGCACATGGCAATGCATAAATGGGTCAGGGAGTGGATGCCGATTCCAGTACCATCTAGTTACTTCAATATGAAAACTATGTAACAAGAGCGGTAATAATTGACTGAGATCAAGTGTTACCCGGCGCATGCTGATTGTGTCGACATATATGGAATGTAGGCATGGGGGCCCTACCATCGCATAAAAAATGGGACAAGCAAGAAGGGAATTTTAGGCAATGGCATGCATTAGAATTGTGAGGCGAAAGAACATGAATTCTCCGCGTACCTATGGTATATGAGATACGGCGTAGACCTCGCTGGAGGTAAGAGCATGGAAAGGACCGTCGTGATACTTAATGAAGGACATGGGATGTCACACTAGGAAGCTATCAACAATCACAATCACGAATCAGCCAAGTCACATATCATCATGTGGCACGGGTGTGGTTCAGTATGGGCGTGATAGACTTAGAGATGGGCTAAATCGAAAGTGGGATCTAATAAATGAAGGGAAATGGAATGAAGTTTGGGCTTATTATAGCGACAAGAGCATGGTTGCAAAATACAACGGCCCCAAAACAAACACTACCGACAAAGAGTCTTCAACCTGGATCAATGTGATAGGACAAATGTATGTATAGAGATAATCTATTAAAAAGACAATAAGGGACACCTCTGGACAACATTTAGAGATTGGGAGCCACGACCAAGAATCAAAAGACAGTGGAGGGAAAGTGAAAGGAAAACCTGATCTACGTAACTGTGAACATAGGGAAAAATAAAGGACAAGAACCACATGCTCAACGCTTTTGTACAGTTGTATGAAGACATCGTAAACAAATACGTGACTATAAGTTGGGGACACATATCCCAATGGCAAGAGTAGATACAATAAAAGACCGCAGATACAATCGGGAGACGACAGCCACACATCTGAGGTGTACAAAGAAAGAGGGCTTATAATATGAACTACCCAAGGGTGAGACATTAGAGCCCGCGAAAAGCTCACTAAAAGTCATGATACACGCACCACCGCCGCTGCAGTTCATGATGCTTCAAGTATAAGCTGGGTGCCGCTTACCAATAGAAAAATAACCGCTAGCCTACTCTTTCCTCGTCTTGCTCCGGCCACTTCTTCACAATCTCCTTTTCTGCCGGGTGCTCCCAAAGAAGTACCGTGATAGATGTATTCAGTGGAGTCAAGCTCTTGTATGAAGTGTTGATTCACTGTTGTGTTCAAGGGTGCTAGATCCAATGGTTGTATGGAAGGTTTCCCCCACTTTGTTGATGTCTTTGAAGTGCATGAATATGGTGAGGGCCACCTGAGACAAGATATGCTTGTGCCTTTGAATCTTACAGTTCATATAGTCTGGCATGTTTGTTGTCCTGTCCCAAATCTGCTTCTTAATTCTTGGGGTGTTGCCCAACATCCGAGTGAGTGCCTCCAGGGAAACCCATCCTTCTCCTCTTGGTGGAAGGCCAACTTTCCAAGGTCTTCAACGAACCAATGTTGTGGAACATGGGAGAGACCAATCCATTAGACGTTGGGAACTCTTCCTTATCCCATCTCTCTAGTCTACCTCCCTCACTCTCTATCTCACTCCGAGGCTGTCGAGCTTGGATTGTGCCATAGAGGAGTAGGACGAGCACGACAATCAAGGATTGATGCATGGCCATTTCATCTGAGCACGTCCCATAGCGTCCCTAAACCTTGCGTCCTGATGAACGATTGGACATCATTAAAAAACGGATTGGTGTGTGTTTTGTTAAGGGAGATAAAGGGATGCCGGAGGCGCTGGCGGGAAGCAAGTTCTTATCAAAGAGCGACCCCAGTGGCTGGGCGGAATGGTTGATGCCCATTTGTTTGAAATGATGTGATTGCTTCGGCCCCAAGTAGCGCTTAACCGCACTGTGATAGTCCTGTAGTGGTGTAAGAGAGTGAGCAAAGCTGCCAATAATGGAAAGCACCCCTCTACAAAGGGTGGAGGGCCCGAGGAGGGGAGCCCATTAAAGGGGGATGTTGGAATGTTGGAGTATGTAATGGGCATATATAAAGAATGACCTAGTAGAAGAGCGCCAAGTCCATATCAAAGGGGTTGATAGCCCGCTGATCGAAAGTTACTTGGCTTGCAAGCAAGAGGCCTTGGGTTCATCCTCACTGCTCACCACACAATAGAAGGCTCACTTTTCAACACATGGTATCGTGAGCCATGGTCCTGCATGATGCTTAAACGCATCTTCGTGATAGTCCCTAGTGATATAGGGGTGAGAATGAAACATGGTATCGTGAGCCATGGTCCTTAAGATGCTTAAACGCGACTGTGATAGTCCCTAGTACATGTGTGAGAATGAGCATCCCGCAGTGGTAGAGTTGCCCGAAGGGAGCTTGCGAATTGTGGTGAAGGCTGGAATGGATTGGTGTGCCCATTTAAGAGTGGTGTTGGAATGTTGGAGTATGTGTGTGAGTACAAATGAAGAATGATTTAATAAGAGTATCAACCATCAAAGGGTTGATAGCTTAGTGATAGAGTCATTACTCGCAGCTGGGGCAAGAGGTCCTGAGTTCGATTCCAAATATGTCCAATCTAATCATAAGAGGCTCATTTTGTAATCTCACCCATTTCTTTGGTGAAAGTTCACACCCCTACCTTGCAAAAAGGCTCCTTCATTCTTTCAACAACCTTGCACCACACCCGCTTTCTTTTGCAAAGTTCAATTCTCACTTGTACCTTATGGTTACACAATCAAAGAGAAGAGGTCCCTTTGAGATGGTTGCCATGCTGAAGAACATGTAGGCGGCTAAGAGGATCTTGAAACCGAACCAAAAAATGTCAAAACAATCAGATCTTGCCATTCCCACCCTAATAGCAGAGACAACTCGAGACTCTGATAAATGCTGCAATATGGGGGAGAAATTGGTGGATGGAATGGGCTAGAATAGACAAATTTTTTTAGTAAGGGGGGATGGAGGGTTAAGTTGGCCACCTATACAAAAGTTTCTCGCCTTTTTCTTTTTCTCTTTTTGTAAATAAAGGAAATATGGTGACTAGACAAATGAGGTGGCAAAGCAATTAAAATTTGACCTTAAGAAACTTTTTAGGGTTTGAAATTTTAGGTCGAACTTGGTGAAGTGGTAATTTTTCATAACTAGGATGACGATGCCATCAATTTGGTGATGTGGCATGATGATATGGAATGATGATATGGCATTGACCTCAAGGTCTTTTTTGCATATCTTCAAAATTTCAAGACTTTTTTGCTCAAGTGGCTTGATCATGTGATATGGTGACGTGGCAGTTGACTTATTATGCATCACATAGCTTACAAAGGTTTTTGGTTGTTATTTTGACTTTAAGTCAACGGTTTGAGAGGCAAGTGAAGAGTAAAGTGGATTTGAAAGCAAAATGAATGAATCAAAGCAAAAGGATGGAAAAATGGCACAAAGGCATGAAATCAAGGCAGAATCCTCACATTAGCAAAGGTTTAGAATTTCCGAAACTTGAAACTGTTACGATTTAATATCAACTTAGGAGAATGGCTCGAATTCCACTGGGAACTCAAAAGAACATCTTGTCTAAGTATAAACGAAATGTTTAAAATATTGTTTATAAAACCTTAGCCAAAATATTTAATTATATAGTTAATGGATGATAAGAGTGATCAATCATTACAACGGGATCAGGTTCAAAACCAAGTCGAAATACATTGGATCACTTCTGTCATAGTCGATTTGGACCTGAAAATCCGCTACAAATATACAAATAGCCGATTTACCTTGTTTCATCTTTTATACAACCTTTTATACAGCTATATTATAAGAAACGGATTTCTTAGAAAAAAGGTCTGCGACATGTATAAAGGGAGATGATCTCTTGCATCACGAGCATTCGATTCTAGTTCTTATTCAAACCCTAGATTGCATATTGGAGAATTTTTCCCAGAACCGAGCTGTACCGCCGTATTTAGAGTCTGAGATGTCCGTATTTAGAGTCTGAGGTGGCTACTTGTTATCAACCATTGTGCACTTTGGAGTTTCGAGTTCAAAAACTATTTTGGCCATTTTTTGCTCTGCCCGGCTCTATTTGAGCTCAAATTGCTTCCTCTCTTCATCCATCTAGTGTTAAAAAGGCGGGCAAAGTGATTGGAAGGGGTTTAGAAGCATTTCCAAGTCGCCTTAATGATGTCGTTAAAATGATCCCACCAAAGATCTCTACCCACAGCTTCTCGGCCGATTTTGGCTCCGGAATACCATTTTTTTGCTAGATATACCATTTTTTTTGCCAAATATACCATTTTTTTGGCTGGATATACAACTCTTTTTGGCCGGATATACCACTTTTTTGGCCAGGTATACCACTTGGCTGATAATGAGTGGCTAGATATACCACAAAAAAAGACCGAATATACGACATCCCGGACTCTAAATGGCGTCCAACCGAACCCGCTTGGGTAAAATGAGTGATCCTAAAGATTGAATTTATTTCTTTTATTTGCATTCCTTGTTTAAGAATTGAGATTATTTCCCACATTGTATCAATCTAGTATGCGAGCCAAGTTGAAACAAAAGAATCTATAAGATCCTAGGGACAAGCTCCTTATCTGTCGATATCTCTTTCCTAAACTTTTACTTGGCTGCAAGGTTCCTGACACTTTGAAACCATAATAGAGCAACAATGTTCCTTAGGAGGAAAGTTGAGCAACGATGATAGCAGATCAAGGGTAACCTTACAGAATGCGTCCAATTTTCAACCTGTCTTTTGAAGTTGCTTTTCACATTTCTGCTTCTAGACTGCTCTCCTTCAATTATTCCATCCCCAAGAAGCCTAATGAGATTCTCCTCCGCATACGCGAACGGCAATCTACTACTAACCCTCGATGGAAACAGGGAGTTCACGCGGGCATTCCGTACCCAACGAATGCGTGGGTAAAAAGTCGAATGTAGGGCAAAGATCTAGAATGCAGGGGAAAGATCCAGAATGCAAGGTAAAATCCGTAATGCCGTAGAAGAAATCACCGGTGATCACCGTGATTTTTTCCCGTAACATTCTTAAAAGAACGCGCCACGCGGGCAAGGCGCTTATCATGGAGCAAGGGTGAATGCACTCCACCGTTTTTACGTTGGCTTAAATAGAACCTTTAAGGCACCTCGACTCTCCCATCGAATTGTGCAAAAACTGTAAATTTGAAGCCACACAATGTAACAACAAACATTACAATCACAATCCCAGAATATTAGAGGGTAAACTACCACAGGATCTTGCATATACAACCAAAATATATTTTGGCATATTGAAACTTGTGGCTGAGATGCCCTTAATTTTTTGTGCAAGCATGCTAGGAAGGTTTTGACTGGACTATGCAAGCCATCTCCAATGAGGATTCCACGTGAACTGTGAAGATTGCGCTGCAACAGGACTAACCATCTCCATTGATGCTTCCCATGTGGACGGTGAAGAGTGTGCTGCAACAGGAGTTTGTACATGCACATACAGCTTACAATTCGTTCGTATCAGAATAGGAGAAAGGGTCTAGCCGAAAAGTTGGCCTCCAAAAGTTAGCCTAAACGGATTTTACATCATATCCTATACAAACTTATCGGATTTTACATTTAAAATCCATTTAACTTTACCATAGGACCCCGGAAGTTCGAGCCCTTAAAAAGCAATTTCTATTCGCGCATTTTTCACAAGGGACAATTCGATAAATACAACGCATTTTTGGTACGTTGGATGTGGATCACATTAGATACTAGATCATACTTTAGTTGACCAGGCCTTTCTGGTTTGGGGACTTCTTTTTCCAATAGCCCTAATTGCAGAGCATTTTGTAGTTTTCTCAAAAGGAAAACTCCCACCCCTGCTTTTCCAAATGAACTACCTCAAATAGTACATGCGTACCTTATTGTGCTTTATTCCCCCATACTTATAAATGAGCCATATATCATCAGTTAAGCAAATGACAAGTAGATTCTGCATTCCAAGCTAGAGTTAAGTGGACAGATACAAGACATGCACATACAGCAAGAACGAGCAGACCTGCTAGGAGAAAGAAACCTTACAGGTTGTGGTAGAATGAACTCGTGTAGTTACTTTAAGGTGCAGCGGCCTCTCATTTTATTGGCGCTTTGAGCAGCTGGCACATGTTGCACTTGTTGGGATGGAATGGAAGAACCTATCCATTTAAGCTGTATTTTTCTTTTTCTTGTGCAATTGCCCTCCCCTCATGTATGCTACCCTTGAAGAGTTGCTTGGCTGACTCAAGCCTAATAGCAATAATCAAACATTGTTTAGCAACAAAACATCCTCCAACAAAAACTAGAAACTAACCTTATCCTCAGTATTACATAGTTAAATTAGCAACCCAACAGCCACACAGAACAATATAGCTGGTGCAGATGCACAGGCTTTGATATTACCAGATTGCTAGTACAAGTAGTATGAGTTTGGATAATATATTTATCAGATAACATAAAGGTCATTTAGCATTCATTCCATATGCAGTCGGATAAAACAACTCATTGACATAATGTAAACTGTGATGTTCTTTACTTTCTGACAGCTAGCTCACTCTCAGATAGACCTAAGGTGTCTTAACTGCAGGTGATTATGCAATTTACTCATATACAAATTATTATTATGTAACGCCAGGAGACAAATTCAAGAAGTGAAAGATAGAATTCCAAGAATATACCTTCTAAGAAGTGGACGTGGATTGTATGGAAAAACCTCTTTTCCATGCATTTTTTCAATGGCATTGGCCAACTTTCCTAAACATGCACCAGCCTTGACAGAAGAAATGTCCAATGCTCTGCATATATCATCCGCTATAAGGTTTTCTAGAGACTCATAACACACACGCACAACCAACTTCTGATCAATAACACATACTCTTCTCTATGTTGGGATGTATGATGTTTTCTTCCAGACCTTTCGGCAGGCATGCTTGAAAGTATGCCTTCGAGGTTCTGAATGCAGGAAGGTGGGCCAGGTTCCAACAAGAAGGCGGAGGCATCTACATGGAACTGCAAACATGTTAGTAAAATAAATGGTAAATTGGGATGTAAAATAAATGGTAAATTGGGATGGACTGTTTATTACGGGAAGGTAATAGTCTCCACATATGGGCATGTAATCATCATCATAATAATGTTTTACAATTACCTGAGGCTTGACTTCAATCAAAAACCATGTGGTAACTTTATATCGTTTCCAGATCTACAGGCAGATTGAGCATGATATGGACTCCTCCAATGTTCAGCTTCTAGAAGTTATATGCGCAAATTTTACATGATAAGCATAGGACAACCCAATGCAAGTTCAATGCTTATGCCTATGAAGAAATTACTATAGCATGGAGCACCAGTGTTTTTTGACACCTTCTATGCCCCCATGCAAAAATGCCAGAAAGTTATGATGCTAACAATATATCTGATTAAAGACCCATGGATGAGCAAGAGCGAAGGGGGAAAACATATATAAACAGAAAGAGAACTTAGATAATATAGCATAATATTTGCATACAAAGTGGTGGTAAAGATTACTTAGCCAGAAAGAGAAGTAAATATTTTAGATCTTAAAATAGGCTTTGCATTGTAAGAAACAAGTCATACCTCATAAGATAGCACAAGAATGTATCCCCTGTATTTGGTGCGATCAAAAGATCAACTAAGACGGAATAGTCATATGATATCTGTAGACAAGCGGCATGAAAGTAAGTTAAACGAAAGCCATTCTACAAATTATGGCATGAAAACATCATTCATACCACTGCCAAAAACATGTGGAAGAGTGTTAATGGAGCAAATGTCCACTCTAGCAACTTCAATGTAGGACGACATGCCTTACTTCTGCATACGTAATGTCAGGAAGTTAATGTTTACTGATCAAGCAGCTTATAAGCACATCATATTTCGTATTTCAAGTGAGGCAAAACATATGCACTTCATATTCCACGACATCAATATATGCTAATTCTTGTTGCCTCAGGTGAATATATCCTGTCACAGCTTTCTAACTTGATCGACATATACAATCTAGATGAAACTAGGAAATTGCCTTAGATTCTCTTATGTAAGCAACCAGATGTTCGTCGACCTTGCATTTTTAAATATAATCAAGATACAAATCCTTTAATTTATTGGCTAATTATTGAAGCTGCTTACTCAAAACAACTCAACGCCATTGGAAAATCCAAAAGAAGCAACAATACTTTGATCATCATATCATCCTGCAAAAGGCCATTGCTTAGAAGGTTTGAAGCCTAAAATGCTGCACATCATGCTTTTTCTTGTATTATTTACAGACCTCATGACTGTAGAGCTCAACGAATGCTTGTCCTAGTTGGCTACTCAAACTGCATGGTGCTTCATGCATCATTGAAGAGATCTGCCTTTCTGCCCAATCCATCAATATTTCTCCTGCCTCTTGTGGTGGATTTAAGTCCCTTTCAGTAGAAGCAGGCATATGTTCCATTCCCACATGTGGCCCTTCCTTTTCCATGCGGGTAGACTCTGGCATGTGACTTACTGCTATAAAAACTTTAAAAACCAAGTATAAGGCACGTCTTTGTAGGTGCATCGACAAAAGGACCTTTGTTTCCAAGGAAATTGCATGGTCGAGATTTGGAAGCAAAGATGACATAAAAGGAGATTCAAATAACAGCATGTTTGATGATGCCGGACATCTTCGCATGATAGAAACATTGATAATGTGCTCAACAGTAGCACCAAGACTTTCAAGGCAGCAGATGGCTAGAACTTTGCCTGTTTCAAAGTAATTTGAAATCCTAAATAACACCATCTGTAGTAAGAAACAGATATTTTTGAGCAATAATCTAGACAGTTAACTCAAAGCGCAACTAGAAATGAAGAAAGAAAATATTAGCCTCTAGGAATTTATGTACTGAATACCTTACGGACAAGCATAAGAAATAAACTAAAGACTTCCACATAACCTTTTATTAGCAATTAACTCATAACATTACATCTACGACCTTCTCTACATTATTATCAATACCTCCACCTGAACTCGGTGCCTATCTCTATGATTATTGGAAGTCCCGACGGGAACTTCTGGAACTATTTTGCCTCTGAGTAACAAGAACTTGTTTGAAACGTTTAGTTTCTAATTGTATCGTTTCATCATGGTCCTGAGGGTCTGTTACGGCGTGAACTCAATTCAATTCAATAAAGCGCGAGAACTGCCTAAATAAGATCATCTGATATCCCTAAAGATTTCAACCTCTAAAATAGTCTGTTTCTAGGAAATGTATCAAAAGCTTTACGGAAATCCATAAAGCAGCTTCCTTTTTATTAGCTTTTGCTCCTCAATAACAGCTTTTAAAGTAAATACAGTCTATTGTGGAAAAGTTTTTCCAAAACCCTACGCTCCTCTGCATGTTTGTTAACAATCAGCTCTAAAGCAGTCCCATATAGCTTAGCCATTACATGTCTAATCATCATTGACCGATAGTTCCCAGGATTCATGGGATCACCTGCTTTATAGATTGGTTTTGAAACATCTCTAGAAGACCAAATCTCTAAGAATCCGGCACACATGGCTTCATTAAAGAGGGTCATTGATGATCGGAGTGAGTGTGTCAATGCCATGAATTCTGTTCTGACTGTAGCTCTTCGCAGTCCTTTGCCTTTCCTTTGTTTCTTTTTTTCAATGACCCTTTAATGAGCAGTATGGAGAAGAGAGATGAGGAGACCAACTATTTCTCCTCCACTAGTCTTTGCGTGGAGACATCCAATAAGACTTTCAAACCCAGAGGTCTGTAAGTGAGCAGAGGTCTGCAAGTGAGCAGGCTGGTTTTATCAACATTACTTTCTTCCAAAACTTTGCCAAATGTTGCTGTATAGAAGACTCAGCATGTCCTTTCACACTTTGTGTTTAAAAGCCTGCTTCTTCCTCTTGGGCACCTGTTTATAAGCTTTCTTAGAGGCTGCAATTGACTTGTGATCACAGGTCAAAGCGTATTGAGCTTTTTATGGAAAGCCTTACAGTCCCTGTTATACCACCCATTCTGCGGCATCTGCCATCTATTGGTTTGAGGCTTTTGAGCGCGAACTTTGTGAGGATAGGTACATAGAGCAGCTTGATATAATGATTCAGCAAAACTTAAAGGCTTTCTCCTCAAGTGTATTCAATGACTGAATCCCAGTTGGAGACGTTCACTATAAAGTGGATCTAGCGAGAGGTCCAATTCAAACTGATAGCAGATGGCATTCTCTAGTGGTTGTGAGGATTTTATGTTAAAGAAGAGCATGGTCTCCATATAGGGGATGTCTTATATACAAACATTTCAATCTGGCTGATAAATAAACGTGCCCATCAAGTAGTCTACTACACTGTTACCCCCTTTGTAAATAATCGAATTATGTACATGCTCCGATTCCAGCAAGCAATGCCCATGCTTGGTGATTGTAGCAGCTTTGTCAACTGAGATTCTCTCTGTTTGCATTTCCCTAGGGTGGAGACCAAGATAATGGGATCTCTGTTCATGTCAATCAAATGCACCTGGTGATCCGATGTTCGGGCATGTAATCGTCAACCAGCAATACCTCTTCTTTGTTGGCAAATTCTACAAGATCCTCGTAAAGTGCCAGAAGTGGGGAGGAGCCATCATTTGTCTCTTGATCTGTGTACTTTGATTGGTAAGGAGGAAAGTAGCAGGCTGCTATGTACAAGCCTGAGAGGTGAGTCTTTTGATCCTAACCCAATGAAGCGTGCCAAGTCATCCTTTTTAATCATCTGAATCATCCCGAGAAGCTCCGACTTCAATATAATGCCACTCCACCTGAACCTCTACAATATCCTTCACTAACTACAGTTTCTTCAACTCTTCACACACAGTACAGAACATCTAAAAATAGACAGTGTTTACCAGTTGTTTGTGTCATGCTTTGCGTTCCAACCTCAGTCTCTAGGTGGTGCAAATTGATTTCCTAGAGAGATGTATATCTGAATGGTCTGTATGTACATACAAATATGTGATAATTCTATTGCTAACCATGGTGCAGGTGGGCGATAATGGAAAGACCAATCAAAAAATCCAATTGCCTTTAAAAACCATTATTACTCAACTCCATTTGGTGCCAGGTTTGATGATAATATTTTGCAGCCTCCAAGTATTGTTCATACTTGTTCACCATGTGCAACAAAGGATACTATCTGAAGTTACTGAGCAAAGTACATATATATGGAGCAATACCTGAGCTCAACTTACATCCACTTGCCAGATCTTAAATCAATTCCACACGTGTCAACTCATATAGTGGTGCTGCCAATGTGGTAAGATGTTTTTTGAGTTTTGCACATTGTTTGTTCTTGTTCATCGCATGGCTTAAAATTAGTGCAATGCATTGCCCAACAATCAGGGTTGATTTGAAGGCATCCGTGTCACAACCTAATCAAACATGACCGGATCGCAATCAATAGCAAGGACCTCTCACTCTCTTCTTCAGGTACTCTCTCTTCTATTCTTGTTGCTGAAGAGTGAATCAAGTCTTCGGAGATCTGCGCATGTCTGACCACATGTTAGCAAATGGCTCTAATGGATTAAACTTCCTGCAAAATGCAGCCTATCCAAGCATAATGCAAGCTTTTTGCAATAGGGTTTACACAGCAAGCTTACAAACAAAATGCAATTTAGTGTGATTTTGCAACATTAGCGATGCTGGAGATGCTTCAAGTTTCAATAGAAACAAAGAAAATCTGCCCAAGTGGTTGGCGAGGCAAATTCACATGCCTTCAGGACTTGAAATTGGACCGTGCAGTTGGGAAGAAGTAATACCATTGGCAATATTGCTTCTTTTACGTATTTGACCATCAGAATGTATGCTTATATCAGAGCATTTATCTTCTGGTGGGGCAATTACGTGGGATTTTCCTTGAATGTGATAGGATGCTGCATCCATGTTGTGATACAAGGCATGAAAATTCATAAATTGGAAAACTCACCTGATGCTACTAAATATCTGTGACCTTTAAAACTCAATAGAGTCATAATGATAGGTTACTGATCGAATACCCTTCTTTAGACTAGAAGAATTTTCCAATAAAGTTGGTTAGGCAGACTAACTCTATATAACAATCAGAGTCTGGTAGCATCTGACCAGAAAGAAAAGTATAGGACTAATACAATTATGATTATATTTTATCTCATGTTTGGCTCCCGGTTTGCGGTGGCTCTGGAAGCCGCAATTCTAATTTCATTAAGTGCTGGTGTGACAAATACGGACCCTTCAGCCTCCTTACCTTCTTGATTTGGCTGCGCTGGTTTGATAGAACCAAGAAATGCAAAAATGTTTGTTCCTCTGGCAGCGGTCATGAGACTGAAGGGGCTTATCCCAAAACCGCCCTTATTTCTAAAGGTGCGGCACATATTATCATTTTAACATGTTACGTGCATTTCGCTAGCCGAAGCCACCTGTCATATGCGGCTGTAAAGCCAGATATAACTCCCCAGGCGATGCTTCTATCACTTTGATAAGAAGCCGAAAGGATTATATTCATATTCTGCGCCGCGCACATCAAACTGGAGAAAACACTCCATAAATGAGATTTTCTTTTTCTTCCCATGCCCGCTTACAGCCACCAGGCCATTATTGGGATTGTTGCACCTCTCGGATCAGTTCAACAACAACTTCTCTATCTTTACAGACACTTTTAGTCCACCCAAATGTCTGTTATCCCATCCATTTTGTCTTGTCCGATATGGACTCTCTTGGGAGATGGCACAAAGACCATAAAAAAAAATGAGATTCAAGCCATTCACAGAACAGCATAGTTATGAAATTGCTAGAGAAGCAAGAAGCACAGCAGAGCATCTAAGATCAAAGAAATGCTTCCTGTTTTTTCCCCAATGGAAGATGTTCAAAATCTAGACATAAAGTGCAGAGGCATTGCTCAATGTAGATGTACCATTGTTCTAAAATCATAATGTTGCATGGCTAAAACACCTCAATATGGCCCTAATTTTTGGAAGTTTTGGCTGTGCAATTTGATAATGAGATGATTCAGGGTATCCTAGGACCAAAAAGATATCCTAGAACTGTAGCTTTAGACTAAGAGGGGAAAAAGTCATCCATAACTAACTCCAAATAATATCTTCGCTTTAAAAATCTGTACCACATTAAGAAGTCTTTGTCAAACTTACCAAGTACTTGTAGCATAAAAAGCCTGATATGGGACATCTGTAATAATTAATAACATGCGGATGAACTGCTTTCGTAAGAGGCCTTAGAAGACATCCAATATCCTCAAGTAAAGAAGAAATTTGTTTCATTGTTCCATCAGCATGAATATGTTCCATATTATGAACTGAAGTAGACAAAAGCCGCAAAAGTGAGGCTAATAGCAACTTTTTGTCTTTCTCAACTGTCTGGTTGTCTCTCGCGTGAATATAAGAACTGTCTAATATGATGCTGATAGACTCAATGTAAGTCACCACTGCCATAACTACCATCTCCTCAGAAGCACCACAACACAGATTTTTTCCAGTATTTTGTAAAATGAGAACCAAATTCATAATGCTCCTGAAATCTCTATTATCAACACAAGATGTATTATTAAAATCACTGGCCTCCACATTAGTATTTTCTTCTGAAAAGGAACACCAATTCCTAGCTGTGTCACATAACATCTTAAGGAACAATCTCCAAAGTTTCACCTGCAAGACAAAAAACATCTGGAGTTGTATAGAAGCGTTGAGCAATATTCTTAATTATATACATAAAGATTAGCATTTCCTTGAAAAACGGCTTCCAACACTGACTATTAAACATTTTCGGTTGTAACAGCAACCAGTTGCCTAGCCTATTGTAAATGCTCTCAAATTGCATAATTGGATCTTCTTAAAATTTATATTCTACTTGGGAACGGCCCAATAACCACCTTTGTTCTCTAGAAGATTCTGCCCTTACCACGCACATGATTTCAAAACAACAGAAACTTTAAATAAAATCATTTTCGTATGTAGGGAGGCAGGAAGTATGTCATACCGATTTTTTGAAGTGATCAGAAAAGCAAATGAGCATCTTTGAAGATATGTGAGCAATAAACTGGTTACTATGGCTCAGCAAGGTCATCTGCCAGCCAAAGAACTTAAAGTCTAAACAGAGGACACTTGAAACTGAAATGTCCTAAACTAATTCAGATAATTAGAAAAATAAATTAGAAAATGCATTGCATTATCAGAAACTAAAAACCCCCAATATTCTTGCAGATAGGGACATCCCTAGCTTAAAAGCACCAGTATGAAACATGCATTAAAATGAGCTTACCAAAACATGTATGTTGTCCAAATTCTGGCAAAAATGAGTACTGTCACTAGCAAACTGAAAGCAGGTGTCATAAACCCTCGCAGCACGCGGATGATTCTTCGACTCCTGCATTGAACAGAGGAAACAGACGTGTTTTCAAGATACTGTTAGCATTATTGCCCACCTAACATGACCTGGCATTGCATGCCTAAGCCATAGTTATCCTCCATCTAATTTGGTCGTTGTTTTCATTAGGTAGAACTCTAACTTAGAAGCTTCTGTTCTTGCAGATTTGTCAAATTACTGTGTATGTTTTCATGGCTGCTCTTCATTCTTGGAAATTTATCTCTCATGCCTTACTGGATGGTCAGCTTCATATTGGAGGTAAGATGCATAAGATATGAGAAATTATTTGGAGCAGTTAAAAGCGCAGGAGGGCAAATTTTTTTCTGCTGAAGGATCTATGGATGATTTTACTCTTGTTATGCAGAGATCAAAGCCAAGATTACTTTTGCTTCTTTTGATCAGTCTCAGCAGCTGTTGCTGGATTCAGAACTTAAGCTTGATAAAAAACATATGGAAGAGGCTCGTTACTCTGAGATTCAAACTTATTCCAAGTCAACTACAGTTTCTTCCACCTTGGATTCTTTTCTTCGTCATACAGTTGGTGCGCATATCAAACAGGACATTTGGCTAGTTGATTGTGAGGCTACTAAACACTTAGCAGGTAAGTCAGACCTATTCCAAGATCTGCAATTTCACGACGTGCAATTTCAAGATCTGCGACCTCATCATTCTACCGTGGTTAAGATGGCAGATGATGACTTGGCTAAGTCCAAGGCTAAAGGTACTGTTTCCTTTGAAACAGAACCATGCCTCACTTTTAAAGTGGAAGATATTATTTTGGTACCAGGACTGTTGGTTAATGTGTTAAGTGTTTCTTATTCTTGATGGTAAATCTAATGTTTCTTCATCTCCTGCTTCCATAGAATCTGATTGGTGGCAACTGTTCCCAAAACACTTGATTCTCTAAGGCATGCTAGGTATGGTCATACATTTGAAACAATCTAAATTAAAGATGGTTGAGGTTTTACCTATTCTTAAAATACAAGACGCTGATTACCATGCTCAAAGACTGGAAAACAAGTCCGAGCAGTCTATCCCAATCAAGCAAATTTCATGCTACTCAGCCCTTCGAGTTAGTACATTCAGACACATGGTATATGCCTCTGCCTCTCTTGCTGGTAGCATTTTATTGATGACTTTAGCAGATATACTTGGGTATACTGTTAAGATTCAGATCTGAGTTTTTCATAAATTTCAAACTTTCAGTGTTTGGTTGAATAGCAAGTGTCTACCTCCAGCACGAAAATTTAAAAAAGACAATGCTGGTGAGTACCTTTCAGCAGAATTGCAAACACATCTCCCTTGGATTTAACTGAAAGTATGCCGAAACACAAACAGTTGGCACCTAGGTTTTGGGCAGACGCTCTTATGATGGCAATTTATATGTCAAATTGAGCACCAACTTGAGCTCTGCAGTTGGGAATAGCTTTCCATAGACACAAGCCAGATCTCTCACATACCAGAGTATTTGTTTCCCGCCTGTGCTACCTTCCCTGACAAAGCTACTAAGTAATTTTCATTGGGTACTTGATAACATGAAGGCTTGGAGATGTTATGATCCAGCTATTAAGCGAGTATTTGCATGTCGAAGTGCAGAATTTGTTAAAAATGCAGTCTATTCCATGCTTATGATAAATCTCTTCAAGCTCTATTTGAATTGCGACTTGTTACCTCCACTAGTTCTTCACAGTCTCCTGCTGCAATATCATCTGTGCATTCTGTTCCAGCTGTCGCTACAACCTACTGTTACTATTCATAGTGGCCCAGACATCTCTTTTCAAGCACTTCAGACACGTCTGTCACTTCTAATCCTTATCAACCTTTTGCACCAAATGACTGTTCATAGAAGAAATCTGTTGAAGGAGCAGGCTGGTGGGAGAGATAGACAAGGAAGTGACCTTACACAAAGGCAGATCATTCTCTTTCTCATTGGAAGGGATAATGATAATAAACGGAAGTCAGGTCCCCTCCCTGGACCTTCTAATCCGGTCCCAAGGGAGGTATTTATGAAAGTGTCAAGAAGAAGAAAGCGGGCTATAAAGGACAAACATAAGCAGTCCTTTCAAAGAGAAAACAAGTCTGACATCATTTCGCACTTTGAGCCAGTGGCCAAGAAGACAAAAGCTTCATGATTTCATCGTTTAGTTTTTCTTTTTTCATTTTTATGTAACATCTCTAGGAGGCTCCAAATGCGCCCCTAGATGCACATGATTGCTGTATAAATGGTCTCATAGACCCAAGCAGTCTTTCGTAGACGTTAATATATAATCTTTCTTTCTCACCCCACACACCACCTGAATCTCCAGTAACTGTACTTTCATCTGAGTTACTTGCTTATCCCGAATCTTCACAAGATAGCTTAAGAAGACCTTGAAGACTGGCAGGTCCTCCTTTGCAAGAATATTGCAACTTTGCTCTTATGACAGAAGTCTTGGCACATGCAGATCCTTCTACATATCAGCAAGCTGCCAAAGATCCTCATTGGGAAGAGATTAATATGCTGCACAAGCAAGGTACATGGTACTGGTTCCCAAACCTGCTCACAAGAATATTGTGGTAGGAAAATGGGTGTAGAAAACAAAGGTCCATTCTGATGGCACCTTATCCAAACACAAAGTTAGGTTGGTGGCTAAGGGTTTTACACAGCAGGAGGCATTCGATTATACTGGGCGTTTTGCTCCTATTGTGGATACCTTGAGAACAGTCCTAGCTCTTGCAGCTCACAAACATTGTGCCAGTCTATTAGTTAGATTTCAAGCCATATTTTTTCAATATTGACTTGTAGGATGTATTTCAATGCATGTATATAAGCTTCCTAGGCGTATGCAACTAATTTTGCCTCCAACAATAGCATCTAGATGTTCTTTATGTTTATCTACTCTTTTATCCTCCAGGCATAATTTATTTAGTCTGCTTTTAGTGCCCACTAAGGTTCCCTTAAAAAAAACATTGATAACATGGTTTAAGAGATTGAACAAACATGCTACATCTTTACCGAGCCAGAGAGTCCTTTCTCTGTGAGCAGGTCCATCATTTCATGTACCTGCACAGAACAAACCAAGGAAAAACATTGTAAACATTCTTCAAGCATGTCCGGCTATTATATGCAGGGAATAAGATAGGTGTGTTGCCCCTCCATCTTGTTAGGATAGTTCAGGTTTCTAGTCAAATTTTTCAACGATTTGGGATCTCAGCATCCATACATTGAAACTGGTGCACCAGGCAGACGAAAATTAAAGTCTTGCATGAGAAATGGTTTTGAATTAGATGGTCCCTAGCCATTCCATTTCCTACTACAAAATACTTTCAATCTAGTCATAAGTAAGTAGCTACCTTAGACAGTTGTATAAGAATACTTCTGCTCTCGCATCTTTTGTCCAGTGAATTGATTTTCTGATATGCAAATTTGTAGTACCTTAATAAGCATACATAGCACCACTAGAATTCACAGTTTGTATTGCAGTGGTTGTTAGGTACCTGAAGTAATCGAGAAACTTCGTCCCACGTGACACGCGGAAGATCCTAAAATCAAAGCAGAGTCTAAGCAGTGTTTGTCAGCTCTAAAAGATTTTAACAAGTTTTCTTACCGGATCAACATTTTTCATTTCAGTAGCATTGGCCATCAAACTAGTTTCGCAAGAACAATGGTTAAGATTAAATGAAATGAAAGTGCATTCTAAACTGTAAATAATGTCCCCCAATTTTATACCCTTTGATTTTTATAACATGTGGGAGGAATTAATGGGTTGATGACGGATTTGCTTATGAATCGAAGGCCAAGATTGAGGGAAATAAAATTGGCGCGTAGGATTGATGTTTCCTCACAATCTTTACATCCGTTCTAAAGATGGAGCCTTGCTATGTATGCCAATTTGTGTAATGCCCCAGTTTCAATTTATGTGATGATACAGTCTTATATCCCCTCGAATTTGGACGTTATAGTACAGGCTCATATCATGCAGGAGCTCAATCACTTATTCTTGCATGGGCTGAAAACCCTAACACCATCCTAATAAAATAAGGGAGAAATGGGATCAGGTACACTGGTGGAAAAAGGTACAAGAGATACAAAGAAAGCCAATGGACAGCAGTAGCACTAAGGGAGATCTAGGAAGAATACAAGCGCAGATATAACGGCATCAGTGTTTCGACACCAAGGTCCGATGGCATATGCATGGAGCTGGCATAAGTTGGGAGCCTAAACATATTTTGGTCGCAATGAGAAATACGTGCAGTAATCATTCAACTATTTTAACCTAACTTTTTATTTGAACAATTTTTTTTCAAAGGTTTAACAATGTTTGAAAGGAACCTAGCTCCTTGATGTTAGATAGTGTTGCATCAAAGATTCTGAGAGCTTTGAGAAAGAACAATCTTGTGCTTGTCCATAACAATTAGAGATCTGCTATTTTTTTCTAAAGGTCCTGTTGGTTGATGTTCTTAACTGCTACTATGTTCCGAAGTTCCATTAGCATTTACAACAAAAAGGAAAAGATGTGTGTGTAAAAGTGACTTTCCTTTTTTTTTTGTTGCACATAGTGTTTACATTTAGGGCATCAAATATGCAATGCAATAAGTGTTTGATATCTCTAGCACTAACATTGTGAAGGTAACATTGCCAAATATGCAATGCACTAAGTGTTTGGTATTCTAGCACTAACGTTGTAAACGCACATTGCCAATTTATAAGTTGTCGATGGTATTGTGAGAGTGATGTAGGTATGATTCCTTGTGCATGGTTTTCCCCAAATCATAAGTTCCTACTAACATGGTGTGTCTTTCAAAGTTTAATATGTATCATTTATGACGGATTTTTGATGTTGTGATGCGGCAACATTCCACACAAAATAAGGGCAACATGTTTGTTGCCCATTATACCAAGTGCCCTCCTTACTCCAAAACCATCTTAAATTATAAATTTATAATTTACTATTGTGCTTCTCGATGAAGTCGCGACTTGGTAAGTCACTCTTGGAAGAGCCAACCTGTGGTATAATTCTTAAAAGGGGCAATGTATTCCTAGATGGGCGTAATGAGATCAATTATGCATGAGATTTATAGCCGGTAGTCACATATCCAATAGGTCTAGAATTGCAATTACTTAACCCATGCTAGAGGCTAGAGGCTCTCGCTTAGGTACTGCGTATGGAGGCATTGCGTAAATAGTCCTAAGATCCCCAATTGATGGGAATCGCCAAGAAGAAGAGCTTGCTCTGATGTGGTCCCTCTACCAAAAAACATCTATACCCTATGATTTAAGTTTCCAAGCCTCAGATTATGTCTCTCATAGATAGGCTTATCCTTCACGCTTCATTCTAATTTCCATCAAATTGACCAATTAGAGAATTATTTCCATATTGCTAAGTACTCTTCATAATTTGGCTCTACACATCATTGCTATTAGTTCCATTTGGCCCTCCATACTATTTGGCTTGGGAACTGCTTGCATCATAGAATCAAGCCGCTAGATAGTAACGAATAATATTAGCCTCTTTGGTATTCCCTCACATTTCATTGCACCGGGCCGACCTGTTTACCAACATTTCATTGTACATGGACTCGTTTTTGAAGTGCATTGATAGTCATAAGTTTTATGATCCAAATTGGGATAACGTGAGAAAATATCAAGGCTCGTAATAATATGGATGGTTTGCCAGCCTATAATGAGCTTATTTTTCATCACAATTCATTGACATAAGTTGATTTTTCATGATATAAAATAATGGTCTTACCACCAAGCACTTTCTTCGATGCCCCAAAAATTTGCAAGCTTGATATGCCCTCGACATCCACTAATATGTTTGCACCCCGAGATTTAACAAAGCCAAAATCCAACATAGACAATCCATAAAAATACAAGAGTTGTCTAGTGACCTTTGATATCCCCTTCGTGCATTATTTTATTTGTCCGTATATTCTAATCCCAATAAAAGCCTCTAAGATACATACAAATCACCTACAAAGCTAACGACCTAATATATATTTGGCAAATTACAAGACAATGCCTTAAAATCATAAACTCAAATCGGTTCAAGAAAGGATCTAAACGCCATTGTGGCGCTTTCATAGGGGAAGCCGCCCTGCATGTGGAGTTGCCCCCGCATTGTTGTATGGTCTCCTAATCTTTCCCACATGCATCCCCTTTTCACCTGAGGTGTTATGGGCTTGGGATCATGTGCGCAGTTGCTCTTCCAAATTAGATTATGCCCCCGCGCCTTTATCACCACTCTTCTCCTTCTTGTGGGTTCCTCTGTCCCCCGACTTGCTGTATCACACCACCGCGGCATGCTCTGGACGCAGTTCATGGAGGCGAAGGTCAGCCGGCTCACCTTTTGAAGGATTGCATTGGGGTGGTCACTTAGCTTCGTGGGAGTTCTTTCAAGCTCACTTTCACCTAAGGCGTGTACCGCTATCCGGGAACAAGTGGCGGGGAGTATTTCGCTACACATACCTATAGTCCCTCGTGATGATGTGGTGGTGCGAGGTGCTGGAAGGTTCATCCCCGATGTTGTGTCTTCTTGTTTTGTGCGGTCTTGTTAATGGGTGTCGGCTATTCATGACACACCCCGCCTTCGTGCAAGTGGTCTCAGCAGCCTTCCCTGCTCGATGGCCTTCGGTTTGGACATGGACATGGGAGCTCACTTCCCCCATCGAAGGTTAGGGTGCTTCCGGCGGTGGTGCAATCAGCCGGGGTGAATGCCCTTGTGAGTCGGGCTTTAGGGCCTGTGTGAGCCCTCTCTACCCAATGTTGTTAAAAAACGCGATTTTTATTCATAAAATACTTTTTTAAAAATCCGTACGTATTTATGAAGATTTTTATGTTTTCGTATAGTCAATAGTCCCAAAATTTTTTTTTTCCCCAAAATAGTTTCATGCACGTTTAGGGTTTAGGGCAGCAAAAACTTCTGTGGCAAAACCTTCCCGTGGCCGCTGTAGCCGATCCGATTCTCACTGTGGCAGAAAACTCCCTGTTTGTCTGTGGCCGATTCTCATTGTAGCCGATTCTCCCTGTGGCAACTGGCAAAGAACTCCACGTAGCTATTGTGGCAAAGAACTCCTTGTGTCGATTCTATTATGGCAAAGAACCCTGTGGCAAAGAACTCCCTGTGTCGATTCTATTATGGCAAAGAACCCTATGGCAAAGAACTCCCTATGTCGATTCTATTATGGCTGTCTGTACACTAGTGGGCAGGGAGCTTCCTCTTTAGCATAGCAGGAAACAAGGGCATATCTATGGCTGCATCAAGGTAATCTGGCTTTCAAGGTTTATTCTTAGCTTTAGTGTTCAGAAAAGCTTATTATTGTGGTTGATTTGCATTCCACAGTCACAGTAGCTCCATTGCAGATGAGACAAGCCGTGAATAGATCAGAAATATCTTGGATGCAAGGCTGTTTATTCTGGGCCTGTTTACCCAGGACGATTTAGCCAGGGCATCATGTTAAGGTAGATGCTTTTCTCTCTCTTGGACTAGTACTAGTTAAACATGATGTATCTACAGTTCTGGCATGTGCAAAGATTTTGCAGCCGATCATTGCATTGATTGTCGGATGTTTTTTTTCCCTCCCATTTGCCATTTCTTTTTTCCACATAAATGGATTTGCTTAGCCCTTTACATGTTGTGCTGTCAAAGTAGGACAGCAAGCAGATTTTTGGATGATTTTGACATAGTTAGACTAAAAATTTAAAGATCATGTGCCTAGCATTATTTTTAGATCTTCTTGCAAACTTTCCAACGGATACTCTTTGCTAATGAAATAGAGGTTTGCTTTTGTGAAGTTATGGCCAAAACTAGAAAACAGTTTTTGTTTCTGCTGTCAAAGTAGGACAGCGGTGGATTTTGTCATTTTAAAACATAGTTACAAATGAAAATCTGAGGATCATGTGCCTAGCATTATTTTTAGATCTTCTTGCAAACTTTCCAACTACTAATACTCTTTTAAATGAAACAGAGGTTTGCTTTGCAAGTTATGGCCAAAACTAGAAAACAGTTTTGTTTCTGCTGTCAAAGTAGGACAGCAAGCGGATTTTGTGATTTTTGACATAGTTAGACTAAAAATGTGAAGATCATGTGCCTAGCATTATTTTTAGATCATCTTGCAAGCTTTCCAACGAATACTCTTGCTAATGAAACAGAGGTCTGCTTTGCAAGTTATGGCCAAAACTAGAAAACAGTTTTGATCGTAGGGGGAAGCTATGATGATGTTTTTTAGTTGCATTTAAACTTGATCATAGTTAGTGATTTGGTATTCATCATAACCTCGTTATGCAATTTTCAGGTATGATAAATGCTCAGATTCGATGCCATGCATGCTTCAGAAGCTCAGAGTAGCAGAATTTAAGAAGTAAGAACATGCTTTGGTTGATTGATCAAAGTAAGTTTTGTTAATTGTAAAAATTCTAATTCATTCAAGAATGTCTTTCGTGAAGTGGCTGTTACAATTTGTTTTTTAAATAAACAGTTAATTGATCGTTTTATTTGAATGAAACTTTCAAAATGTAACAGCAAAAAACTGGTCAGAAATCCTAGAAGATGTCACTTTTTCTTGATTATTTGTCTCTTTTTGGGGCTATTATTATAAGTACAAACAAGGATTAACTGTTTTTTTGACATGAACTCTCAAGGCAAGTTAAATGATATAAGAACTCTATATTTCTGAAAAATTCGAAGATTTTTAAAGATTTTTAAGGTTTTTAAAGATTTTTTTAAATAAAAAACGTTTTTAAAGTTTTTTTCAAAATTTTTTAAAAAACCTCAAAAAATCTTAAAAACGTCTGAAAACCCGTCTGCGATTTTGACGTGACGCTGTGACAACCTTGTCTCTACCCTTGTTGTGGCCTTCATCGTGAGACCGTGGAGCATTGTCCGGGTTCTATGCCCCCATTTGCCGCCTCAGGATTGCTAGGCCTGCTCACGTGATGAGATTGACCAATAGCCGCCAGCTTCTTCTTCCATGTGTATCTCGGTGTTTCGCCGCTTCTTAGCGACATCAAGCCTCAGAACTGTTGCTGGCTTGGTTGGTGTGGCCGATTGATTTGGATCACGGCCAGGATCTTTTTAGGGGATTCGAAGCACGAGCAAAATGACCTCCTCACGATTCCTCGACTTCGTGTACACAAGCTTATTTCAAAGCTTTCCGGTATTCCCTGGATTAGTAGAGCGAAAGTTTGCCATTTGGCGGGACTTCGGGGTATTGTAGATGGTGATGGTCGGGTTTATACGCCAGCAGAGTTGCGCTTTTTCGCGGAGTTTATTGTGGAGGTCGAGGTATCGCTGTCCCTTGGGGGCGCTTCTCCTTCCTCCTCACTTGCTTTGTAACATTACCATTCTTTTAATATATTGATGACACAGTTCTTCAAAAAAAAAAAAGTAAAGGATCTAAACTTGCCGAGAAGGAAAACAATGGATCCTCCAGGAACAACCAAGATACCTCTGGAAACAGAAACATTTAATCAAAATTGCAACCACGGCTATCCAAGAAACCTACAACAAACCAAGAAGAAATTCATATACGAACTGCAAATACGGCTAACTAGAATCAATAACTGGTTCTTCCTCTTCCCTAAATTTGTATGATGACACACATCTTACCCAATGTGCCCTCTGATCTGCATAATGTTTTCTAATGTCTTGAAAGGTTGCCCTCGACCTCGCCACGGTATCCGCTCAAAAAGAAGTCAACCCCTCAGTTGATCCACTTTACTACCCCCTCGTGGAAGAAAACAAACCTTCCGCTTTGATGATATTCGCTGCTATAGCCACGCGAACTGCCATAAACCATAGCTATGCTTGCAGACCATCCCGGAATGAGCTATAGCCTGACATCCAAAACGAACATGTAAGGAAAGGAAAGCATATATGAGTTGCCAGATTGTGTGATGCATGAGACGAGCGCCCGTACCTCCATGCTCAGAGAGCCAATCTTCCAGCTGGTCAATGTATAGGCCAAAGAGTGTGGGGGAGAGGGGGCAACCCTGACGAGTTGAGGTTATTAATGAATAGCCAAACAACAGAGGGAATGAGATGCATGCAACATATGAGAATGCGATACCACTGCCCATCATCGCTTGTCGTGTGCAAGCATCTCATTGAGGGAAACTACTTCCTTGCAAGGGAAACTACTTCCTTGCAAGTCGTCACCCTGTGTTGTATAATGAGCTATATCCTAATCGCTAATTCATTCCACCCATGCCCTTCGATTGCCTGCATCGGCAAGCAATGTAGATATTCTAGTACTCCAGCTACGTGAATGTGATGGATTGCTCATGGCTGAACAATATATAGTACAACTTTATCTGTAAAATGGGGATGATCCTCCAGTCAAAGTGCACAAAATGCTGTGCAAATATTCTATGACAGATATGATGGACAATAACAATATGCTTGCACTGGAGCCTACACGTGGCGTATATCACCCCCCTCCCCCCATTGTGAAGGAGCATCTCCCATGACCTCGTGGAGGGGCCAAGCGCAGCAACGAGCTGTAATAGGGCAGCATTCTCTGTGTGTCTCTGTATGCCATCCTTCCTAGCCGCTTAAACCCTCTGTGGCAGCCCCTCGCCAACCTTAGTTGTGATTGGATTGCAAGCATGCAGGGGATTACCTCACAGATGACCTGGCAAGAATTTTGCAAGACACTACAAGAGGATGCCTGCTAGACGTCAGGTAAATCGTCAGAAAGCCTTCACAAAATCGCATAACTTCCCAGCCGGTTGGTCGACGTTTACCCGGACGATTAGCCCGACTCATATTATCCGACGATTGTTCGCCGACGATCGCGCAGTGAATCGCTTCGGCCAAGCCCGCATCATCATGGCCGAGTGCTCGTCGTGATAATCGTTAGGAAATATTAGTGGGGAAAATTGTCAAGATATTAGTCAAGATAATGGTCGGCCTATTAGTCGATATTAGTTGACCTATTAGTCGCAAAGATATTAAGTGTGTCCATGGTCGTCATTAGTCGATATTGGTCAAAGACATTAGTCGATAGTAGTTAGGTAGTTGGACCAAGATATAGAAGTAATGTGTGATGTTTATTTACGAAATGTGGATTTGAACCCCTGATATTCCAGCTTGTTTTAAAACTAGAGCGCATAAAATTATACAACAAAATTGATTGAAGAATCTTTAACAACAAGATTCTAAAGCATAAATACAACTTGCTTGTAATAACAATAACAGCAAAAAATCATAGTAGGGTTCTCGCCTTTATCGCGTGAACTCATAGCCAACTTCAATAAGAATATGGTGGTTACTTTTATATCTATGGCAATACCATCAATGGCAACTTAGGTAGACAGTCTTGCCTTTCTAGTCGAGAAATCTAGAAACACATTCATGACAGTTAATTGACATTCATGAAAGAAACGTATTTAACACAGAATCGACAATACCAAATAATGTTACATTTCTTTCAGATAATCATACACACACTAAAGTAAATGTCAGTAATCTATCAAACCAAACCTGGCTTTTCAACAAATAAGATTTTCTAAATATAATATGGCTTACCTGGGGAACCTCCATTGCCTCAATCTCATTTAGCATCTTAAGTCCCGCAAAGCCCTGATTCGACACAAAAATAAGCAAAGAATGTGTTTCCTACTTTCAGGATGTTATTTCTTGAAAACATAAGTTCAAATCTATCCAAGTAATCAATCATCATTTAGGCAATTTCTATAAGCAAGATCACAGAACTGATGCCTACTTTTTAGGCATGCAATATATTTGCATTTTCTAGATGCATAATCTAGAGCCACTTCATTTTCAGCTAGGTTGAAACCTAAACCACTTTCCGTGGTTGTACATTTTCATATAGCTGGCCTGGAATTATAACTTGCGATCTCGAGATAATTATTTCAGCCAAGGATACAATCATTCCAACCAAAATAATTTCATATATGCCTTCGCCTTATCATAAACTAAAGCAACACATAAGGTCTTATGGAAACTTGGCTTCAACAATATAAAGGAATCCAAGCTACTCCTAGAGTATAGGAATATAATAAGACTTTACAACATCTAAGTCCAACCGTCTAGGAACAAAGCATGTAGTAAATCATAATGCATAACCAATTCAGCATAAAAACCATAGTGTAAATCAGCATGTTTGCTATAATTCGTAGAAATTCTATGGCTTTAAAACCTATAACGGTTCATGCATCTTTAAAACCTATAACCGTTCATGGATCCTAGAAAGTATATCCGGTTTCATTTGGGATATAGACCTATGAGCCAAGTTTAAAGACCATTATCTTCTCATAATATGGTCATAAAACACAAACAATATTTGAGAGTGAAATGGGAAGTATTTAAGCACATTTGTGCAAATGTAAATTCCCAAACCTGATTTGGGGCACTTCTAGAAATTGCTTCCTGTTTGCATTTGGTGTAGTGTAGAAGCTTGCCCAAATGAAACTTGTTTTAGCTCCTGTACATCAAGCTTGCATAAATAAGATTCTTGGCTCCTCTAATTTCGTAATACTATAGCATTACTGTCAATATACATAAATTCCATCTTATAAAAGACATCCAATACAACTATGCAGAAAGTATGCTTCTTTTTGCATGCTTGATAAATACAGCAGAAGGGAGAACTCACCATGCAGGAGCAAAAATCAACAAGGCCTTCCACCTCCTCACATGCAGATTATTGACTTAAATACCTGTACCGAGGACAAATCCAAAGGTAAGTGCAACAATATGTTTAGTTGATACTTGAAATAATGTGGACCTAGTATTTGACCAAGATAATTACTGCAATTAATCAGAAGCCTCTTCATTCCTCCTCTCCTTCTGCAATACATGAATTCCAGGGTAATCCATCGCAGAAAGGCACTCCTCCAGAATATCGAACACATGCGCCAGAGCAATCTGCAAGTCATGGATGATCCTAGCTGTGTGCTTAGCCATTTCCTCACCAACACATCATGCACTTGGGCGATCAACTCTAAATCTAAAACATACATGTCTAAATCTGGCAACAACATCAATGCAGAACATGTCATCATGCACTTGTGAATGGTTAAGAATTTAAAAGGGAAACAAGAGAATAGCAAATCTCTTATTAAAACAACCTCTTCAAGCAATTTTTGATGACATTAGCATAACGTTTACAATTGACAAGAACCTGGCATCCTACTCTTGATATGGATCTCCTGACAAATAAAACATGTTGCAATGCCCATCAATTTCACCACAGAATGGATGAAAGCAAGTACTGAAAGAAGCAGATTAGATCTGGGTTGTACACATTTCATCAGTTCTAATGAAGACTGACAACCAAAGCTAGAAGATGGCAACCAGGGAACCCTACATTGTGCAAGGACTATAGGTTCAGGGTAATGTGCAAATGCGAGAAGCTTCCGGCAATAGGCTATGGCTTGATAAGGGTTGACAGACAGGCAGGCACCACAACTATCATTTCTATACTGCTTCAGACACAGAATTAAAAAAGGAAGGGCTCCATGATGCGTAGCACTTACCTGAAGAAGAGGTCGCCTCCGCCTCCGCCATCGCCCCTACCCAGCCGCCTGAACAATCCATAGAGATGGGGATTTTTATCCCCTTTCCGGCCTGTTTCCAAATAGGGCACAACATGCGAAGGCATCTGCACGCTGCATCCGAATCACATGGCGTTGTCTCCAGATGTCGAAGCTGCCATTGTCAAAATCCGTTCAAATGCAAAAATCTACTACAAATGTTAGGCACACGTGGCCACTAAATTGGTGTTTTAAAAAAAACCACAAAAACCATCCACGAAAACCATTTCGCAAACTTATGCTAGCACTTGTGATATTTCTAAAACTAGCACCTATGAATGCTAATGCAATGAAACTTATGATTTTTAGGTTTTTTCAATTCTCTTGTATTCCCTACTTCACTCTGACACTTGCCTACACAATCTATGATAATGCACAAACCTATGTTTTTCAATACTTTTACTAATAACTTGATTTGACATTGGGTATACACTTTAGAATGCTAATACACAAGAAAGATTTTACCAAAGGCAGATTTTCATCAATATTCGCATCATCATACATGACATTCTTTTCACAAGATTCCAATGTATATCCATGTATCAATCCCTTCTAGAGCAACTACAACCAAAATCAACACTAAAATAATATTGTAAATATATGTCGCAGGAACTAAAGCATTATGTCTTACTATTTTCCTTTACCATTAGTCTTATAGACAACCAATGCATAAATTTTCAATGCTGCTTAATTCATATTGACATATGCCTTAGGCCATTATTATCCAACCTTATATTGATGTTTCAATCGTTGCAAGCTAATATTTCATATCCTGCTTATACCAACATACTCATTTCAACTTTGTTTGTTAATTTTTTAACCCTTGCTTAAACAGGGTTATTTGCTTCCATGTAGCACATCCTTTCAAACTCATGCTCAGATATCCTACACAAATTCCCAAACCCCATGGTACATCATTGCCATTGGGATTTATTATCCCAGGCCTTAGTGCCAAGATCAGATAGCCCCAAAAATACCCCATTTTATCCATCTAGAAATTCATGGGTATGATGGTCTTTTGTGTTTAAATGTGGCACTTCCACCACCAATACCATATGTATTGTTTCCATGTATTGTTCACTCTTGTAAAAAATCATCATATAATCATTTCCAAAATGTTTCATTTTTTCAACATGTGTATTGTAGAATTCAAACATATAGCACCCTAGGCAACCTTTACAACATATGTCTCTGACTATTTCTCTCACTATGTCTCTGACTAGTTCTCTGACAATTCTGCTTCTGACGATTTGTCTGACAATTTGTATGATGAATATTGTGACGATTGTTTTGACGTCAATTCGTCAGGTTAATCCTCAGAAGCATAATCGTCAGATAAATAGTCAGTAAAATTGTCATGGCTACATCTACCAAACCCAGTTGGATCATATGACGTTTTTTCTGACGTCTAACTATCATTCTCTTGTAGTGAGACCCCATGCTAAAGCAGCAGACGCACCAGCTGATTGAGCTACTAGGTACTGCAACAGAAAGGTGTTTTAAGAGAATCCACCCACGAAGGATCTCAGAGACCGCGACCTTCCCACGTAACCGGTGGTTTGATGCTGAATGTAAGGAATGCAAATGCTGGCTCCACCAGATCGAGAATCTAGCTATGCGTCCACAAGCCACAACACATTATCCCCACAGGACGTTCGAGGGGGAATATACGCTATATATAATTATATTCACGGGCAAAATCACCATACAAGTCTACCCCGAGTAGCCTTGTATGCATTGGAAAGTGGCAAGGGGTGCACATCTAAGTTAATTGTTTAACTTAGATAACCTTAGGATAAGACCCATTTCCACATGGCCTTATCCTATTGGGCAACCGCCACACGGCCTCATCCTAGTGGTGCCACGTGGCATCCCATGTGGACCCACACCTATATTAGCTCTAACCCTAACCCTAGACCCTTTTTCCCTGACCTAGCACCTAAACCCTCATCCACGCCGCCTCAACTTCCGCTTTTCGGCGTGCCGCTCGTCGCGGGCTCAGCCTCGAGCAAAGCCATGGAAGGTGTGTATGATCGATAGAGGGAGCAAGTCTTCGAGCCACGCCAAGGAGCATGGAGATGCAGGGGATGGGAGGAAGCGCTTCGAGGAGAGGTAGGTTGAGTAGAGTCCATGTTAGTTCATCCGGGGAGTTAGCACTCGGATGGGTTAGTATTTCGTAGCTAGAGTAGAGCCACCCTAGATCCTTTGTTGAACATCTTGAACCCTAATCAATGAACCCTAACTAATAGTTAGATATGTATGATTAGGTTAAGATGTTCATATGATATTGTTCATGATGATTACGGGATGATGGTTGATCATGTTTGTTCCTCTTGTGTTGGGAAGGGGGTAGAGACCTAGGCCATATGTAGTATGTTCCTAGTATAGATCCCTTAGTTCCTATTAGATTGCGGCTGTGCAGGCATAGGAACCCACCCGAGCTACTTGAGGCTATGAGGTGACTCGGCCTACACAACGGGCTAGAGGCAATGTGGGAGGGAGGATCCCCGGGGAGCTCACGGGGGATCCCATAGTGGGCTAGGCTTATGGCCTGGCCACTTCGTGGGCCTGGCATGGGTCCCACACCTCCCGGGGCTAAGGTGTTGCCTCCCTCTCAAGAGTTGCAAGTGTCGGCTTGGCTCTTATTTTGGGGGGTTGGGTACTAATCGTGGTGTCGCCACGATTCTCTAGCCAGCCCCGCGGAGCCTCTAGACCCCGTGAAGGGGAGATGCAACCCTTCCTACCTCGGGACGGACCCGGGAGATGCAACCTCGGAGTAGTCCCGAATGGGTGATGCCATGGGATTGCGTGATCCTGGTTAGAGTCATGCCAGAGCCTGATCTAGCCCATCTGCAAAGTATGCACAGGAGGGGCGGATGGAGTGGTCAACCCTAGCCATTGTCTTATGCCAGCCCCGCCATTGTTATGACTCGGTGCGCGCTCTATCTTGAGGCTCATCCGACGGTCGACTTCCTTATGTGTCGATCCACCTGCAGGAGCTCTCACGCTTTATGGTATGTGGCTATGTTCTTTGCACCTTTGGATATGTGATGGACTACCCTTCGAGGTAGTATTTGTATTGTTGATGCTAGTTCTGACATGTTTATCGCTTCCGCTGTTATAGGAGCCCATAGGGAAGGGCGCCGGAAGACACCTTGTCCCCTCCGCACTAGGGTCACCTTAGAGTCTGCGGGGGTAGATGGAGGGCCTTTGTCTTGTTTGAGCCGGGATGGGGGATTTCGCTGAAAGTGTACTAGAAGCCATAGATATTTAGCAGGGAGCGTCACACCTGCTTTCCTGAAGGCAAAGAAAGCACGATACATCGCAAGGCATCAAGGAAAAATGTTACCTGATGAACAGTCATCCCAAAACCTTTTGGCACAGGGTGCTTCGAAAGCCAGTCCAGCCTGCATGGCACATCATTGTTGGACAATGGGACCAGTACTTGTAGCAGTTCTATGATCCTCTGAGGACACGAACAACCTACCCCCACAGAATGGTCTGATATTGGAACTCACAGAGGATGATGTCGACCAGAGTACAGCGTATGGCCAATAGAAGAGCAGCGAGTCTAGATGGTATGCAAGCAGAATTGTTCAAGTGGGCTCACCGGCCTATAGTACTGGTCCTCACTACCATATTCAGCAGGGCGATGCATGACGGTTTTCCCCGACAATGGACCACAAGCAGGGTTGTTTCCATTTACAAGGCTGGAAATCCACACTGTCCAGCCAACCACTAGACAATCATGGTCAGTTCAGTTTTTGCAAAGTTGTTAACCGGCATTCTCGAGCAGCTATTGACCAGATGGGCAGAGGCAGGAGATGTGCGGGCCCTCACACACGCAGGCTTAGATCCCGACACTATATCTTCACGTTGAGAACTTTAGTTGAAGACAACAGAAACCGCCGGCAACACCTGTATTTTTGCTTCATTGACTTCGCGAAGGCTTTTGACACTGTGCCTCAGGAAAAGTTGTGGGCAAGATTGTGCCAACTGGGGACCCCTGTAGGTGTACATAATGCTATATACAAGCTATATGAGAGCTGCTCTGGCCAAATGCAGCTGATAGGACAACCATTCACCAACAGTATCAGAGTCTGCCAGGGATGTCCTCTCTCTCTAATATTGTTTGGCCTCTACATTGACCAGTTGGAAACTTGGCTCACTACAGTGGGGGTGGCGGGACGCCCCTTTTGCATCAGGTCATCAGGCAGCTCATATATGGAGATGATGTCGACCTCATGGTCCACACTCCATAGGATATGCAGTCTCACCTAGATGCCCAAGACGCATTCTGCCAGGCTACAGATATGTGCGTCAATCTGGCGAAGACTAAGATGGTCCTCATCTTATCCTCATACCATCCAAGGCCCCCTTCATTCACCTACTGGGGGCAGATTGTGGAGGTGACATCCACTTGCAAGTATTTGGGAGTGGAGATTTCTTCCACACTGTGGAAAGACACATCGATTATGACATTCCCCTAATTTATATGTCATCGTATAAACTGAGGAGATCCCATCCGACTAATCTCACAGATCAGCAAGAGGCCGCCCCTATGACATCATCTGCTGGTGATGCCCCAGTGATGACGTGAAAGAAAGGGTGTGTCTTCCCTGTCTCTCCCGAGGTCGAACTCATTGCAGAAACGCATAATGTCAGCACAAGCATCAAATATCATCATCAATACATATGCTCGCCCCGAGGGGTAAGGCACCATCATCACTAAAGTATCATCATAATGGTCTGGCCCACAGGATAACAATAGGCTGAAGTATAACAATGGAATTGGCTGGCAAGTGAACAATGGCAAGGGTGATCGACTCCATCCGCCCCTCCTGTGCATACTTTGCAGATAGACTGAGCTTGACCGTAGCCTGCCGGGGACCATAACCGAGAGGGCTACTACTGGATGGTATCTTCCCAGTCCCCGATGAAACAAGGGAAGATCACTCTCCTCCAAAAGATCATGCTAACCTCAGGCGAACTAGAGAGCCACTGCTTGTATTCGACTTGAACCCCGCTGGAGTGACGCATCACCCAGGAGGTGTCGACCCACACCTTGCCCACATGCAGTGACAAGGTATTAGGCCTAGTCCACAATGTTCCCCAGTAGCCTCTACACACCAGAGGGATCAACTGAGATCGGACAAGTCTTCCTTGTCTACCGCTCTAGCCTCGCCACCCACTGCTAGATGGGCTCCTGCGCAATTAATTGGGAATTAATGGGTTAATCTAAGATCATCATCTAGAAGGCTCTGTGTCTCTATCCCCCTTCCCCATACACAAGAGGTGCAAACAGAGTATCATATCATGCATCTAACATAAAAAGGAACAACAGTTCTAATACATCATATCTAACCCTAAAGAGTACAAGGGTCAGTATTCTTTAATCAGTCTGGTTTTAGGGTTAATGGCCTAAGAGCACGTAACACTAAAACAAGGTGCCTCTTGTCTTAAATCCTACTGCTAAAATAGGATTATTCAGCCTAACTATGACCAACATGCTCCATCACCCAACTCTCCATTGAAGCTTCCTGACATGGCGTTCTCCACGAAATACTAAGGCGCTAGGGCAGTGCCTTAGGTATATGAGCTCTACTCGAGCTCTAAGGTCAATTTCTGCTCTCCAATGCTTGAAATGACCACCGAAAAGTCCTCAACCTGCTACATGCCCTAAAACCTATTCGGTTTTAGGGTTTATCTCTCTCTCTTATATAGGCTTCGAAATTGGAGCCTTGGACTGCGATTGGACCACTTGGTCCACTAAGGTCTTGCCACTTGGCAATTGGGGGCCACTAGCATCTTTATGGCAAATATCTATAATAGGTATTTGGGGTAGGGTGCTCTGCCTTTATGGGGCATGTGCCACACATATGGGCTTTAATGGCTCACACATAATGTTATGTTAGAATAACATGTTGGGTGTTTGCCACTAGGGGAAATATATTATGTGACTCACGTGATATATTCAAGGTACATTGGTGGTATTATACTATAAGTATAATACACCAATTCCCTTAGTGGTCTCTACATGCCATCATACCTATAGTATGATCGAGATCTACCCTTGTAATATCTTCTTTATGACATGTACTTTGATGTTCTAGTATAATATACGTATTCCTAGCATATATTACACTGGAAAGTCACATTCTCCCCATCTTGACTTGATGTTATTTATACATATTGAATAGCATTTGATTAATATGAAGATAAGACATGAATAGATTTTCATTGAAAAATGGTTTATATATTCATATTATACAACTAAATACAATACATTTACACCACAAGTTCATGGTTCATGGTGTATTTCCAAAATTTATATCCAATGACTATTGCATCATGCCTTGCTTCCTTCCAATTGGCTGTAGAAATACTCTCCAAAGTAGTAGTCTATGCTACTGGAACTGCACGTGCCACTGTCAACCTACTCCATCCTATTCATTCTTCATCCAGTGCAATTGATTTTCCCCAAAGGTTATGCACCAAATGATTTTGCTACCAACAGAATTTGTATTTGCTCTCGTTCTCTCGTATTTTCTACACTGTCAACCTTTCCTCAAATTCCAGGAAGAGCAATATAGCAGCGATGGCTAGTTTCCAATCCAAGGTACTTGCAGGATTCTGTGTTGGTTTGAACATCTGAGCGCAACATAATTCTTTCCCTTAACACTTCGAAACTCATACCAAATAAGAAAGAAGAAAAATACTTGTATCAAAACAAGTACTCATGTGGCAGATAATCGTGTTCTCCAAGAAGCTCAAGGTTACATTGTAAAGTCGTATCATTGTTCTTCACTTGCCCCTCGCAAGAGGCGATTGATTTTTGAGGAGTATTTGGATGTGCACTCTTATGCTTAGGCAGGTTGCTTCACTCGGTGGGTCTCCGCTTATTCGCTGAGATTTTATTCCTGTCTCTGCATTTATACTTGTATTTGACTCTTTGATTGAATAAAGTCTGACGTCCTTCAACAAAAAAAAAAAAAAAAAAAAAAAAAAAAAAAAAAAAAACAAGTACTCATGTGCACTTTGAATCGCAAAAGCAATGTCATCTATTTACACTGGGAGAATATATACATCTGTTAAAGTCTGTACCAACAATAGGCCACTCAAGGAGCCAATACCAATTTGGCAAATTCTCCATTCCCTGCTCCATGTATTGACTGAACTTAGAAAATAGAGCAGCCAAGTCATTGCCATAGATAGCCAACAAAATCTATTCAACCTACTCTGATATTCCATCTGCTTCATTATTCATCGGGTGCTCTTTCACATAACTTGTAGCAACTTTTAAACCACTAAGCCACGGAATGAGTTCCATGACAAACAATTTGTTGCAAGGTAATGTCCAAGAGAAAGAACATATGAAGCTTCTTGCAGGATTCAGAGTGGCCTTGTATCTTTCGTCATTGATTAGGACTGTTTTGCCATAGCAACCATCATTCATTTATTTTGGGATTATGCCCATTCCAAAATCTCGCCAAATAAGCATTATTTTTAGCAAATCCAGCGCTTTTCAGTTCTTTTTTTTTTTTTTTTCCATTTACAAACTGTAATGTATGTTGCATACTTGGCTTTTCTTTTGTATTTAACTTAAATAAGGCAAAAAATTGACTTGTTTTCTTGAAATTAACATCAAGAGATTATATAGCATTACATGAGTAAATATACTTCAAACAATAAATTCTTTATTGACATCACAAGGAAAATAACTACTTTCTTAACAAAATCAAGCAAATATTAGAATAAATAAAACATAAAATATTCCAATTGGCAGGCTTTTAACCACGTTTTTAACCTTCTTCAATCTAGAACCGTCCTCTTAAAACAATTGTTAAAAGTGTAGACAATGTTAAATCGCGCTTGGCGCGGTTTTACAAGCACAACAAAAACCAAGAATGGCTAAAATTGCTTGTTTTCCTTCCCTTCACAAGCTATAGTCCAATAAACACTCCTGCTATACATCAATTTAAAGATAAAAAATGCACATGCATACGAATCATCAACATATGCATTCAACCACAGGAACAAATACATCCAAAATAAAACATGTACATCTACTTACAGATGTAGACTCAATTAGATACATATACAACGGATACATAAAACAGATCCTACATGTATCTGAAGTCCAAGCTCAGAATTAAAAGCATCAATAAACAAGCAAATATATGCCTATGTACCCCTGTTTGCAGACGTACACTAAAAGATATACATGTACAAGAACAGTATGCACTAAAAAACACATGTAGAACTATGTCGATTACAGTAACAAATATGAATAAAGACCAATCTAAGATTAAACAAAATTAAAGTAATGCATACCTTGCCCAGTAGGAAAACCAATTGAATTTGAATGCCCTCATCCTAGATGCAGACTTTTATGCAATTCTGTTTTTTGTATACGAGATAAGACAAGCAAAAGAGCTACAAGGAGCCAGGAGCACCAAACCAGATTTGCCAAAGCCTTGGCCACAGTACGTATATGAACTGAATGAGATGGACTGCCTGCAAGAAAGGACCTCGGGTGCAGATCAATAGGTCCTGCTCATGAAATTCAAAATCTATGAATGCCTTTATTGAACCAGTTCCATGCAGCGAAGTTTCTCCTTTTGCTTGTTGAATTGAAATTTCATATTTTTGAATGTTTGTAGTTGCTTCCTGCAAACCAATTTCCAATTTGGTAGAGTGTTGCTCCTTTTTTGTTCTACTCATAACCGTCTTCCAACTTATACTTCAACACTCCATAGCTAACTTGATTTTTAGCAAGATCATTGGCCAATTTGCCAAATTCCAATCTTGTTTTCTCTATTTTTTGGGAAATCTGCTACAAATCATCTTCAAGCACATCCTTTCTACCCTCAATCTGGCTGATCGCCTTTAATGCATCCCTCCTTTATGCTTCCAATGCTTCTACTTCATTTAATAGGTTAATTTTCTCCTCTGAACCACGCTTAAATAACTAGTTTATTATGTCAAGATCAGATTTAGAATAACCCAAAGCCCTAATATTCTGGTGCAATACTATCTCCTGCTTGATGTTTGAGGATTTACCTATTGTGGGCTCCTCTATAATTTTTAAAGTTTTGGCAAGATCCGTGGGGTCTTAGACCATTAGGGTTTTTTTGAGATTAAAAAAGGGCCTTCAAAACATGTCAACTAAGCCAAATTAAGATAAATGAACTACCAATCGAATCGAGTCTCGAATGGTCCAAATAAGAAAATCATATAACTAACTCATTGGATCACATTTTCTAGCATAACTATTGATAGAAAAGTCCAAATAAGCTCTCGTTTAGTACAATGGATAGATCTCGTTGAGATCTTTCCAATCTTAGGTGCTTTGCACATATTTTAACCACTTATAATTGTCAAAACTCCAAAAAATATGGTTTTTACCATTTTTTACTATCCTCACCGGGCTAAAAGATATGCAAACCACCTAAGGTTGGAAAGATCTCAATGAGATCTATCTATTGCACCAAACAAGAGCTCATTTGGAATTTTCTATCAACACTTATGCTAGAAAATGTGATCCAGTGAGTTAGTTATAATCGCTTTGGCCGAATCGGATTACCGCCTTGCTTTTCGATTGGTAGTTCATATAGCTTAGTCAGCACAGTTCTTAGAAGGCCCTTTATGATCTCAAAAAATCCCTAATGCACATCCATCAAATCAACAAGGCGTCCTTCTAAGTAAAGAATAGAATAGAATAGAATAGAATAGAATAGAATAGAATAGATTTTTTATAATCCATGGAGACCAATTGGCCTATGGTACCCAAACAAAAGAGAGCAAAGAAGCCGATTACCGCCGATTAAAAACCCTCGCCTGGCGGGTTTTCGAGGGAAAAACCTTAGCAGTAATAAGTATGCTGGTACACTGTACAATTGTATAGGATAGTTCAATACTGTCCCGGAGGACACAACTGAGTCCGTGCATCCATAACCTCCTAGAGGTATGACCCCAACAAGTCCACTGACGCCGTATTCAATAACTCATGCAACGGCTAGCCAGGCATTAGTAATCGGACATACCGCGCCCGGATATGGGCAAACGCTGGGCAGATCTGGAGGGCATGACATTCATCTTCAATGGCACCCTGGTTGCAACACTGGCAAAGCCTTTCCTCCCGTGCTTCCCGAGCCCAACGTCCTGTCTCAATGCGGATACAATATGCACCCGTGCGAATGGAAGCTATAAGTCTGCGCTTCTTCATGGGCAGATGGGTGTACAAGTACTGGTGTGGGCCTCTCATGAGCCTAGGATTGACTTGCTGCTGATAGTGTGCCAGCTTAACGTGCGTCAGAGCATCTGCATCCCAGAGCTTGTGAAGGAAAGTAGCATCTAGATACAACTTAAATGCATTATGATCCTTCTTTGTTCGTACCTGTACGCATCTGTTTGCCTGCACACCCCAACGTGAGAACCACTGAGCTTGCTTGTCCTTCCAGCAGGCTTTGAGGCGTTGGGGACCCATCGCTACGGCCAAAGCAAGGTTGGGCAAACGTGTATCACCCATAGCGACCACCTTCGTACCCCATTTCTTGCAACCAATTTTTATACCCCTTTTATGGCAGCAACAATCCCCTTTGTGATTTCGTAGTTTAATATCCTCTTCTTTGAAACTTTTCTTCATTTATACCCCATTTTCGTATGCAACGTTTATAGCCTTTTCTCGCAACCAACATTCATACCCTTCTTTGTGATTTTATAAACTAAAATCCCCATTTCATACCCATTAAAAAATTTTGTTTCCATATACAGTTTGTTCATACCCATTTCAGCAACAATCCCCTTTTGTATTTTGTATTTTGTATTTTTATGACTTAGGAAGTTGCATCTAGATAAAGATTGAACCAATGTTATAGCAAAACTAAATTGAGTAATCTGATCAATGCTATTAGAATCCAGATACAACTGTGTGAGAACAAGAAATTTGGCCAACTCAATTGGGATATTTCCTGTTAAATTGTTAGAAGAAAGAAACAATCCATGAAGAGCACGGCAATTGCTTATCTCAGTTGGAATAAAACTGTTTAGTGCATTGGAGTCAAGATGCAATTAGTATCATCATTACTGCAAAGGTTTTTCCCTTGAAAACCTTTCGAGGCAGGGGTTTTTTAATCCTAGTAGTAATGATTGTACTAGCCCATTGTATGGGTCCCATGACCTATTGGTCTCCGTGGACGTTAAAAAAACTATTCTATTCTATTCTATTCTTTAGGAATGCTACCCCTCAAGTTGTTGTAGCCCAAATGTAGATATATAAGAGCAGAGCCGCAAGTAAATATATGAGAGCAGAGCTGCGAGTGAACAATTGACTTGGGATATTTCCTGTTTAAGTGTATTATAATCAAGATAAAGTTCTTGGAGTGCAGAAAATTTACCCAACTCTCTAGGAATGTTTCCCATCAATATATTCATGCTCAGCAATTACCCAACTCTTTAGGCATGTTGCCACTCAATCTATTTCCACCCAGATTCATGAGCTTAAGGGCAAAACAATTTCTATACTCTTTAGTATTGTCACCTGTCAATGCATTCCCTTCAAGATCCAAGGAGTTTAATAAAGATAATGGGCCAAAACATGCACGAATAGAACTCTTATATGGCTGTATATTATACTCAGTTTTTGCATACATCTGCATTTGCAAAATTCGTCTCCCAGTGCTCCATAGAGGTCCGATTATGTGGCCGATAGTCATCTGCCAAGGCTAGAAAGAAGAGCATGCATAAGATCAATCTGACCATTTGCCCTGCTTCCTGAATTTGTGGGAAGTAGTTACATACATAGACTATAGACAAACAACAATAAACGGAATATCGAAACAATGAGATAAATAAATAAGCAAGACAAGAATGCTCACCTGTCGTGATATTTATTGGAAATCTCCAGTTGAATATCTTGGTTATCTTATTCAGTAAGTCAAAAATATGTGTTTGAATGCAAGATAACAAGAAAACTTTAACTTGTTATTGTACATCAGAGCATTTGCCCCTGTAAAAACACAAACAAGCCATCAAAACAAAGCATGCAAGAGAAAATCGATAGTAAAACTAAAAAATGACGGAAAATAGCCTTCCAAATCCTTCTTTGATGATCCAGAAAAAAATCCAAGATCCTCAGATTGCAACATAGCAAAAGCAAACGCTATGAAAGTTTGTTGGATGATCAACAAGGAAAACTCTACATGACACAAAACTACAATCAAACTGAAGCTCTTCCATGGCACCAACAGAGAAGAAAGATTTGCAACTAGTTCAACGATGTGCTTCTCGGCGCCGGAACTCCGCCATAGCCTAACAATGTTTTGAAACAGTTTTGCCACATTGAATGAAGTTTTGCCACGTTTTGCCAATTTTGGTATTCATTTGCAAGAATACATGTTTTGCATTTTCTTTTTTGACACCTCCAATGTAGTAAAAAATATCGTCACGCTATGATTCTTCTTTATAGTCAAAATGAAGAAATGGGAATTCTAGTTGTGAAGTTTATTCATTTCTTCGTCGGATGGAGCCGAGTTCATGGATGCTTAGAGCATGTTCTTGATAAGATGAGAAGGGTACTTGCATCTTGGTGGGTAAAATTTGAGCAGCATTTTGGATGTAATGCGATTGTTTGAAGAAGGGGGAAATAGTTTTTAATTCCTACAGGGCTGATGTGTTTGACGGGCCATTAAAGGCCGTCAAAAGTAGATCGAAAATTGAAGACAAGCAACTACACTTTAAACCATGCGATACAAATGTAAAGTACATTTTAAATCTCACGATACAAATCCTCTTTGAACTACAAATCCCCTGTAATTCATAGGTATCCCCATTTTGATGTGTGAACCTCCAAATATAATCTTTATCCTCCTTCCCCTTCAACCCCTTTTCATGTGAATCCCCATTTTTCTTCATTAACATGGAAGTGGCTCTAATGGCCTTGTCCCACCATAGAAAGATGGGCGTGGCGTACAATAAACAGTTGGATAGAGTACGTAAATTGGAAGGATTTTACAGCTACTTCAGATGTCAATGGTTGGATGAAGAAGGTTCATCCCCTACATGTGATAGTGGGAACCACACTCTTGGTAACTAAGTGTCTTGTATGCCCTGAAACCCTTTGGTGTGTGGAAACTGGATTTGCCCACCCTATAGTACCTGCCTCTGCAGAGAAGACAGTGATATTTCCCTATAGTACTCACATGCAAGGAAGAAGAGCAGGTATTCTAATAGTACACTCACCACCCTTGGTCCGATGGGCAAGTAACATATAACTTTCATGTCTGTCCCATTAAGGGGGCTCTTTGTATATTTTCTATCTACAATAATAGCATACTCCTACCTTAAAAAAAAGGTTTCTCTTAAATATTTGGTTCCAAGGTTTCAGATACACAAATAACTTTCTTTCTCTTGCTTTTGCTCTCCATAGCCACTCCTCCAATCACCACCATATCGAACCACATGGCGTGATCTTATGCAGCATATAAGAAATTTGAAATCTTCGACATAGGTAAACTACCCAGAAGTTTTTGGGCACATCTAGTGTGATGTTTCTTTTTGATGGGGGGTTATTTCGAGACACTGGAATTTCTTACCAGCCTTGACGAGCACGTGTCATCCCACATGTATCGTTGCCTCGGACAGTGCCCTGTACAAATTGCATAGACTCGATGTCAGCCCAAAAAATGGCTCTCATGATACCATGACTCTCGGCGACGCATGTAAAGCGTCCCCAAGGGCATGGTCTCAAAGTGCCTAACTCCTAACTACTAACTCATAACTAAGGGTCCAACGAAGCGTGAATAAATCGTATCATCATGTCAAATCATCTTCATAGAGACCTCAGGTAATTGGACGACGGTCCTGCTTCTAGGTCAAGTCAAGTCAAGTCAAGCACCACAGGACCGGGCTGATAAAGGGGCGCCAATACCCACTAGTTTCTTTTGGGTAACGCTTGATGATGGTTTAAGCAGGGGCAGTATATGCCCCAGAATATTCCCCCTGTTCAAAATTTGCTTATTCAAATGCGGATACTACGGCGCCTTCAATTCAGCCTCTGTCATATGCTCATAGTTAGGGCCGCTTTTCTTCATTCCTTTCCTCCAAATCCGTCGCCCTCCAAATCTTAACGCTTCTGCCATGGATGTTTTTCCGCACTATTTTCAAACCCGGTGGTAATTGGGTTTTAGCTCTTTCCAACGATCCTGCTCTTTCTCTGTTTCGTCCAGTTGCTTGCCTTAAATTCTTGCACTACTTCATACGATTGCGCCATTTTCATCGATCCCGTTCTCGATTTTTTATTTTTGCACCATTTTCAAATTTGGGTCATTCCCAATCCAAATGTCCTGCTCTGTTTTCTGTTTGTTACTGTTTGGCTTCAAATCCGGCAATTGGGTTCCTCGTTTGGCTGTCTCGTGCATCGTTGAATGCGCTTATCTGGTCTAATCCGATTTTTCTGTGCTTATATTATTTGCCTTAACTTTCTAGCACTGCTTTCAAATAATTCGCAAGCATTTCCAATTCCTTTTTTGCCCTAAATTCCTTCAGTTTTCCAGTTTTCTTCTTACGAAATCTGCTCCCGAAATCCTGGCTATGGCATTCAAACATTTGATTCCAGAGGCAGTCTAATCATGTCTACCAATCCTCGCTCCAAGGCGGGCAAGCCTTCCGGTGGATCAAACAGCAATTCGCCAGAGGGATCTGCCTTCGATTTAAGCAAATTATCCGAAAAATTACCTCCCATTTTAGAGGCACCGGAGGATTCTCGCATCAGAGGCGAAAGTTTAAGGCACAGAAGAAGGAGGTCCAAGAGCTTCAGCACCATATCCGACGAGAGCAGGGAAGAAAAGGTATGCAACGATGAAATTTGTGAAGATTTTCTTAGGGAAGGAAGGGGATGGCATGCTAGAAATCCTTTGTCTGTCATAACAAATCTGATAACATGTTTTCATCAGCCAAAAAGGGCTCAGAAACAGAGGAGTGCCATTCTTTTAGAGCTTCATAAACGGCAACAGGCTGCTCTGTCTGATAAACAGGATACCATTGATATGCTTGAATGGCAGCTAGAACAGTTTCAAGCTATGGCTGAAAAGGAGCATGAGTTACATGAGTCAGAAGGGTCTGGATTTATAGAACAGAGTCTTTTTGGTTACCAGAGAAAATCAGCTTGCAGAGACATACTCAGGGAATTTGACAACAAGGAAAATATTGGATTTTCTGATCAAAATGCAAGAGAAAGGAAAGGAAATAGTCTGTGCTGTGGCATATCTCAAGAATCAGACGTCTCTGCATTGCTTTTGCTGTTTGATATGGCAGTGATCAGAGCCAGACTGTCTGTAAGGTATTTCTGCAATTTATTTTTGAAGCAAATGGAAGCATCAGGGTATTCTCTATGCAGGGTTTTAGCAGAGATGGAATCTGGAAGCACATTCATAAGAAAGGAGCACACAGCATTTATTCTAGACTCAAGGATCAACAAAGCATTCTACCATTGTTTTGAAAATGAGAGCTTTGATGAAAGTGGCATAACTCAGATATTAGATCCATCACTCAGATGTGCAGTTAAGCTTCAAGAATACAGGAGAATGAAGAATTTAAATGTTGGAGATGCTGTAAACAGCAGCCATCCATGTTTTGAGCCTGAATTTCTGAGTTTTTGCCAGACCAAAACAAAAGAAATGTGGTCTCAGTTTCCTTTTACTCTGCAATTTAAGGATGTGGAAGAAAGAAATGCATTCACTGCTGCATTTTTGGATGTGGCAAAGGGTGTTTGGCTTCTGCACAGATTGGCATTTTCCGTTCATCCAAATATTGGCATTCTTAGAGTTGGCAGAGGCATGGAAATTAATCCTTTGTATGTTGAACCTGTCTGTGTTCCTCAGCATAGCTGCAGTAGCTGTGGTTCTGCTGCTCCAAAGGTTGAATTCATGGTTATGCCTGGTTTCAGAGCTCACAGAAAGATCATCAAATGTCAGGTTTATCAACATGTTGAGTGCAAATTCTAGACCTGTTCATAAACTTTGTTTAAAAATTTTCTAACTTCCAAATGACACTCTTTCACATGGTTTTATGACCTTTTTTTTTTACATGTGTCTTTCCAAAGTGTTCTTGTTGGATTGGACTATCAATTGCCTGCAAGGCTCTAATAAGCTTAAACTTTTATTTGATTTGTAGCATCTAGTTGAATTTGTGGTTTTATGCCGTACAACTTTCCATAAGAAAACAAGGTGTTGCGCACGAGGGGTTGCCCTCCCGTGGCCCGAGAGTGTGTTTTCATGGGTTCTGTTTCGTTCTTTTGTGTTGAGTCTTGTTTGTTTTGTATGGAGCCGTGTTTATGCTATGAACGCAGGTTGTCATTTTCTTAACTCAAGAAGGCGCTCATTGTCTATTTGGACTCGAACATTTTGTTCGTAATATGAACCCTATGGTCATTACATTCTGTAATTGCTTTATATCGGGCATTCCACCAGTAAAGGAACCGGCAATGCTGCCACACTCGGCGGCACACTCGTGGCTCTAGACTTGGTGGTGCACGAGCTTGCTTGCCTGGACCCTTTACTGGGCAGAATGATCCTCAGGGAAATTACCTAGTTACATGCATTGCATTGTGATGAAAACCATTATATCACATATACCATTAAACGTTCATAACATTTAAGCAAACACTATGCTTAATTCCTCATGCCACTTCTAAATTTCATGCTTCTTCTTAAACACATGAAAAGAACTAGTATGTGTTAATTTCCAATTAGCCTTGAAGGTACCAAAAATCTTCATTCTGATTATGGACATGGCATCCAACCAATTTACAAAATAAAATCTACTTTTATAAACAGTCTACAACAGCTTCTTATCTATCTCACTTAATACTTGAAGCAAAGTGGCACCTAATTTTGCATTTTAATACCAAGTCTGTATTGCCAAACCAATTGCATAGAGTTATCTGATGTTCCTAGAAGCGCTACATAGTGCTTTGACAACATATATGGTTTATTGGAAGGCTCTATCATATGAGTTCACAAATTTTCAGAAAAAGAGAAAAACATAAGTAATAAAATACATGTAGAAATCTGGATTTTTGATATATATCATATAGAAAGTCTGCTTTTTGATCCAGATGCCCTCTATGTCATGTGATATGCATCAATTTGACCCATTTGCGATTTTTTCTAGGGCACGTTAACAAAAAATGATCTAAGTATCTTTGACCTGGTTATTTGTAATGGGTTGGCACAATGGCCACCTTCCACCGGCCGTGACTTGTAGACAGAGAACCAAGGGGCGGCTCCAAAGGTGGTGGATTATCTCACGTTGAGGAACGGATCGCACTGGTTACCCATTTTTCCATCTAACGGACACTTTCGACGAGGAAGTAGACTTCGGACCACCGGCCCCCTTCATGCATCTCCATTGGCGTGCTCCCCCATCTATCGCCTCAACACACCGGGTGCCCCAAATCACTTTGACTATGACCGCGCGGGGACCTATACCCACCGCTGAGCATGATCCGCCGGGGCACGCGCAACTCCCCACACTTCAAGAACAATCCGCCACCGACTGACACACTTTCCGACCAATTTCCGAAGGTGCTTTGGGAGAGGCCTCTCACGGCGAACCTCGCACTACCACCTTCCCCGCAATGATGGTTTGATGATGAGTGTCGGGAGCTCAAACGCACACTCCAAAGAAGTCATCGATCCCACCTCTCGCCCGCAAAGCCGCGGTCAATACCGCTCCTTTCTCAAGAACAAGAAAGCCGATACCTCAGAGCATCGAAGAATGGATGTTTGGTCTCCCGGATCGCAGTGTTGTTCAAATACGCGTATTTTTTAAAAATGTCCGATAGGACGCTGCCTTGTGGCGTGACGTTAAAATCTCTTCTTCTTCTTCTTCTTCATACGTACCCTCCCGTACCGTACGGTACACGTATTTTTTAAAAAATACGCTTAATGCTTTTTTCAAAAAACGCATTACGCTTTTCTCAAAAATGACTCAATGCAAGACCCAAGTGGGATTCAACCTGGGCCTCCCGGATAGCAAATAAACATGCTAACCAACTTTCCAACAGCCTGTTTGTATTTATATTGCATAATTTGTTATATTTAAGCTTTTTTCAATTTTTTAAAAAACGTATTTTAAGCACTTTAAGTACGTGTTGTATAAAAATACGTTATTTTTTTCAAAATACGTCCGGAACGCATTTTCTTGTATCACGACGGACAACATTGCTTGGATCGGCACCCCAAGACATTCGGAGAAGGGTCTTGAGCAAGCCCGCACGTTCCCACGGGAATATCACCTTGGAGCAATGGGTACAAAGATTTTGCAATGCGGCTTTTTACGACCATTCGGGGGCGGACACCGTCCCCTCCACAGATAGGCATGGCTCGGGTCATCTCGGAGGAGGATGTCATCATGGGCCTACAACGCCTAGCTAATGGGAAGGCAAAGCAGATTTAGATGGCATGCGGTAACGCCCCGAAATGGGGCTGGCCTCCATCGGTCCCTCGGCCCTCCGGCATTGTTCAATAGAGCATTGCGAGGGCGGCTTCCCTCCGCAGGGACCACTAGTAGAGTTGTGCCCCTATATACAAAGTAGGGGGCCCTCAATGCCCTACCAACTACCGTTACTATTATGGTCACTCTCTTTTGCAAAACTGTTGGTCGCATCCTTGAGCAAATGCGGTGACAATATAGGCGGAGGGAAACAGATGTGCGAAGTCTTACACAAAGCGGGGTTTCCGGCCCGGGCACTCCACCATTGATCATATCTTCACTACTGCATTGATTGAGGATAGCGGGAATGTAGACAAAACACGTGCTTGTTGTTTTAGGGATTTTGCAAAAGCTTTTGACCACGATTACTGACAAACGGGCTATGGGATAGGCTCAAGGCGGTGAGGACCCCCTTGACTTGCGTGAATCGCAAGATATAGGCTTTGTGACGAGGCATGCTCCAGCCGTATCACATCGTCGGGGCGGTCGGTGTCGGTAGTATTGGAGTCGCGTCGGGGTTGCCCCCCTCTCCCCACACTCTTTGGCCTATACATTGACCAACCGGAAGATTGGCTCTCTGAGCATGGAGGTCTTGGGGCGCCCCATCTCATGCATCACACAATCCCAAGAACTCATATATGCCGACGATGTCAACCTCACGGCCTATACTCCAGGAGGACATGCAACGCCACCGGATGCTCTTGACACTTTTTGCCGATTCAATCGCATGCGAAGTTAACTTGGGCAAAACTAGGGTGTCGCTAGTTGCATCATCCCGTCCCAAGGCTTCCCTCATTCACTTACCGAGGGGACAAGAGGTAGAGGTGGCTCCGACCTACAAGTACTTGGGGATCGAAGTTCTCAACTACCACCCATTGGGATGTTGTCATCGGGTTGCAGGTCACTCGGCGGGTTGGAAAGCACTATATGACATGCGTAACAATGCCCACAAGGCGAGTTATGTCCGGGGCCACCAAATCACACTTGTTCCGGCTTTGATCGAGCCGGTCCCTTTTGTATGGGGCGAAGTGTGGGGGTCCGTTGATATCCCTCGGCAAGACCGAATGACCTCGGCAGTCAGTGCGTAAGGCCTTCTTGGCATGGGCCCTTGGGGTGAAGTCCACGGTTCCATACCAGATCCTACTCCAGAGACATGCTTTCTACCCCTTCAACGGCCGCATTGAACGCCATATCGTTTACTTCCGGAAGGTGGTCGCTATGGGCGATACACGCTGTTCAACCTTGCTTTGGCCATGGCGATGGGTCCCCAACGCTGAAATCCTCTTTGGAAAGACAAGCAAGCTTCGGTGGTTCTCACGCGGGGGGTGTCAGCAAAGCAGATCGTCCAAAGTCGGGACAAAGAAAGATCGCAAGGCACTTAAAGCCGTACCTAGATGCTACTTTCCTTCGCAAGCTCGGGATGCGGATGCTCGACGCGACGTTAAGGCGGGCATACCATCGGTAGGAAGTCAATCCTAGGCTCACGAGAGGCCCACACCCATGATTTCTGTACACCCAAAATGCCCATGAAGAAGCGCAAACTTATAGCTTCTATTCGCGACGGTGGTGCACATCGCCTCCAGTATTGAAACGGGGCGTTGGGCCCTGAAGCACGGGAGCAAAGGCTTTGCCAGTGTTGCCACCAGGGTGCCATTGAGGATGAATGTCACGCCCTCCAGATCTGCCCAGCATTTGCTCATATCCGAGAGCGGTATGTTCGATTACTAGTGCCCGCCGCCCATTGCATCGCTTTATTGACTACTGGCGTCGATGGGTTTGTTAGGGTCATACCTCCGGGGAGGTTATGGATGCACGACTTCGGTTGTGTCCTACGGGGACTGACATTGAACCATCCTATACAATTGTATACAAATGCCAAAGATACTTATTACTGCTAAGGTTTTTCCCTCGAAAACCCTTCGGGGCGGGGGTTTTTTAATCCTGTCAGTAATAGGCTTGCTGCTCTCTTTTGGTTTGGGTCCCATAAGCCAATTGGTCTCCGTGGACGCTAAAAACCTATTCTTATTCTTCACATAACATATCAGAGTAAAGATGATGGTCCTTTTGGTGAAATCTTTAACCTCCAAAAGTTCAATGTCAAAGACTTCAAACTGCTTAGCACTAAAGAAAATAGAAGGACCAAAAGGAGGACCAGTTTCAGTCGGGATAATAATCCTTTTAGCACTTCCTGATTTCATGCTCTGATGGCTAATTAAAAGCCAGGAATCATGCTCTTGATGCCAATTCTATATTGTCCTCTATTAAGAAGGTAATGCACAGAGTTTGCTTGCACTAATCAAACCTAGTTGTTCGTCCTTCATTATCTACGTTTCTTGCGTTTTCTTGAAAGAGGTATTATTACATAGATAGATAGTGCACAAGGTATTATTAGAATAAGGGGCATGGCTGGGAAGCATTTTATGCATATATAAATCCGTTAAGGGCCTTATTTATGCATATAAAACACATGCATGCAAAAGAGTGTGAACACTAAATGGGTTTGTTGCAAATAATGGGTAGCTACCATTGTGAATTTAAGTGTCAATTCAAGTATTACATTAACTGTAAATCCATCTAATTGGAAGTCATTGAAAAATTTGATAATGGATGTCTTGCTAAATGACCTCTTGGGGTAATACGTCACACTTCATGTCATACTTCATGTCATGCGAAAAGTTCTTCTCAACATCTGACAATAGATTTCTTGCTAAATGACCTCTTGGGGTAATACATCACGCTTCATTTCATACTTCATGTCATACAAAAAGCTCTAATATGAATTTTCAAATTTACATGACTGTATCTATCCACAAATGGAAATCTGGAGATCCTGCTAGTTGTAGTGTCAAATAAAGCTGCATTAACATTGCAATCTGTCATGTGGAATCTCCCCGATCTTCTTTGCTTCTGCAGTTATGCTATTTCAAATGAACAGACTTCTTTACTTATGTAATGCCACACCAAACAGAATCATGTCCTTGATCTGGAAATCAAAACCAATACTTGCTTTACAACTTGCAAGTAAACCACTTATGCAATATGTCAACATCAAATTGACACTCTTATTGAAGTAGATGTTGGACCATGAAATACAAACATTTAAAATAGTGCCTTTGCTAATGTCCATTTTGTTTGCTCTTTATTTTTCTACTTTCCAGCCATATCATACCATGTCATACCGTTAATTGAGTCCTACAACAATTTAACAATGCTCTTCAATATGACTATGGGCTTTGTTTGTAATCTACACATTTGTGTGACCATGCAAATACTTGGGTTTAAGTACCATTTCGATTCTTCCTAATAACATACATGTGAATGAAAATACTTGGGTTTAAGTACCATTTCGATTCTTTCTAATAACATACCCGTGTCTGTAATGTAAAGCATTTCAGAGTTTCAGAAAATGGGCCCTAATAATATACATGTTTTGATGCTCCCTAATATTATACATGTTTTTGTAATATGCACATTTAAAATAGTGCCTTTGCTAATGTTCATTTCGTTTGTTCTTTATTTTTCTGAATTCCAGCAATATCATACCATGGCATACCGTCAATTGCATCCTACAACAACTTAACATGCTCTTCAATATGACTGTGGGCTTTGCTTGTAATCTACACATTTGTGTGGACATGCAAATACTTGGGTTTAAGTACCATTTCAATTCTTCCTAATAACATACATGTGTCTGTAATGTAAAGCATTTCAGAGTTTAAAAAGGAGTTTAAGAATAGAATAGAATAGAATAGAATAGAATAGAATAGAATAGAATAGATCCATGGAGACTGACTGGCCTATGGGACCCAAACAAAAAGAGAGAGCAAAGAAACATATTCGGCGGTGATTAAAACCCCTTCCAAGGGTTTTCTAAGGAAAACCTTAGCAATAATAAGTCTGGCGGCATGTTTGGTACAATTGTGTAGGACAGTTCAACGTCGTCGTCCCCTAAGACACAACCGAGTCCGCGGCATCCATAACCACCGAGGTATGACCCCAACAAACCCACCGACGCCAGATTCAACAACTCATGCAATCGGTTGTCCAGCACTAGTAATCGAACATACTTGCTCCGATATGGGCAAATGTTTGGGCAGATCCAAGGGCATGACATTCATCCTCAATGGCGCCGGGTGGCAACACTGCAAAATCCTTTGCTCTCGTGCTTCCCCGCCCAACGCCCCGCCTCAATAACGAAGGCGATGTGCACCCATGCTAATGGAAGCTATAAGTCTGGCGGCTTCTTCATTGGCAACCGGGTGTATAAGGCATCGGTGTGGGCCTCTCGTGAGCCTGGGATTGACTTGCTGCTGATAGTGTGCCAGCTTCATGTGCGTCAGAGCATCTGCATCCTAGAGCTTGCAAAGGAAAGTAGCATCTAGGTACAACTTAAGTGCCTTGTGATCTTTCTTTGTCCTTACACATACACATCTGTTTGCCTGTACACCCTAACGTGAGAACCACTGAGCTTGCTTGTCCTTCCAGCAGGCTTTCAGGCGTTGGGGACCCATCGCCGTGGCCAAAGCAAGGTTGGGCAAACGTGTAAATAAGATGGGTATTTTGGTGCTCCCTAATAATATACATGTTTTTGTAATATGTAGTCAATCCTAACTTGTAGCTTCGTAAACTTAAGACGTGACGTTAATAAAAAATGATTTAAATGCCACTTTTATTCACGTAACACATAAGATAAAAGGCGATGGTCCTTCTGGTGAAATCTTTAACCTCCAAAAGTTCAATATCAAAGACTTTTGCTTGCATTAATCAAACCCAGTTCTTCGTCCTTCATTCCCTACATTTCTTTCTTTTTCCTGAGAGAGCTATTATTAGATAGATAGATAGTGCACAAGGTATCATTAACTTGCACTATAAGAGGCAAATTTTCTGTGACCTTCTCCATAGAGGCACATCCCAATGAGAGAGCAAGAACTTTGCCAGAATTCAGGCCAAGATAGTAGGCGACCCGCTTCATACCATGCTTGAATAGAGATAATACCTGCAAGAACCAATCGTCTATGTGTAAGGGGATGAACTGATGCTGCCAGTGGAGGTGTTGAGGGGTCTGGAGGCAGTGCTATCCACCACCATGAAGTCTTCAATAGGGTGTGGATGGAGGGGCATGGCCAGAAAAGATGTTTGATGGCCTCCCACGCTGTCAACAAGCCACACAAAAATGGAAAAGCACTTGGAAAAGGCTACAAAATCTAAAATAATGCCCAAGGTAGGACTGGTTTGACAGCCATTTTGCCTAGAGGGATACAGTGATCAAGAGCTTGTTTAAGAAAACGTAAACCAGGAGAATCATCTTCACCATTCAGAAGTCTCCAAATGAACTGTGAAATAAGGACTTTGCTCTGCAGTAAGAAGTCCATCATAACTAGACCATCTGCCTATTTGGGAAAGATGCACTTCGACCTCACAACACCTTCCTCAGTATCCACCCATATAAAGTTCCGAACTATTGCAATGAGCTCACGTACTTTGATATGTGGGGCTAGCAGTAAGGATGCCATATAAACATGGGTACTACTACGGACTGACTTGGCCACTGTAATGCGAACCGCAAGAGATAACTTTGCAGTGGACCACTAGAACAAGTGCTTCTCCAAACTCTTAATGATCTCTTCCCATACAGCTTCCATAGTAACATAGATGCCAACTGGAATCCCCAACAACTTGATGGCCTGTCCATGCGCAAGTAATTTCCATGGATAATCATGAACACATGCCAGAGACGGAGTATCCAATGTCCATAAAGCTGTACACTTCTGCCACCCCACAAGGACACCGGAAGCCAGCAAAAGATTTGGCTAAGAGCAATTTGGCAGCTGCAAGATTCTCAACATTTGCGGCTAGAAAGTAAGCAATGTGTCTTGCATGTTGTTAAGTACTAAAGGGACTCAACATGCATGCATTGCATGGTATGCATGCATGCGTGCTTGCAAAAACCATAGGCTGGGAGTGCAAACTATCAAGAAATACAACACGCGCTCTATAAATATTGTTGACATACCCTCACACAAATACAAACAGAATCATATGCAAACCATAGCAAAATGGCCATATAATTACACGTTTTGCGTGACGAATCATTTTTTGTGATATTCGAGCCTCTATACAGCTCCGTCCAAGGTTTTAGAATATGAAATACGGGGGCTCAAACCTCTACCAAAATAACTCAATATCCTATCAAAGTGCAAAGATCAAAGAACAAAGGAAATGCATGCAGATAACTAATTGTTATAGAGTAGTAACACGACAGGGCATGTGATGATATGCATCTCTGCCATTTACATCACTCTTAATTGGCAGCTCTATAGGATAATAACAAAAGCTGTTAACATGTCAACTTTATGAGCCAACCATTCACGTCCATTACGGCTAGAAAGTGGCAAATGCATGAAATTCATACGACCTAGTAATAGCTGGCGGGTTAATTACTATCACATGATGTAGAGATTAAAATGCATCCATTGGCAAATACAATATTAAAATTAGGAAGCAGATTGTAAATTTACATCATTGTTGGTTTGTTTTTTTTTTCAAAGGACGACAATAAGACTACTTTGATCAATATAACTAGTGAGCTAATATGATTATTTTTATCTTAAATCTACATTCTTTTTATAAGAACCCATTCAATTGTTTTAAGGATATGGCCTATGATTTCAGGAATTCTTATTTCTACATCCATATCAAATCCCCCTGGAACACCCAGTTATTGTGCTACATATTGATGTAAGAAAGATATCAATCGCAGCCTCTATGAAGTAATAAATATATGTCTAGTGCACTCTCAAGAAGTTTGTTGCCATCAATTGCAAAGTTGAAATTAGTGGAAATAAACTCCCTTTAATGACAAATAACTTCGACTTGAATAAATTATCAGATGAAATGTAGTAAGTAATAACTACAAGAATGATATCTTAACATAGTATCTTGAATCAAGTAAATCTATACTATTAAGTAAGAGAACTACTATTTTCATTCAAAAAGATCAGAGCTTTCAACAAAACTTGCAAACATCTCCAAATATCTGACACTGGAGATGAGTTATTTGGACAACATCGTTGTTGCAGTTCGTCCTAGAATTTATAGCCTTTTCACATTAGCATTGGTTGTACCAGGATGTTGCATAGATATAGGCAGCCAGAAATATCACCATTTTGTGAGGTATAGAAGTTGTGTAAATAATTACTCCTGTTACTGAAATAAGAAGAAATCATGGCAACAAATGATCTTCTATAAAGATTTGCGATTCAAAAGATAGTATACCTGAACCAGAGGTCCATTGCTGGAAGTATAATAAATGCTAATTATTTTAAGGCATTAATTGCTTTTATGATAGTACAAAATATATATGTATTAAACTAATGCAGAGACAGGATAGAGAATTGATAATTAAATAAAGGAATAAAATGACTATGCTGGCAAGGAAGAGGGTAAGGTCTATTGGGGTATTTTGTTACAAATCTTTCTCTTTGAAATCGTCTGATTAGCGTCTTCGGGTGTTGTTCTTCTAGAAATCTGCTTTTTATTTTGAAAACTATACTGGCAGGATCTATACTACGAAAGTGACGGCTATCCTTGTGCATTTGGGAATGGGAAGCATCACAGATTTTATGATAAGATAAAATACAATCTTACTCATCATTCTTCCACCTCATTAAATTATCCTATTTTGGACCTTTTTCAATTTGAAATGCGATCCACAATTGGTTCAGTTCTACATCGATGGCACCTCGTAATAAGGATCCCAGTCCCAGAAAAGGAAAAAAATGGCTGGTTGTATTTGCAAAAAGGACTTACCCAAAAGGGATTTGGGCGCAAGTCAACCAGAATGGTGAGCATTATTTTAACAAGAAGAATTATCGGACAGGCCTTGTGCTTATTGTCTGTTTGTTATGCTTTGAAGGCAGATGTAAGTTATTGTATCAAAAGATACCACAAAACTATTATCCTACGGTCAAAGGTTAAAGTTGAATGACACCTTCAACTTTTTTTTAATTGTAAGTTTTAGACTTGGCTTTTAAGATTGATGGCAGTTTTTTATAGTGCTCTTCAATTGCATACTAAGGACTTTGATTGGCATTCAACCAAGACATAAATTAAACATAAATTGTCCGATGAAAGTTTATACGAAGTTATAACAAGTTCAAAGAACATGCATACCTCTCAAGATCTTTAGCCATGTTTTGACTTGTTCCATACATTTTCAAGGATCCAACTATTGTCTTACGCAGGCATTCATGGCATTTGTCTTATTGTGACATGCATGCCTTCCTCGCCCTTGCCCCAAGTCTGCCCTACTGCTAGTTTAATAAACATTTTTTTCCCAACAAAAAACTTGTAAAAATCATTTGCCAACGTAATCAATTTTAATATGAATTTGATTGTTAAAGTGCTAATAAATATTTTCAAATTCAGTTATAAACTTATGGCAGCAATCTACGCAATGACCCTAAAACACAGGCCCAGAAATTTATTGTTTTAAACAAGCATCTTCAAGAAAAGACAAGACGCTAATGCATCAATGCATTGCCCGTTGGAAGACCCATTGGTGGTCTAGTTTAGTTTACTGAAGCTTGTGGTGGCAAAAAATCCGAACCCGCTCATTTAGTGTCGTTTAGTGCAATTAGCATTGGCAAGGATTTTGAACTCCATAACTTAGAAACAACACCATAATTGCCCTTTACATATTTAAAGGACGTAGACGAGAATGTCGAAGGTTTAGACCAGAATGCTGCCGAACACATTCTTGAGTCTCTGAGATTGAGGTGAGTTTTCTTTGCTCTATCGGTGTTTCTCGACTCGCGAGTCGAGAAAACTCGTTTCCTTTCAATACCTTTTCTTTTCATTCTCGACTTCGCGAAATCGAGAAAAACTCGTTTCCTTTCTGACAGATGTCATCATTTCAGGGAGTTCCATGTCAACGACTCCGGATCATTGTCAATATCTAGCGGCGGTTCACGTCCCGATGAGGACAATGCACTCCACAAAGACAATCCGCAGCAAAGACACCGCCACGGCCGAAAAGGACACGAAAAGATAATGATCCCATATGGATCCCGGCGAACCGGAAATATGGTCGAGCCAAACTCCAACCGATCCAAATTTGGTCCCCGCCAAGCTTGTAATATTTGACGTCAATGGAGTATTAGCTCGCAGATACCACGATAAAGACGTCCCCGAGATTAACACCTCGCAGATTCCACCAAAAACGGAGCATAAAATAGTCTATCCGAGGCCTAGAGCTAAGGAAATTGTTGAATGGTGCCTTGAACGGATTCGGCGGGCATATGGTCTTGTATGGCAAAGAAAAATATTGTCAATGTTCTTGGTGTTCTCGCCTTCCAGTTTTGAAGTTCAAGTTCGCTTTGGGGAAACGCGAGGGTCGAAAGCATGTGTCGGACCTCGATCCAAATTAGCCACAAAGGGGAAGCCTATAATGGTGAAAAGGTCGGATGTGGTTTATGAGCAATTCCAGGACTATGGCAAACACAACACGCTGATCATAGATGACCTCGCCTACAAGTGCTATCATAACGCCGCAGAAAATACAATCATTGCTAAGCCATATCGGCCAAGAGTATGAGACGGATAGGTGGTTGTCCTTCTGGACCGTCCCTGCCTTGGCCGAATCCTCTTTGCTATTCTTGTCGCCCGATGTGATTAGGAACTATCTCGAGCCTCACGGAACCCGATCCGCAGAGCAAGGCGATCATGAAAGCTATGGGCGTACAAATATTTTGGTGAACAAGAAGAGTGACCTCTCGCTTTATAGTCAAACTGTGAATATTGTAAACAAACGTGAACACATGTATTGAATATTTTGTAATGAATATACTTGTATATTGAGTTATTTGCCTTTCGACTCACGAATCGAGAAAGGCATGCTTGTCCCGCTGATGAGACCATTTGTATGCTTGTCCCGTTGAAAGGCATGTTTGATTGTGTGACCGATGCAGCCACAATCTATTATGATAATGCTTGTACATTGCGTTGGCCTTTCTCGACTCATGAGTCGAGAAAGGCACCGTTGTCTCGCTGACAAAACCATTTGTATGCTTCCGCAGGTGATTGGATGCAACCATATTCTAATGAGAATGGTTGTACTTTCACTTTATGGGCCTTTCTCGACCATTTCGAAGTCGAGAAAGACACTACTTCCCACGCCATTGATGCAGTTGTATGGAATGAATGTTCTCCATTGTAATTTGATTTCAACATTCTTTTTCTTCGCTTTGACTAATGGCACCGTGCATTGTTAATCATACTCTCCTTGCTCCGTGGTTCAGCACGCATCCGACACGAGCAATGCATCCCGCCAGTATCACACAAGAGACCGCCGAGGCGGCAAGTATCCCGCCAAAGGCTTAAAAGAAATACCGTTCGCAGTAATGCACCCCTGGCCACGCTACACTCTTTGCCCTACCTCGGGATAAGGTTGCTCGCGAATTCAGAGGTTGCTTTCGCTACACCCCGGGATAAAGAACAAAGCGAAGAACAAAGAGAAAGTCCAGAAGCTCAAAGCATCTTGCAAGCATTGCATAACATCCACTGAGGTTGGGGAAGGAGCATATTCGATGAAAGGTCATGAGGCGAGTGGAGAAGTTCCGTGGACAGTCGGCCTGGTAGGCTCCAGAGGCACCTCCACGTGAGGCATTCCACACTCTTCGTGTTGCCCCCAAGGCTTACAAAATGGCGTGAAGAAGAAGCCCGCTAGTTAATCCCCTAAGGTGGACCACCTACCAAGATGATGTAATCAGAGTGACAAAGAAGACCGCCATGGTCTCTCAAGGTCCGATGTAAAATACATTGTACCTATTCAATTTATTAATAAAAATTCTTTTTCAACTAGTTCTTTGGTTTCAATCTTTAATGAATTTCCTTTGTTTCAGTTGCATTGTTCTTGTTCTCGACTCGCTAACCAGGGAAAACTGCAGCAAAGCTTGGATGCAGAGTTTTATTCAAAAATTCGAATTAAGGATAGTTTTCGGGTCGAGGTGCTCCTTTTTATGTAAATTAACAGGGTTCCGAAAAAAAATGGGAATGGAATGAGTCCCACTTTAATTAAATACGACTTGAAAGATTCGGCCAGCTAATCAAAGTCATTTTCATAAACAGATTGGTTCATAGTGCAAAGTGTAAAGAATGGTTAAAACTGGAGCATGTAATGAACTGTTTATATTATTGTATGGAACTGCTTGCAAAGCTCTGTAGCATATTTTGGATACAAAAGATATTAATATAGTAACAAATCTAGTCAAAATTTCCTACATTTTGATATTATTCATGCCTCAATCACCTGATATGCTTATTAGGTAGATAAAGGAATGCATTTCTTATTTTTACCAGCAGTGCTTGATGAACTAGGTTGCGAATGTCAGCTGTTAGAACTTGATTTGCAAGGATTATGAGGGCCTTTCACTCAAGGAGAACTCTGCAGGAAATTTTCTAGTTACTCCTTTTAAGAGAGGTGGAAAGGAAGAAAGATACAAAATTTCTCATGCAATTGATACAACAAACTGGGACTGCTTTAAGATTCATCAAAAGTTTAATAGCAACTATCTTGTAAATGTTAGGTCTCTAATTGTTTTGCAGCTTGCATATAAGGTGCTCCTTTTGTGCGCAAGTCTTGAGTTGATGTAGTTGTGAACAACTTGTTTATTGTGTCATGCCAGTCAATGGCAGTGTTCTGTATCTTTCTTCTTTTCAACTTGTCTTTAAGGGAGTAATTAGAGACCATATTTTGTTGAAATTTATTGTGAGATATATTTCTAATGCCTCCTGGTAATTATAATGGCGTGTAGTTATGGACGCATCAATGGGTCTTCCAAATGACCACTATACTGATTAACAAATCCAACGTCTGACAGAGACAGTTTGATTTTTTTATTGTTCACGTGCACTTCCGGAACTTAAGACTATCCAGTTGTTTGTAGATATAAATTTGGCCATGGTCTTAAAAATGTAAAATAGCGTAAATGAGCAAAATATGGCTAGATCCAAAAATATTGATATCAGAGACATCATACCTCATTTGACAATTCCATGTTCCAGTTTCAGATATAGACAAACATCTTAGCAGGGTGATTTTTTTTGTTTTAATGTTTAAGATGGAGGCATGCTTTTACAAATTTATTGCTTTGTTTATATAAGTTACATTTGTGATACTTTGCGCAGGTTGAGAGTAGACTTTTTGTTTGTGTTGATTGTATAGTGGCAATTTGAGATTGTTTATGCTTCACTTTATCTAGCAGTCTCATTTGACTTACACATAGGCGTGTTACGATGCTAGGATTTACAGCCTTGATCAGTTGAGAATGCAACCATAACGTCAGATTCAGTTCCCAACAAATTTTTAAATCTGTGGATTCTCCAAATCTCCTTGTTTCTAATTTGAGGCTTTGTACAATCTGTTTCTCTGCCAACATTGATAAAGAACATCTTGCATATGTGTTTAAGGTAAGAGGGATCCAAAGATGGTTTCATAATATGCCCGACAAATATCATGGCAACATTGTTATCACATATATAAGCATTTCCACTTTTATCATATAAATCTCAGGATGCTTCAACTTAGAAAACTGGTATATGGTAGTAGGGTATGGAAACAAAAATTAAATTCCTGTGTAGGGTTAGTCTTGTAATTGTTTATTTGAACTTCGACAAATTACTCTAACATTACTCGCTTCACTTCTTTTACGGCATATATGCCAGGCTCCTGAGTGGTTTTTGCTTCCAGAATTATTGCTTCTCTTGTAGTTGTTTGATTGGGTTATGATAAATTATAAGTGCAGCGTGTATGTTATAGAGTAGCAAGCATGATGAGGATCAATGCTGACAATGCTTCGGAATAAGAGTGTTCCTATCTCTAGTGGGTGTACAAAATCCTTATCCTCAAGGTTTGTTATGTTGCTTGTTCGGTACTATTAGCTGAGTGACGAATTTACTTTTAACTTTTTTCTTTCGATTTGTAAAATTGGGATCCTTTATGGTAATTTATGGTAATTTGCGGCGTCAATGCCAGTGCCAACTATTGACATGGTCATGCAATTGATTTTTGGCATAATAGCATGGTTTTTTTAGAACATAAATTTCAAGAACACTTTACAAAGATTGTAGTTTTCCAAAGCATCCCAACTTGGCTAGCACGGAAAAATAAGTCCAAATCCAATGGAGCATTTGAACCCTATGATTTTTATATGTTTGGTGGCACAATATGGACCATGACAAGGTAGATGTGTCATTTTCAATCGATCAGTATAGTTTCGTTTAGCTAAGTTCATTTTGGACAAGAATTTTAAACTTGTTGGTATAGTTACGTTCAGTGGAGTTCGTCTTGGGAATAAATCTAAACTCTATGATAACTTGAAGACAGTACTATAACTGTTCCTTATATAAGAAATTTGAAATATGAGACAATTGCAACTGTTGGTTTCTGAGCAAACCTAGATGCCATCTAGTTTTACAGTTGCTTCAATGCAAGTAGAGGAGGTGCGGGTTGAGGACTTGAATTATGCTAATGTTTTTAGCCAATACAACGATTCTATTAATTCAGAGATGGAGCTGTCTGAATTGGAAAGCTTGTTTTATTTAGAGCCAGGCTCAGAAGGACCTCCGCAAGTGCTGCAGCAAAATTGTTTTTCCTTGATGCAATTCTCGGGGAATTATATACGTGTCCTTGTGTTTGTGCAATACAGACATACGAAGTGGGCAGGCTCTTGTAAGGAATGTGTTGTGATGGCAGATGTGGTGGATCGATATGCTTGTGAAACCATAGTGGTCAGTGAGAAGGAAGTGGATTCCATCATGCACAACGGTTTCTTAAGCCCGAAACTTAGTTAGATATAAAAAACTAATGACATATTCAACAAAACTTGGACTTATTCAAATCTAATAGATACTAGTTATGGTGTTTCTGCTGTCGTTTTTTACTACAATGTGAAAGGGTGGTTGTTTGATTGTTGGTTTGGTTGGTCATGTTGATACATATTTACCAATCCATATACATGTAGTAATGGTGGGCATGCACATGCATCTAGATGTAACAGAAGACGTGTTTAATAAAAAAAAAAAAAAATGTAATGACTAAGAACTCTCCTTTCTAGTAGTATAGCATTCAAGCATCTCAAATTTTGACATGTAGTAAGGGGTGCCAGCATGTTTGGAAGTGTCTATGAGAAAGGTTGAACCATGTGTAGGGAACTCTAAATTTCAAGTCTGCTTTTTTCACTACTATAATCGAAATAACCATATCAAGATAGCATTTAAGAACCTCAAATCGAGTATTCTGACCTATATGCATGAATCAGAAGCTAAGAATATGTAACCAACCCCTTTAATTTGGGATTTCCCGGTAAGGAAGAAAAGCTATTTGGAATTCTCTTTAAATTATTTGGCGAAGGTTTTGATACGGACATATGAAATTAACAATCTACCCCCCTTGTTTGTGACCTAATGCATGTAGCTCGTGGTTATTGATAAGTGCTACTTTCTATTCCATAAAGAAAATGGCATTTTATTATTTCCATTAGCTATATTAACCATAAATAAGTGGTACTTTCAATTCCATGAACAAAATGCCATTTTATCGATTCTATTTGCTACATATGAACCATAATCTTAATCATCAACTTCACAACATCGACCTCACGACCAATCTTCGATAATCCTGTGACTTGTCAACTTCATCGTCAACTTCATTGCTGGAACCAAAGTTCTAACTGCAAATATTATTCCTTGGTCAACTTCATTGTTCGAACCTAAGTCTTAACTGCAAATAAAATTCCTGCCAAGACTTGCATACTGGTCTTGAGATGTAAAGTGAAGGGCTACAACGAAAATCTGTGAGTGAATCTTATCATAGACTTGTCTTATTGTCCAAAAGACACATTTTTTATTGTCTATGCATTTGGCAAAACAAACAAAGCTAGCTTTAAAATTGTGCCTCTGAAATGAAATATATATAAACTCATGATTCACCTAAGTCAACATATAATGATCGTAACTCCTATAGGAAAGCTAGTGCATTGAACTTTCCAAACATAAAGTTTCAATACAAAAGAAGATTTAATGGAGAAGCAAGTGCAATCCTCAAATTGTTGGATCTATCTCTTATGCTTCAGGCCTACATACTTGTGCGAGAACAACGTTGAAAGAAAATCTGCAAATGCAAGGAAGAAACTATCAGTTAACAGAGACAATGGTTAAACTGACAATTCTGGGCCAAATTGTGCTCTAAAAAATACTACAGAAGGAATTGAAACTCAGCTACAACTACAGTTGATTTTAAATATACAGTGTATCCGTTCTAAATATCTAGTAGGTGTTGAGATGGGCCTCTAGTTTAGTTTGAAGCACATGGAAATGTTACATATAAATCCCAACCAAGCCAGCCATAAACAAAACAATGTTTTCTCTATAGCATTTTTGCACACAATATAATAAGTACTCAAATGCCTGCAAATCTCTTACCTGACTAATGACAATGACACTGGTAAGATGCGGCCTCCAAAGCGAAGCGTCTTGCAAACAAAAATTTGCAAATATGTGCAACGTACATCTCGTATAGAACCTATGTCCTACCAATCAGCTTCCGACATGTTCATGAAGGGTTGTTACATGGCTTATCTTCATGCGAACTCCAAATATCTTAAATATGGTTTTGCAAACTCCCATTTACTTACACTTGCATTAATATCATGGATCGATGGGCATTAGGTATAGCCATTTAAAAGATTCAAATACGAATCAGCAAACTTCTTATTCCACGGGAGGATACCTAGAAGTAAAGGTATCACCACAAGCTTTGAAATCTTTAACTACATTAACATGTCGCAAAGTCTGAATCGCCTAATGTACAACCATCTGAGAAAACAATAGTGGAAAAAACTCAGATAGACATCTGTAAACTTTAGCAACTTCCAAGCAAATTCTGTGCAAGTGAACTCTTCCCATGAGTTGCAAAAGAGGAATCCATAGGAATAACATATTCTATGCAATCTTCAAGATTGATCCAAATGATCTTAGTCAATGTGACAATAAGATGCCATTCATGTTATCAATAAATATAAAAGCACAATGGTTTCTGTAGTATCAGTACGCAGACCCAACGTTGTAATTAGTTATGGCACTATCATGTTTGTCGAATCACATCCAAGTGCTACATATTGTACACACAAACATATTCTAATGGTATTGTTTAGCTTTGCTGTGACATGATACTGCTTCCTCCTCCTGAACATCAACAAATTAATATTCTTAAACATATACCCTTCCATGTACATAGAGAAGAAGTGCATCAATGAAGTATGTTACCTTTTCTCACAGCTAGGCACTGCGCAAAAGCTGGTTGGCCGGAAAGCCTGAAATGAAAAAGCAGATTAAATCTAAACTTCGGCTATGAATGTTACTTAACAACATTGAAAATAAGCATGTTGTTCCTCTAAGACCCCAATATTCTAATTATTTATGGCACTATCATGTTCCTCAGATCACACATCCAAGCATGTTGTTCCTCTAAGACCCCAATATTCTAATTATTTATGGCACTATCATGTTCCTCAGATCACACATCCAAGCGGCTACATATTGTACGTAGCCAAGGGGCCAAAATGATGGTAGCATCCATGCACACAATTTTCAAATCATATCATAGAAAGACATAATTTCTATCATCGCAAAGCGAATGTGATTGTTTAAGGCAATGTGCTTTACCTTTTGTGATTCTTTGTGGCAACTAACGTATAGTTTAAAAGCACATAAATCCAAGTTCTGACCACTTGAGAAGATGAGAGAAACATAGCCTGCTGTTGTACCTTAAACAAATCCCTTTGACATGACCCTCAATAACAGGAACATATTCTAGTGGTGTTGTTTAGCTTCACTGTAGCGTGATACGACTTGCTTATCACAAAGACTGTTGGCCCTGCTCAAAAAACTGGATAGCCTTTTTCTGCTTGTAGGAAGTCTGGACCGCATAATTCTAGTTCCTGCAAGTAGCAAGGGAAATGTTATCAAGAACATGAAAATAGACACATTATTCCTGTAAGAGCAGCTTGTTTCCCCATTACATCTTCTCCATATTTGGGGTGAAGCTTCTATTAAAGATAAAATTCTGATAATGATGGCCAATCACATCTAATAATCCATCAGCTCAGCAAGAATATAAAGCAGGCCTGATGTAGCAGAAAGAGTGGCCAATCCCACATTCAAGAGCTCTGAAAAATAATATGTTAGAATAGAACTCGTTGTGGTAATATCCTTTGATGGCAAAGATGTGCAGCAAACTGGAATGGGCTTGTATGCAAATCAATCCCATGCATCAGAAAGAGACTTCCATGAATTTTGAGGCTAGAAAGATAATCACAATCTGCCAACATAAATTCTCCTTCAAAATGCCACATTTGGCTCTACCTCTAATCACAATTGTGCATACCAGGACAATTCACCATAGGCAAAATAGAATGGTGCAATAAAAACGATAACCTACTTCCCATGTTGTTTGTTAAGGAAATCATATGGGACCTGATTCCAGTGTTGTTGGACATCCACTTGAAGCATGGATCCACCAGATAAGAAGATAATGTAGATGAAGGTTTGAGCATCAAAAGGAGGGCAGACTATGCCATGCAAAATCAGATGGCTCTTTCTATTCACAGTCCACAACACAGATGGCCTAGATATGGAACCTTTGACTTGAAAACAGTAGCCTTCTCAACTTTATATAAAGTATAACCAAGAGCACCTTCTAACCTATCAAATTTGATCGGGAAGCCATTTGGGTGCAACTGCAGAGGATTAGTTACCTGCACATAACATGCAGCTAGAAATTAAAGCATGCTTTATAGTCAGAAATAAAAGAGAATTGTGCTTGCAGATATTCACCTACAAAGGAACCAAGAAGTAAACTGCTATCAGCATATTAGATGTCCACTCTTGAAGAGAACTATATATAGGTTTACTGCAAGACATAACTTACACAGTGTAGAACTCAAAGGCAACAACCTAAACAATAATCGAATGTCTAAGCAACTGTTTTTGCACTAACATTTCATACCATCTAGTCATAATCATAGCAGATCCCTGCATATATGCCCCTGGAAATATGCCCCAAATTGAAATCAATGTCAAAAAGGGAAAACAAAAGAGTAAACTGCCATAGTTATTGCAACATCGAATTTGGCACACATATTTGCTGACTTTTCTTGGCTAATGGAAATGATTCAATGTCCATGGGACCATTGAATAGCAAAAACGAAGATATTCTCTTCATACGAATCCCATCTTAGACAACCACATACATGGCATACATGTTAAATATACCAAGTAGCACTGGACATGTAACTCGCAGTCATAAATTGCTACACATAAATTGATGCCATCAGTTCTGCACAAAGCATGGCAAAAGCAAAAATATAAATTGTTCCAGGCATGTTTACCATCATGGATATGTATTGGGAAAACCCTGGCATACAACAAAATCGAAACTAAAGAAAGACAGCTAATCCTTCAGAGAAGAAACCCTAAATGCTCTCACCTGCAGCCGAACTTCATGCACCCATATTTGTGAACGATCCAGCTCCTGGTAGAAAATAGAGGCAAACAGATCATGAGCAACAATGGCACACATGCCGCAGAGAAGACATTCATTTTGCCCGATTCATAAGATGCCGAGCTCCTGAGCAATCATGGCATGCATGCCGAATCTGGCACCACCTCTCCCGGCCATTTTAGGCATTTCTATCTAGGTCGATCTGCAAAAACCCAAAGCCCAATATATTTCCAGATTTTTGGAGTGCCAGGACTTTTTTCCGACGGCCAAAACTTTGAAAACCTTAGAAAATCAATCTTGAAAAAATTCCAAAAACTTTTTTGGCCATACCGGATAATCCCAAATTAAAAAGATTGATACATCAAGAATGCCATGATAAGATTATATGTATTTTCACTCTTATTGATCAAAGTATGATGGTTATTAAAACATAAAATTGCTTTCTAAACTAATTTTCAATATAGTTTATTTAGAATTAAATTTTCATCTAAGATAAACTCTGTATGATTAAAATGTTGTTTTTTCAAATATTTAAAGAAAAAGTTTTAAATTCACTTAATTAAATGATTACATTTATGTTTAAACTCTGTATGATTATGTTTATATTTAAAAAAAAACGAATAGTTTATTATTCATTAATTTTTAATATATTTTATAATAATAAATTATTTGATAGTTACTATTAAGCCATTAACTTTATCATTTAATTAATTTCAACCTAAAACTTTTCTTAAAGTGTTTTCAAAAGGGTAAAAGTTTATAAATTGTGAAATTCTTATCACTAATCAAACCATCGAATATCATTTAGAAATTATCATGATTATCAAATTTTAAATTTGTTAAATCACTAAAAATAGAAATTTTAAATCCTTGAAATGTCAAATTCTAAATAGATAAAATTAGTTTGAAAATGGATTTTATAATTTGATAACCATTAAGATAGGTAGAATTAAACAATGCATATATTCTTATAATGGCATCCTTGAAGTGTTATCTATAAAATCTGAATAAATTCAACTTTTATTAAATATGTTATACTATGGCATTATGCCTATAGATCGTTCTTTTCAGTATGGAGATTGTGTGAGCGTGATACAAATTTTGCCTCAGACAGAAATGTGTTTTATTTCTAGTGAGCAGATAGTGTTAAAATTGCTACCTACATGAGGATTGCATGTAGCAGCTTTGTTAGATGCGCCATGCCATTTGTCAGTCAATGGTAGTATCACGGCTACAATTATCGGATTGAATGAGAGAAGGAGTGAGCCTTTGCTGCATATTGCAGATGGTGTACGAGCTGAGGATTCAGCTGAGCTATATTTTTGCAGTGAGAAGAGGTTTTTATTCGAACGTCTGAAGACATTTTATTTGTCTGGAGCAAGGCCAATAGCATTGTTCGGAAGCATTGCACGTTGCATTGTGTCGAATTCTCGAAGTCTTGTCACTATAAGAGCAACTCTAGCGTTTAGGCCTTTGGCGAGTCCTTCTAAGAGCGCATTTCCTACCGTTTTTAAATACGATGTTGTTTTTGTTGAATATCTAAGGAATGTTATGTTCTCGACTCATAACCAGTTGCTAAACAATGGCGAGGTACCATTTTGCAGCTTCGTATTTGTATTTAATGTGTTATGTTTGTATGATTTAATATTCCGAAAGTTGTATAATCAGAGATTTTAGATATTGTGGATCAGATTACAGGGCAGCTGCGCTTACAGATTGCTTCTAAGAATGTCATCAAGTCTGTTTGCAGTAGATGTTTGGAGGAAAATTGGGGATGCTATATGCATTAGGTGTTGTAGGCGAGACATGAAAGGACAATTGACAACATTAGGGAAAATAGTGACGCCAACCAAGACTGTGCGTGTTTCTGTAGGTGGGCAAATTTTGGATGCATTGCTTGGGTACGAAGACAGAGGCATTCTGTCAGTGCTTATGTGTGATCCACATGAGTTGCAACGAATACTTTTGCGTAATAGGCCAGTTAATACGTTTCGTATTGACTATGCCAGAGAAATCATGAGCTTCTTAATTACTTAGGTTTTGGCTTGTGTTTCTGTTGTGGTTGTTTAGAGGTTCACATAGTTGTTAGGTTATAGTGATGTGAGGTTAAAATTCGGTAATCAAGTAAATGTAAACATGCTTTTATACTAAAATAAAATTGTGTGCAATTACAATTTGTTTTTAATTAGATTTGTTTGGTTGTTCTGAACAAATAAATAACTGTGTCTTGTCGTCCATGAAATGTAATTTGATGTTTATGCTGGAGGTATCCCTTGAATTTGTTTTTTCCGAAGATGCAAAATCTTTGATGTTTTGTTGGTCAATATAGATTGCTTGTAGGAAATATAGTTGGGATTATCAGAATGGGAAGGTTTTTGTGGATTTTTGTTTTAAAGATAAGGTAATTCATGGCCTTGTATTATGTAATGTTGGACAAGCTGAAGTACGCCTTCCAAGTATCGGTTGTTATTTAAACAATTGAGTAACTTGCTAGTTTAAACGAGTGTGACAGAATTTTTATGAGAATGGGCAACTTGTGTTGAAAGACATGCACTGGAGGATGAGAGAAGAGGAGTTTTTAACATAATATGGGAGGGAACATTCAATGCTATGGACGTTCTGTTGTTGTAAGAAGTAAGTTTTGAACTGTCAAACTTGGTAATTTGGTGCAGTTCCAAGTTGTTGGAAGAAGATATCTTTTTGAAGCTGTTACTGTTGGAAATATGTAAGAGCAATTACACAAAAAAATACTGAGAATGGAGAATGGGTCATTGCTTTTGCATACAGCTATAGAAAGAAGTGACAAAATTATTTGAATCAATGAATACTGAAAGATTAACAAGGCTAAGGTTCAGATCAAACTACTTAGATTTGGAATAATAGAAAGATAAAAAACAAATCTGGAAATACGTACTAAATTAGGGATGTGCCCTTGAGAACGTATTAGAGCAATCAGTTCCACTGCACGGTTAAGCATCGTTGGGTATAGATGCCACAAAAAATAACTAGCAGTAAATAGTTGATAGCACAAAACCCCAACAATTTCTATCTGCATGCTTGAACAATATCATTTATGGCACTACCATGTTTACAAAAAATCTAACAAGCATTAGAGGATAGAACCTATGTACTACAGATTATCAGACATAAGAATCAAGCAAAAATATCAAACATAAGATGTCCAACAAATGAATTGCAGATGTAAGGTAAAGATACTCCTCATCCTGGAATGAGCAATAAAGTTTGACGATCAGTATTTTTTAGCTTTCATGGCAAAGACATTGCCAGTTAACTTCTCCCTACACAATCTAACCTGTATGTTGATTAAAAGGGAAGATAAGACCATTCATATGGTACTATCCCACAAATGTGGAGTCTAATAATTGAAAATTGATTAGCACTCACCTCCCCAAATGGCTCCCCAACCGATAATTGTCAAAAGCTCAACACTTATTTTGTGTCTCTGTAGTCTCATAATTTATGTTTCCTTTATCTCCAAATCAGTAACAACAGATGCAACTAGCTTTCGTTCAAGCATCCGTCAGCTGCCACGACATGAAGGCATGATGCCAGGTCATAAAGAGCAGACTTTGTACTTTAAACCACATCAACATTTAATCTTGAGAAAAAAACAGCTTGATGATAACAAGTACTCCATTAAGCAATGTAAAACAGCGGGCAAAAAACTTGAAAGAGCAAGAAATTTCAATGTATGCAATAGTCTAGAGTTTATACAAAATGTACCAGCTTTGTGCGCTGCAAAAGTACATGGTATGAAAATTCTTCAGGAAGCCAATCTTTTTCCAACAGAAAATAGAAAACCTCAATGTGGAAGACACAGAGGATATCCATAATACGATTTTGCAACTGCAAACATGACTGCAGTGAGTGACAATCGTATCTTTGATGCCCTATCATGATACCATGCAATCTATATAGTGGGAAGTAGACAAATAGACTATCACAACCGAAGAATGTTTTGCTCTTTGCCATTTCATTGCCCTAAATATCAATATGTTTTATGCCAACCAGTTTGAGAGCTTGTTAAAGAAAAACGAAAGTCATTTCAATCAAACATGGAAAAAGGAAGCATTCTGGAGCAAGCCTGCATCAATTTAATAGAACCGTTGTTTATACACAACAAAATCCAGGGAAAAGCTTACATGTCCATCATAAATCTAGGCTAACACCACCAAATACTTAGCTGACGAATCTTGGAGCAATTTAAACAACGAGAATACCAGATCCTAGAGAATGAGAAAGAACCATTGCAAATAGAAATATTATCAGAGAGCTATCACTTTTGAATGCGTTTGAGGTCCAGCTAAGATCATCCCAGAGTTCTGCAACACGATCAACGCCGGTTTCTGAATAGAACATCGTATGTCACATACCCAAGCTTACATTATACAAGTTTGAGCAGTCCTAGTCAAGAGGTTTGGCATATTTATGTTCTAACTGATTATACAGAGACAGATTTGGTGCCGAAGCTGCACTCGCTCGCCTAATTCTTCGTCCACTAGCAAATGCTTCCGGTTACCATTATCTCTTGCCCCACCAGAACAGAAAAGCCAGGCAAGCCATAGCCCTTGTTTTTGATGAAGCCATAGAAAAGGAAAGGGTTGGGAGTGCTGGCCAATGCCGAGGAAAAAGAGGGACGAAATTCCCCTCTACTTCGCTTCGCTGCCTTTAGGCGGCGTCAAGAAGTCGGAGATCACATCTCCACCTTCCACCCAGGCTCCCATAAAATCCACACGATCTACCTATCCTCAGGTGTCCCTCAAATCCCACAGCCATAGATAAAAAATATGCTACAATATTATCGAATCGTGGCCCTCTATCCATCCGTCCCCACACTCCCCAAGGATTGCCCTACGGGCAACCCAAAAAAGAAGAAAGACCCCGTGTGCCAGAGGTTGAAACACTTTTTTACCCGGGTTTAGGGTTCTAAATTATCAAACCCTAAGGGAGAACGCCAGGGCGCAATGGAGAGACAGCCGCTGGAGATGGCAGATTTAGAGGGTTTGGGAGAGGATGACAAGCTGCGTATGTCTAATATGATTGATAGTTTACAAGTTCGTGATAGGTAAGCCACTGGCATTTTGTTTTTGTTACTTTGCACTGTCATATACCCTTCAGATCTGTGGTATGTCAACAATACATAGATAAATTGAAAAATTTATAAATAAGTCCATAGGTAATGCATAATAGCGATCCAAAACAATGAACATGTTATGTTAGCAGTTGCAGCGGCTGGTACTGCCCAGCACATAGAACTGTGCAATTTAAATGAGTTGAGCAATGATTTATATTTGGAATGTGCTAAATGGAAGGGGAAAGAGAACACGTTAAACCTAGTGTATGCTAAACATTGGAAGAACATTTTATTCGTCCTAAACTTCCAAAAAGCTTCACATTTGACATATTATCGTATCTCAATATGTCTGGTTCTGTTTCGTTTCTTTCTTTTTTGTTTCCAAACATTTAATGTATTGAAGCTAATGTATGGTCTGTTAATGCAGTTTGAAGATGTACAATTCATTAGTGGAGCGATGCTTCACACATTGTATTGATAGCTTTCGGCGGAAGACGCTCGACAAACAAGAAGAATCCTGCGTCCGACGCTGTGCAGAAAAGTTCTTAAAACACTCCATGCGTGTTAGCATGAGATTTCAAGAGTTGAACCAGGGAAGTCCAACTCCAGACTGAAAATTGTAATCGTGCTAGGATCAGCTTTAAAATAAACAAAGAGAGTCATTCACTCACTTACACTCGGCATTTTTTGATTTCTCAAGAGTTGAACCAGGGAAGTCCAACTCCAGAGTGAAAATTGTGACCATGCTAGGATCAGCTTCAAAATAACCAAAGAGAGTCATTCACTCACTTACACTCGGGCATTTTTTGAATTTCAAGATTACTTGCTGTATATTTACTTTCTGCTATTTTGATGACAACTGGATTGAAGGATTACTTTTATTTGTGATCTGAAAGTCATTTTCACATTGTTTTTGCTAATCTATACCTTAGCAGAAGGTATCTGGATAAGGGCACATAACATTTTAACTTGACTCTAGGATTATTTTATTTTTGATCTCATTCTGGAAGCAAGGGCTTCAGATTATCTCGCCAGAGCAAGGGCTTCAGATTTTGTCTTGCTTCAGATCATTTTGCCTTATTTCGTTTCCAGCAAGCAACTACATCAGGTATAATTTTAGCTCTGTGGAAAGCTCTGCCTCTCCATTTCACAGAAATTCCAGTTTGAAAGGGCATTTGGGGAATCCCAGGAAGCATCTACTTGCTCTGATTTGAGCTAACTGCCATCGTCTATTTCGGTTGATGTGTTTTGAGATTCAGAGTCGAGATCAAATGCAGAATAATGCAATGGAATACCTGCATTGTGATAGAAATTCTGTGTATACATGATGGGAGTTTGGGACATCTGATAATATTGGGAAGGTACATAGAAGATTAGCTTGGGTCCTGCACAAGCATCACACGCATAAATCGAGAAATGTTAATGCCTATTCAATCCAAATAGCTTGACTTACAGACAAATTTTTGCATTCCAATGCTGCCATAGAGAATGGAAAGGAATTGTGAAATAAGATTGAAGATAAAGAGCTCGTGGGAAGCAACCGTGAGAAAAGGGCCCTAAAGTTAATTTATCCAAGAAGGTACAGTAATTGCTTCACAATCTGATAATGTTGTTCTATATCAACAATGGCTTCCTTGATCCGCCAACGCCAGAACTTTAATTCTAGAAGATGTTCTTTCCCAAATGAGTTGCAGATGGCACTGTTATGAACCCTCTAGACAAGATTGAAGCTTTTTCTCTCCCTGCAGAAATGATCAAGTTCCAGGAAGATTTATAGCCTTGCCTGAAGTTAGTTCAAGCAAGACGTTTTGACTATTTAGTCATGATTGACTTTGAAGCTACTTGTGATCAGTTCATGCTTTCCATCCCATAAGAGATTATTGATTTCTTCATTGATAGCTATGAATGTTTTATTGCTACTGCCATGATTCGGATTGCTACAACTATCTCTTTTAAGGGAATGGAGAAGCTCTATCTAATTCTAAATAAAAACATCTAAGCCCAACCCTAAAATATTGTTGTACTACCATCTCAAATTATTATCAAATCTCAAACGAGATTGATTAGTTCACATAGAGTTCTTGATTCATGCTTACATTAAGAAATAAAGATCATATAATATAGTTTTGCGGTGTGAATGTGAAAGGTACATTCCATTTTAGGCAAATAATTTGCCACAATATCACCAACTATATGGATGGATGTAAAGAGCCACGTCGACGAGACATCTAAGATATACCAGATTATTCCCTCCATGACGTAAGAAAACAAAAACCTAAGATATACCAGATTATTCCCTCCATGACGTAAGAAAACAAAAACCTAAACGAAAAAGAAAAATAAACTAGTAAAAGGCACATCAGAAGATTGTGGTACCGGTAATATAAAGGGGTTGGTGGGAACTTAGTTGGGATGTAGTTTCACAAGATTGTCTTTTTTTAGAGGAAGATCGATATTATTTCTCTACTTTAAATTCTTAAAGACTTTTCAGAATAGCATTCTAAGAGCATTGCATGTTTTTTGCTTTGGTTGCTATCTTAAGATTTCACAAATAGATATAGGATGCCAATGGTTTGCTCGGCATTCAGGTTGATTGTTCAAAAGTTGTTTGGTGGTGTTAAATTTCCTTTTCCTCTGACTTGGAAATGATACTTTTGTCTTATGGTTTGCTTCGCTTGCTAAAATGGTTGTTTGTGAGGATTAAAGTTTATTATAAAGATCTTGCCTTGGGATTAGAATGCGTAGGTTGCTTATATCTTCATCGTGTTTGGAAACTAAAGTTGAAGGTAGTATATTTTCTTGCTAATCAAGTTAATTTTTATACACATTTTGAACTCAAGAAAGTGAAGCCAATTTATGTTTTGCTACGTTCAAGGAACAACTGATCTATCCCCAACCTCCTTTGCTGAACTGATATTTTCTCCGTAAGCATGCAATTTGTTTTTGTTGATAGATACCACCTATATACCACTTTGCACGTCTATTGGATGAACTTGAGTGAAATTCATATAACTTCCTCTTTTTTTACCAGCCAGAATGGAGAAGCTATGACCTCAAACTCAATAAAATGTTATCATGGAGAGAACATGAAGAATTGTGGCATCATAGATATAGAACAATAGAAATCAAATGTTCGATGTGCAATACAGTTTAGATTCCAAAATATGGCAATGCAAAACATGGAAAGACGTAAATAAAATACTCAAATGAGCTTGTCAATGTTTCAAAAATGTGGTGCTATAAAAAATTTGTGATGCTCTCTACCTTACTAGTCTCAGCATGTTTTCCAGAATATATCTATGATTTGTGTTAGGCTGGATACAAGCTTATCTGAGCAGATGGTATATTCTTGCAGAAGTTATGTTGTTGCAGAAGTTATGTTGTTTTCAAGGGAAGCTGCTACTTGAACTAGCATGCACTTGCTGTGACGACCATACGGATATTCGTATCATACGAACATTATACTGTCGTCACACGGATGCAAAAAGGTAGTTGCACAAGACAGGGTTTGAACTCGCAACCTTCCAAATTCATGAAGTCACACACCCCTGCCAAGTCGCTTATCAATATTTGTTGAAGACATTCCTTCACGCCTTCCTCATATGTGGGACTATCTCGCATAAGGTTCTAGAATGTTCTAGAACCTAAATGCAAAACACTTGGCGGCGATCTCATCCATTGAGTGGCGCGATCCCTAACCGTTGGTCTAGATATATAAGGAGGCACCTCCTTCTTGTCAAACCATTCCTGTTCAACGCCAGCCTTGAGCCTTCTAGGCATCCGCCCTCAGATTCCTCGCTTGCCTTCTGCTATTGTATTCTTGATTCCTGTTCATATATCAGATTCTTTGCCGATCTTGGCGTAGTTCTTCCGTATTTTTTGCGTATTTTCCACGTATTTTCCTTGTTTTCGAGTAGGTTCATGACACTTGCAAATAAGAAGTCACGGTAACAAATGAAAGAATATGGTACTTTGGTTTGAAGATATCTTTATATTGTAACTTTAAATGGATTGTCAAGTTTCTTTGCAAGCATCAATCATAACAGTGGATTCCCAACATGCCCATACTATCACTTTAGCTTTCTGCAAATATGCATGTGGAAAATGAAAAAGCTCAGAGCTTAAAACAATAACCAAGAGCATCAAGTTCAAGATACAAATTATTTGAAAGAAATTGCATGTATAATTCTCAAACTTGCTGCAAAATCAACTGCAAATATAGTCTTAACTTAAGGACTAGTAGCTAAGAAAGCATCTGATCCTATGTGTTCCGAGACTTCTAAATATTTGCAAGGGATATTCATGCTAACTTGTGTTCAAAAATATGTCACTCTACTTTTATACACCCCATCTATTCATAATCCAATCAATCTATACCATTTCTTTCTCGTAAGCTTGGCGAGATTCATAAAGTTAAGACCATTGTAGAGTCGACTTTGCAAGATAGACCAGATACGACCTGTAAAGCATAGTCCAAGCCTGATTCCTGCGCCCATATGCTCTCCTTCTACATGGGCCATTTCTAGAGGTGGCTATGTTAATTATGCATGAACCTAGCCTTAGCTGGTTACAGGAATAGAGAAGATAGAATCAAATTTGTTGTAGAGGGTTTTCTCACATGTGATGTGAGATTAGCCCATGTTAAGGTATTGTTAGAGAGACAAGAATAGAAAGATTTTAGAAAGTTTGATAATGTTCTTAAGATGGTAGATTCTCTCTATCCTTCTAGCGGATAGCTTGGCACCTTAAATTGTATGGACTACTGTCACAGTCTACAGAAAGTAGGTCCGATTGTGCTACCTAGAACTCCCAGAGTCCCTCTCAACCGTGAGTTCCCAGAACCCCCCACGCACAACCGTTACTAATCCCCAGGATCAGCCTGAAGCCCAGCTTTGGAAGCTCTAACACCAGAATTCAATATTGCAGCAGCAGTATTGCTCAAAGAGAAGTCACGAACGCTCCAAGGAACCGGCAAACACCAAATACTCGAGTAACTCAGAACAAGCCAAATTGATTCCCAATGAATTCGAAATGGTCTAAAACCCCCAGAAGCAGAAGATCAAGCTACAAGGAAGAGCAGGTTGTTCCATTCATTTGGCTCCAGAGGAAAACTATGATCTCAAAAATCGTCTCTAATTCCTTTTATAAGACCGCTAGGGCCAAGAAGGAGGAAAAAGGCAGATGGGCCTTTTTTAGAGCTAAAATCGAGCATCCTATGCTCAGATCCGACCTATTCTTAATTGATCCGGTCATTTATAGCAGGCCGCAATCATATTCGATTCCCATTTTAATTACCTCAACCAATGAGGTAATGCCACATCATACCCCAAAAACAATGGTTTAGTGGTTTTTTAGAAGGGCCTTTATAATTTAATTAAATGCCCACAACTGGGCACTGAAGCTTCAGGGTTCCTGTTGGCGCTCCATCTGGATATGGACTTGGAACTCTCTCCCTCCACCAAAGGTTAGGGTTCTCTTGTGGCAAGTGGTGCACCGCTGCATTAGGGTAAATGTTCTTGTGCATAGATTTAAGCCAGCTGTGAGTTTTCTTTGCCCATGTTGTGGCTCTCATCGAGAGTCCATTGAACATTGTCTAGCCTTGTGCCCACATTTGCAAGCTGCATGGGATTGGGTCAGAGCATTGTTCCGAATCAGGATATGTAGCCAGAAGATACTTCTTCATGTGTTTCCAGCTTCATGGTCCTCTCTTAAGAAGCAAGCTTTCCATCTGTGTAAGGCATAGGCGTCGTTCATGGATTTTTCAAGGGATTCAGCAACCTGCAGCCTCTCTAGTTCCACGACTCAAACATAAGCTATTCCAGAGTTTTCTTGTGTTTACTGCCAAGAGAAGACAAAGTTTTGCATCTGGCGAGATATTTTGCACATTGTAAATGCGAATGAGGAGTTTGTACAGTGATTACTAGAGGTGATTGGAAGTTTACGCACTAGTTTTTTAGTATGGAGCGCTGAGGTGTCTTTGTCCCTTTGGGGCATTCTTTTTCCTCACTACTCGTCTTGTATCATTACCATTCTTTTAATATAAGTGTCTCAGTTCTTAAAAAAAAAATTAATTAATTAAATGCCACTTTTATATACGGAACTTTAGCCATTTAAATACCCACGCCGCCCCTAGGTGGTAACTGCTCCTTGGAACGTTCCCAGGCCACCCCGTGGCACTTCCAAGGCAGACTCACGGTCCTAAGGCCCGCAAGCGTGACTCGCCCTTGGTCCGTAACAATTTCTTCCTCTCCCCTTAGGATCTTGTCCTCAAGGTCTAGAGTTTCATATGAGGAAAACGTTGCACAAACACATCCGTCTCCCAAATGGCATCTGGGGGAGACTGTCCTCGTCACAAGACCAGATATTCACGAATATCTCTATTGTGCAACTGCCGAACACGAGTATCTAGAATCCGTTCTGGTGTTACAGCGGAGCTTAACACTAGCGGTATACTCTCAAGACTAACAACATCGTCCGTATCTAGTAAAGCTCACTTAAGCTATGAAATACAGGGTGGATCCCAATATTCTGCGGTAACGCCAACTCATATGCTATAGTACCTAACCTTTTAACAATCTTAAAAGATCCAGCATATCTCGGGGTTAACTTAGGCACACACCCTTTAACCAACGTTTTAAGGGTGTTGATTCGTAATGATGAAGGATACACAATCCTTAAGAACACATAGTCACCCCTCATAGGTAACATCATGTCTATGCTTATTAGCATAAACCTGAGCACGATCTTTCGCTCTTCGCAAGTTTTGCCGACATTGAAGCAAAATTGCATTCATGTCATCCAACATATCCACGGCGGCATCCGTTTTTAGATACTTATGTATACCAGCATAAGTTTTGGGATTTTTCTCCATCATAGCAACGAAGGGAGTCATTTTAATCCCTGTATGATGGCTGTTGTTATACGCAAACTCTAGGTAAGGTAATATTCCTCCCAACGAGTTTGGCATTCATGGACAAAACTTCTCAACATATCCTCTGGGATCATGTTGATTCTCTCAGTTTGGCTATCCGTTTGCGGGTGGTTACCACTACTCATTCTCAATCGTACCTTAAGACCTTTCATAAGGTCCCTCAATGACCTGTAAACTTGGTGTTCTGATCACTTATGATAGACAAAGACAAACCAAAAGGAGGAAAAACATATCTCATATATGCAGTTGCTACATCTGGACCAGTAGCATTCTCCTTTAAGGCTACAAATTTGGCGTACTTAGTTAGACAATCAACAATCACCCGTACTTGAGTGTTTTGCCTTATGGTTCTAGGAAAAGCGACTACAAAGTCCATACTTATAAACTCCCACCTTTGCAATGGTATAGGTATAGGTTGCAATAGTCTCGGGGTACGACCATGGTCAGCTTTAACAACTTAACACATCAAACAATGTGAAACCAAGTCCCGGACTTGTTCCTTCACGTCTGGCCAATAGTAGTGACGCTTGGTCAACTCATAGGTTTTCCACTCACCCCCGTGTCCAGCTTGCGGGGTTTCACGATGGTCACACAAAATCAAATTCCGAGAATTAGCATGCAATGGAACATAAATCCTTGATTTATAAAAGTACAACCCATCTTGTTCAGTCCACAATCCCCAGATTTGGTTACTGTGGGTTGTTGCTTATCTTCTTGATACACATCTTTAATCCTTTGGAAGAGATCATTCTTCCCTACCATCAAAGTATTCAAATGCTTAATCCTGGATAAGGCTTCCGCAACCGGATTATTCTTTCCAGGGGTATGCTCAATACTAAAATGGAACTCATGCAAAAAGTCAAGCCACCTAGCTTGCCTAGGACTAATCTCAGCTTGACTTTGCAAAAACCTTAAAGGCTTGCGGTCAATATATACCACAAACTTGTGCGGCTCTTTACTAGTACCACATCTCAAGTAGTGCCGCCATGTCTTCAATGCATGAACTATAGCCAATAGTTCCTGTTCATACATCGCATAATTCAGTTCCGCATGATTAAGCTTACAGCTTTCATATACAATAACACGACCTTGTTGCATAAGCATAGCTCCCAGAGCTTGCCCACAAGCATCCGTATATACCTCAAACGACTCATTGAGGTCAGGTACCTTCAGTACTGGACTACTCATCAAAAGACTTTTGATCCGTTCAAAGGCCTCTTGCTGAGCTCGACCCCACATATACTCTTGATCTTTAATCAAAAGATCGGTGAGGGGGGCTACTACCTTAATAAACTTAGGCACAAATTTTCTGTAATAGGTAGCCAACCCAAGAAAACTTCTCAACTAATGAACATTCTCAGGCTGAATCCATTCTTGTACCTCTCATACCTTGCTAGGATCTGGAGACACTCCCTCCCCTGACAAGATGTGACCGAAATAAGCAACCCTTTGCTTGAGGAAATCACACTTAGAGATTTTGGCATACAACTTATTGGATCGCAACACTTTAAGCACTTGCTCTAGATGCTGAAAGTGTTCTTCCAATGAGTTCGAGTAAACAAGTATATCATCCAAGAATACTTCAACCTATTTATCTAAGTAATCACCGAATACTCGGTTCATTAATCTCATGAATGTAGCTGGCGCATTGGTGAGACCGAATGACATGACTAAGAACTCATAATGACCTTGGCGATTCTGAAAAGCAGTTTTTGGTTCATCACCTTCACGGATCTTAATTTGGTGATATCCACTTCTTAAATCAATCTTGATGAACCAAGTTGCACCGCCCAAATGATCTAAGATATCGTCTTCATTGTTGCTTTGTTAAGCGCGTGATAATCTATGCACATGTGCATAGTCTCATCCTTTTTCTTAACTAGCAGCACTGGAGCTGCAAAAGGAGATTTGCTTGGCTAGTTAAACCCCTTTTCAAGCAATTCCTTAACTTGCTTTTTAACTTCCCCTAACTCAAGAGGACTCAAGCAGTAAGGCGCTCTTGCCATTGGTTTAGTTCCAGGCTCAAGGTCAATTTCATGCTCCACTCCCCTTGACGGGGGTGGCCCTATAGGCAACTCCTCGGGAAACACATCCTTGTATCTTTCTAAAAGATCAAGTAACTGAGGATGAAGCTGGGAGCTTCCATCCGGTTGCTCTACAAATGAATTACAAGTTTTAACACATATATCATCATCATATACATATTGTGATGACCATACAAATATTCCACGTATTTTTCTTATTTTCGCGCAGGTTCATGACACATATATTCCAAAAACTTGAGTATTATTCACTCTAAAAGCAGTTTTGGCCTGAGTGGCCGATAACAATTACCTGGATCCCACGTAAGGTGATCCTTGTATACTAACAGACTTAATGTCTTCGAACTCAAAAGTTAATATATGAGATGCCCAGTCAATGAGAGGACGTGCAGTTTGAAGCCACTTTATCCCTAGAATGACATCATAACGTTTCAAATTGATCAAATGGACATCAATTCTAAACTGTACTATTCTAGGTGACTTCTATCTTGAAGTATCAAGTCCACACCCTGCACTTGTTGATCTCCACGATGAACTTGAGGCCCCGCCTCTCCTTCAACCACATACGGAGTGCACTGACTTTCTGAATGATATTAGTGCATGATGACTATCAGAGGTGCATATGTTAAGATTTTGCAAATTAATAAGTCAATGCAACAATTTCAATAGCTAGATAGAAACATATGACAAGATCAGAGCATTAACAATGATCACAAGATCATTACTCAACACTGCACTTCTTCACATTACTATTTATTGGTCATCTTCGTGCATCCATTCAACAAACATACATATTTTCCATGGTATTGTACCTTGTATTTCAACATACCATTGTAACTTCTAACTATTCATAAAATATTCAGCTTCAATACAAAGACAAACCTCGAGATTTCGCTGTGCCCAAGGATGCCCAACTACTTCTTTTATTTTCATTTTTATGCTCTCACCTTGCCGTTTAGCCTAACCGAAAGCATTCGGATCTATCAGCATGTCCTTCCTGCCACATTTGTATTGGACCGATCAACTGTTTGATCGATGTCTTCTCTCTATTGGACCTCGACTCCTAAAAATGTGTTGACTAAAAATATCCTGGTCGTTCTCTATAGTTAACCCAATGGTCACATAGACCATTGTAATTCAACTTCAAATTAATTTAAACCATAGATTAACCAAGTGTATCAATTTTTACAGAAGCAACCCTAATACCTGTGTCTCCTTGCAATGTGAACCCTGTTTTTTCTTTACAACACTGCTCAAGCAATTTCACACAGATATGCGTGCAACCTAGATAAAAAGATTGCAATGCTGCTCATTCAATTCTGTACAACCTAGATAAAAAGTTTGTTGTGCCATCAATTCTGTACAACCTAGATAAAAAGGTTGCCATGCCATGATTATAAGATGAACATTCATTAACATTCCCCTTTTCAGCTTATAATCTGTCAAAGTTATGCATTTCAGCATTCATAATTTTTCTGCTTGTTCCCTTGTGAACTCTGCAGCTTATAATCTGTTAAAGTTTTGCATTTCAGCATTCGTCTTTCAATCAAACTTTCACTGCTTTTGCCTTCAGCTTAATCACCCGATTATACATAGAGTGTTGCTATTCCCCCTTTCAACTTACAGTTTTTTTACAGTTGAACCTCTCTGATAGATTTGAAAATCTTTTACTTCCCAAAGCCTTTGTACATATATCAGCTAACTGTTTATCTGAACAAATAAACCTGAGCTGAATTTGACCTTTCTCACCATATCTCTAATGTAATGCATTTCCATCTCAATGTGTTTGGTTCTCTCATGCAAAATTGGATTCTTGGTCATGGCGATACAACTTTGATTGTCACAAAACAGTTCTGTACTATTTTCTTGCTTTATTCCCAATTCTTCTAATAGTCTCCTTGTCCATATTATTTCCTTTGCTGCTAGAGTAGTGGTCGATATTCTACTTTCGGCCTTCTTGATAGTGCTATAGATGATTGCTTCTTGCTTCTCCAACATATAGGACCACCACCTAACATCAGTATATAGCCTGAAGTGGATTTTCTTTCGTCCTGATCTCCACACCAATCTGCATCAGACTATGCTTTGAGTTGCAGATCATTTGAGTCATACACTATCCCTGTATTTTTTGTGCCCTTTAAGAATCTCAATACCCTTTTTGCTGCCTGCCAATGAGCATAACCTGGGTTATTGTTGTATCTACTCAGGACATTTACAATGAAAGCTATATCTGGCTGAGTATTGTTTGCAATGTGCAATAAGCTGCCAATTAGTTGCCTGTATGGAATTTTCTCCATTTCCTCCTTTTCTTGCTCAGATTTTGGACACATCTGTTTAGACAACTTTAGTCCTGGGACAGTTGGAGCTTTTATGGAATTACAATGCTGCATGTTAAATCTTTTTAGAACAGAGTCAAGATATTTGCTTTGACATAAAGATATCCTTTTATTTATCTTGTCTCTCTTTACTTCGATGCCCAAGAACTGAGTTAACTCTTCTAGGTCAGACATTTTATATCTGGCCTTTAACATTTCTTTGCATTCCACTAACATGCTTTCATTGTTTGCTGCCAGCACGCAGTCATCTACATAGATTGCCATTGTGCAAAAATTGTCTCCCTTTCTCAAAATATATACATTTCCATCGTTAGCAAGCTTTACAAAGCCTTGTTCTATCATATACTGATCAATGCACATGTACCACTGTCTTGGTGACTGCTTTAGTCCATAGACTGCCTTTTTTAATTTCCAAACCTTTTTGTTACCTTGCTCAAAACCTTGTGCTTGTCTCATAAAAACTTCTTCATCTAGGTCTGCATTAAGAAATGCTGTGCACACATTCATATGATGCAGTTCTAAGCTTAATGCATTTGCTATTGAGATAATTATTCTGATGCTTGCCAGTTTAACCACGGGGGAATATGTTTCGTCAAAATCAATGCCTCTTTTCTGTGAATATCCCTAAGCCATTAGTCTTGCTTTGTACTTTGTAGATCCATCTGCATTCCTCTTTAACTTAAATATCCATTTACTTCCTATTGCAGTCTTCCCTTTTGGCAAATCAACTATGTCATATGTAGAGATTCTCTGAAAAGATCTCATTTCTTCCCACATTGCTTCTTTCCAGTTTTGTGCTTCCAAACTACTAACTGCTTTTTCATATGTCTCTGGTATTCCAGCCTCCAGTACCATCAAAGTTTCCTCTACGTTTGCCTTATTCAAATCCAGCCTGCTACTCTTCCCATTTTCTTTCCTGCCATATACAGTCGTGTCTATGTTAATGTCCTCTTTGAGCCTTTGAACTTCAGATTTTCTTTTCTTCACATTTCCAATTTCTTTATGTTCATTTCCTGTAACATTACTTGTTGTTTCCTGATTTGCTTCAGAAATATGATCACTATCTTGTCCTTCTATAATCTGATTTTCCAGCCATGCACCATTACCACATTTCTTTCTATAATCTGATTTTCTGAAAATTCTCTAGCTGTATATTTCCCTTTTTCTTCATCATCCTGATCAAAGCTCGCTTCTCCTTTTCTTTCTTCAGTCACATTTCCTTTTGTTGGAGTAACCTGATTCATGCTGGGCCTATATAATTCATGTTCTACAAATGTAACATCTCTGCTCACTACAACTTTCCTCTGCTTAGGATTATACATCCTATATGCTTTCGATTGTTCGTCATAACCAACCAAATAGGTTATGACAGATTTATCATCCAATTTTTGTCTCATTTCTTGGGGGATATGTGTATATCCAAGGCATCCAAACACCCTATATTTTTCATAGCTTGGGATTTTCCCTGACCATAGCATTTCTGGAGTCTTTCCATTCAAAGCATTTACTGCTGTTTTGTTTTTCCTCTCTGCAACTCCATTTTATTGTGGTGTATAACTACAAGTATATTGTCTTTTAATTCCCCTTTTAATGCAATAACTCTTAAATTTTGAGGACATGTACTCACCTCCATGGTCAGATCGTACGCACTTGATTTTCTTCCCCGTTTCACATTCTACTTCAGCTACAAATGCCTTGAAGGCTTCAAAAGCCAAATCCTTTGATCTTAGACAGTAAACCTTGGTTTTCCTGCTAAAATCATCAATAAAGGTTATGAAATAATGTTTTCCTGTTATACCAGTCACGTTTAGAGGCCCACATAAATCCGTGTGTATTAGCTCAAGAATTTCATCTGATTTCCTTTTTGCTTTTCCAAATGGCAGTCTCGAGTGCTTTCCTAGAAGACAACCCCTGCACACATAATTTTCTGTTTTGGTGTCTGCAGAATTGATCCAACCCTGTTTGATCATAGATTCAATGGTCTTTACATTTACATGGCCTAATCTTTGATGCCATATTGATATATTGGGAATTGTAGTTAAATTTATGCTTCCAATACATTTTGAACTTAAGCCAAACAGATTTCCAACTCTTCTTCCCAAAAACCTCAATTTATTTCCTTCAAAAATCTTACAATGCATTTGCTCGAAAACAACTTTAAATCCCATATCAACTAGCTGAGATATCGAGATCAAGTTTCTAACTAGAGTGGGAACACATAGTACATTTTGAAGATTCACTATCTTTCCATCTAAATCAAACAATTCTAAAACTCCAATGTCTTCTACTCGTTGTAAATCTCCATTCCCAACTTGTATGTGGCCTCCTTGACACCCTTTATTTTCCTTCAAGATTTTGGTGGAACACGCAATGGACTTTTCAGCTCCACTATCTAGAATAAAAAAGTTATCATTACTTATCTTATCATGACATGTGGAAAATATCTTGCTTACCTCATCCTCTTCTTCACCAGTTTCTTCTTCCAACAAGACTTCCTCTGCAACATTTGCCTCAGGGTTTGTTCCTTTGATTCTTCCTCTTCCCCTTCCTCTAAAAACAGAACTGCCCCTGCTGCTCCTTCCTCTTCCCCTAGCTCCACCCTTGGGTGTGGAACAATTTGAGGCATAGTGTCCTTTCCCACCACAATTGTAGCAGTTTATTTCCCTTGCTAGGTCAGGGCAATCTATTTTAATATGGCCAAGTTTGTTGCAGTTGAAACATGGGCCAACTTTGTTACTTTGGCGATTTACACCTTTCCACTTGCCCTTTGTCAACAAAATCTGAGATGTTTCCTCTTCTTCCATGACTCGATTCTGCTCAAGTTCAGTCTTGAGCATCCTTTCTGCTTCCATTCTTGTCTTGGCAATGGTTCTAATGAAAATTGATACATTTCCCAGGTTGACAACTGCTCTGGAGATACAATCAATTCGAAATGGTCTAAAACCCCCAGACACAGAAGATCAAGCTACAAGGAAGAGCAGGTTGTTCCGTTCGCTTGGCTCCAGAGGAAAACTATGATCTCAGAAATCATCTCTAGTTCCTTTATAAGACCATTAGAGCCAAGAATAGGAGGAAAAAGGGCAATGGGCCTTTTCTAGAGCTAAAATCGAGTATCCTATGCTCAGATCCGACCTATTCTTAACTGATCTGGCCGCTTATAGTAGGCCTTGATCACAGATCTTCGATTTTCCTTTTTAATTACCTCAACCAATGGGGTAATGCCACATCATACCCCAAAAACAATGGTTTAGTGGTTTTTAAGAAGGGCCTTCTTTTATACGAAACTTTAGCCATTTAAAAAAAACCCCACGTCGCCCCTAGGCAGTAACTGCTCTTTGGAATGTTCCCAGGCCACCCCGTGGCACTTTCAAGGCAGACTCCCGGTCCCAAGGCCTGCAAGCGCGACTTGCCCTTGGCCCGTAACAACTACCATTGGCAGGAATGGTTCTGCCATTTCTTCCTTATTAGCAATGTTAATCATATAAGGAAAAGTGGAGAGTGATTAGGCCCTAGAATGATAGTTGGAAGTACCTATGATCCGACCAAATCCTCACTTGGAAAAAAAAAGCTATGTTGGATATCTTAGTGAGGCTTTGACTTCCAACACATGTTGTGTAACCACAACGTAGGCTTAGAAAAAGGTGCTTATCCTTTTAAAACTTCCATCAGTGAAACGTATAAAACATTGGAACTAATGCCGCATCTTAGACTGCCTAGATTGCTTCAACTTCCAACATATATTGGGAGTGAGGCTAATTAGGCTTGAAAATTTGCTTATATAGATCCTTTTGAAGCTTCCTAGCTTTTGAAAGTAAAGCTAATGCTTAGTCTTGAATGCCCAGGTACTTGTAGGTGGGTGCTACCTCCATATTATGCCCATGATAAGTGAAGGAAGGAAGCCTTGGCTAGCGCGAAGATGAGATGAGATGAGATGAGATGAGATGAGATGAGATGAGATGAGATGAGATGAGATGAGATGGCTAAATTAATCCGCATTTCAGTGGTCCAACAGAAAGTATCCAGGGCATCTAGATGGCTGTCAATGAATAGACCAAACAATGTCGGGGACATTGGACATCCTTGCTTTACTCCAACATTGCTTTCAACACAATCTTGCATATCTAGAAAGAGAGGAAACGATAATTGGACAGTACCTTCTCATATAACACATAGACTGCATGCCTTAAATGCTCGGGTACCTGTAAGTTTTCCAGTCTTTCCCAAAGTTTCACTCTCGGGACTTTATCAAAAGCTTTTTTGAAGTCAACAAAAGAGACATAAACTGGTTTTTTCGTACCTTTCACTGAGTCGAAGATGGACTTCAAGGTAAGCAAATGATCTATGGTAGATCTATGTGGTCGGAATCCAGTCTGAGTCTCCGCCCGCACGCCATGCTCCTCTGCCCATTTACTTATCTTCTTCTCCAGAATTGTGGCTAATAGTTTTGAAAACACGTTGCTCACCATAAGAGTTCTGTAGTTATTGACATCAGTTATTGAGCCACTTTTATGCATGGGAACCACTCTATTCAATTGCCATTTTCGAGGAAACCCTTCTTTCATAGTCGCAGTGAACATTTTTGCAATCATTTTATGGAGATTCCTACCAGCCCATTTCAGATGTTCTGCACTCAGCCCATGTAGGTCTCTTGCTTTTCCATTTGCAAGGTGTTTAACACCTTCAGCCACATCTTCCTCTGTGAATATAAGGTCTGATTTCACTTTCTTTTCCAAGGGGATGCTACTATCATAATATAGGTTAACCACATGTCCCATAATTCACTAGCTTCAAGTGGGATCTCTTGTTGTTTCTTGTTTTTTAGTTTGTTCCAAAAAAGTTTGGGTTCCCCAAGATACTGACTCAAAAGTGTTTCTTGTTGGTTTTTGATAAATCTCCATTTCTTCAATCTTACAAGACTCATGTATTTCTTTCTTAGGTTGTGTTTCTGATCACTTTCACATTTTTTGAGTGTCCTTATCAAACCCTGAGTTACATTTCAAGCCTTTCTTTGCCCGCTGAGAAGTGAAACTTTTTTCAGATGCTTCTGTGAGAATCTTGTGTATGCTGTCACTAATGCTTGTAGCATCTTTGTACCAATCCATTTCAGCAATCATGGTGTCCACAGTCTCTTGGTAGTGCTTAGCCATTTTTGGATTAAGTTTTATCACCTGAGCCTTTTTAGAGACCTGTGTTATCTCTAATGTTCTGATAGGAAGCATTACAGACAAGGGCGTATGATCGGATTCAATCTGCTCATCCATAACCACAAATTTTGTTATTTGCTTGATTGCCTTGTCAGATGTTATCACATAATCTACTATGCTCTTTCCTCTGCAGGTGCATTTGGTGGTTTCAAGGAATTTTGCAATGCCATTACATATAAGAAGTCCACTGCTGCAGCACAAGTTAAGAAGCTGCCTACCAGATCGAGTAATAATTGAATCATCCGATTCTCTATACCATCCCTGAATTTTCAACTCTTTATCTTCCATTGCATCAAGCCATAATGGATCACGGTCTCCTATGTAAGTAGTTGCTTGCCTATTTCCCGTTCTACAATTGAAGTCACCTACCAGTAGGATATCTCCTTTGCTTTGATATTTCATTATATCCTGCTCAAGCTCAAAAAAACATATCTTCACTGCATGCATTTGTGTTTTTGGTATGCCTGTTTATGCCTTGGGGCATAATAGCATACTGCTAAAAAGAATGTACTCGTACCTTGGATTGTGAGCCAAATATACTGATTGTTTTGATCTCTTTTAATTCCATGTACTAGGTCTCGGAATCCATGCCTGATATACCATGCAACTCCTCCATTGCCATTATCCCCTTCTCTAAATCTGTGGTTCCGCACTGAGTATACCCTTTCAAACCCATCAATTTCTGGTAATTCATAGAGATCGTGTTCTTTTGTTTCTAAGAAGCATATCATATCAGCCTGATCTATGGTCTCTGTCATACTAAAAATCTTATCCACTATGAGCCTATTTATATTCTAGATTATGATTCTGAGTGCCCCCGCGTTTTCCTATCCTTCAATGATGGCTTTCCCCTTCTTCCAATAATTTTTTTTGTTCAATGTCATCTGTTCTCTAGTTAAGTCATCATTGATCCAGATGAATTTTTCTTTCAGCTTGTACCAGTTTTTTATCACAACAAGTCTTGCATCCCTGCTAAGAAATCTGACAAGAATATGATGAGTTCCTGTTCCTTTTTTTCCAATTCGAAAGGCCTCTGTAATACCTCCATCTTGTACTCCTAGATCATCTAAAAAAAACTTTTCCGCTACTGCTTGCATACTCTCTTGCTCAGTCTCTGTTAATCCAACAATTCGAAGGTTCAAAGATCATTGCCGTCGTTCTTGCTCCTCCACGTAATCTTGGAATTGGGTTCTCAGCATGTTAAGATCTTCAGGCACCTTGGGTTCTGCAGGGTCTGCTTCAGATTCATAGCTCTTACTGTCTCTGATCATCTCAATTTCGTTTCTTAATTCTCTTGCAGTATCTTCTCCATCAGCTTTGATCTTATCTAATTCTTTCCTAAATTCCTCTGCCATAGTTGCCTTCAATTCCTTCAACATTTTTTGCATTGCATTCTTGACGAAGTCTTGAATGAAGGTTTGTTTAAACTCCGTGAGCATATCTTTAACCTGTTGAATCATATTACCAGAAGAGGCTATTTCTGAGTCTGATCCATGGTCTGAGGCAAATGAAGAATTTGACTCAGAAGAGATTTCGGTTTCATCTGCAGTCGTTACTGTTTGTTTCTTTGTTTCTGTCTTGTTGGCTTTATCAACTTTAGCCTTTGAAGTCTCTGCAAATTCAGTCTTAATAGGTTTCGTAGTCTTGTTTTTAACCTTGGTCGTCATGCTATCAGAACTTCTTATTCAAAACTCAGCTGTTTTCCCTGTTTCGGACCCTGAAGAAGCTAATCCCTATTTCGTTTCGACAACAAGGCCGAGATGGAAAGAGGAGAAAAAATACAAGAATGGTCTATCCATGCAAGAAAAAGCTTCTTCCTTGCATGGGATCAAGAAGGAAAGCAAGAAACTAATGGACAAAGAAGAAATATCGATTTGAGAAACTAAAGAAAATTCCTATAACAAAAAAGCGAAATCAATGGCCCAAAATTGCATGCAAAACATGCATGCAATACATGCGCGTCCTCTAAGAGTCACGGTTCGATGGCATGGATCGATGCTATTAACTATCACTTTGTACCAGATTAATGCTTCGCTTATGGACTTGCTCTGTCAATTGTCACGGTCTTACAGAGCGCACCAAAGCGAGAAAGTGAAAAAATGGAAATAAAGAAACGAAAAAATAGACATAGAAGTTATTTAAAACAGTACACATAACTATGAAACAAAAATAATTTGATAACATTAAATGAAACAAACCTTAAAACCTCCAAAAGTACATGTATAACTAAAAATAACAAAATTTGTTGATCCCTTCTCGGAAAGAATTTGCTTATTCAAAATTGTTGCTTTTTTTTCGCATTTAAAGATACTCCCATGCTGAATCATATATTTCTCGCCTGAAGAATCTTGAATTTCAACCATATTGATCCACATTCACTTTGAACTGCTTCAAGAATTATGGATTTGTGAGAGGTAATCGTGGAAAACTAGTAAAACAAACAATTCAAAGCCTAACGAGATGTTCTGCAATTGTGGCATTCTATTTTGTATTTTTTTAAGGCCGTCATAAGGTTCAGACTAGCCTATTGCAGAGATTTCAATTTACCTCTACTATTTTAACAAATGCAATCAGATCTGGAGCATTCAGAGCAAAAGATACAGGAGCCATCATGCTTTCTATTCAAGCATGCTTGGCTCGATCTTCATTACCTGCAGCAGCTACTGATGTTGGTCCATGAAATGAGCGTTGACGCTGTTGCATACACCAAGAAATTCTAAAAGTTTGCCATCTATCTTGTTATTCCAACTTGTTGTCAATAATTTAAAAAACCAACCCAAATTGTTGCATTTGCTAATATGTTCTGGCCTTGCATAAAAGTTCACATGTAGAATGTGACACTGCTTGCCAAGCACATTTTCCCAGTTTGGCGAAGGCCATTTTGTCGCCACCTATTTTGGAATGTCTGTGTTGCCAATGTGGCATGATGTAAAATGCTTTTCTTCTTCTATGATCTTTACACCATGGTGTTCTCTATGTTCCAAAAGTAATAGAAAAACACCACCTAACTCAAAGCACAAAGAATACCAGAAAAATACTTTTGTATATATAAAGGTGTATATATACTACCTATGTCCTATAACAGGGCTTGGTATTTCCAAAATTGGCTGATACCAAGTCGCGATAACACGGGAAGTGTTACACTCTTCCATCCCTCCCCCCCCCCAAAAAAAAATAAAAAAAAAAAATAAAAATCCAAACAAGACGGACATTGTTCTCGGTGTCATCACAAGTATTCTAACATGATTATCTAGTATAATTCTTAAAGTTTTTAAAGTACGAAGTACATTCTTTTACTAATAGAAGAAAAATAAGTAGCAACTTTCAACAAAATTATTAGGAGATCAACAAGGTTTATACTCTCATCAAGTAAAGTTACAATTGACTTTCCTTAAATGGCACGATTCCGTGGGTTAGGAACGATTCCTTGTGGCGTGACATTAAAATCTCTTCTTCTTCTTCTTCTTCTTCTTCTTCTTCTTCTTCTTCTTCTTCTTCTTCTTCTTCTTCTTCTTCTTCTTCTTCTTCTTCTTCTTCTTCTTCTTCTTCTTCTTCTTCTTCTTCTTCTTCTTTTTTAAATACTTTTCCTAAGTGGTCTTTTCTTCATGAACTTCCACTTGGTAGGTGTTAGTTGTATTTTGTTCTTTGTGTTATTGCTCATTCCCTTGTTTGCAACACCTTTTCATATTTTAAGCAAAGTTCTTTATGTTTAAGCTCAAGGAGATGGTGACCCTCAAAAGAACTGATGCGTTAGGGACGTAACATTTAAACAAATTAACAAGAAAGACTTTATAGACTCTTAAGTGTGGAGGAAGCTCGAGCTCATAAGCTAAATTCCATACTTTTCTACTTATTGCAAACGGTCCTACCCAACGTGGTGCCAACTTCTTTGCTGTCTCAGTTCTGCCCTTTATTGATCGCAATTTCGAGCTATACTTCATCATTTTGCTCAAAATTTATATTTGTCTGATGTCTATGTGCATGGGCCTTCTGACTTGCTTGCTTTGCGTATACATTCCTGTGCTTCTTTAATGCTTACTTCCATACCTCGAAAGATATCTTGCATTACTTGTAATGCTTTTTGATAATGGGTCGTGCCACGTTGCTGGGGTCAAGCATTGGTAACCATATGTTAGCATAAAATGTGACATACTTGTAACAGAGCATTGAGCACTATTGTAAATGATTTCGGCTAAATATAGATAGGCCTCCCACTGTTCCAAGAAGAAGAGCAATTTTAACATCAATTGGAAACCAATTGGTCTATGAGGCACTGCATACCACATCAACATTGCTCTAGAAGTCTTGCCAATCAAAATTGTTCAATTAAATTTAACCTCTTCACCATACGAAAACATGAATCAAAGGTATTTGAAATGGAAGTGGGGACGAAATGTTCTTTTTTTTTCCTAAATAGCCAATAATTTTTCTATTTGTACTGATGCCACATAACGTGACAGTAGCTCAACAAACATGCCTATCTTATTATCTTCGCCCAGATGTTCCAGTTTTCTTCCCAGGCAAGTACCTTGTTTGAATGTATATCGCAGTCCGAGTCGAGGATTAAATAGAATATATCTTACAATCAGAGTTTACTGATATCTCGAATCCATGAAGGAATTTTAGATGTTAATAATGCATGGTCTATATCTCAGTGGCAGTATGTGATTACATAACAATATCGAATGTCCATATCTTGGGGACCTCTCTTTGAAAGTCCGTTTGTTTGTAATGAGAATGCCTTGGTCATTAATCTAAAGTCAGTTGACGCTCCTTATGGCTTTATAGATTAATATGTATCTCATTTTGATCAGAACTTATCATGCATATTTATCTGGTATCTTGTCCCGGATTATGGTATTCGTTAGACATTAGATAGTTACCTTGAAGCTGCGAGTTATATCACTACTGAATCATGTCGTCATAAAATGATTTCACAGTATAAATGTCGCCATTAATGGCCCAAGAATGGTACAGGCCCAAATAAGAATGAAACACACAATTTACTGTAAACTGGGTGAGAATGACACTGGAGATAGCACGAAAAGGAGGTAAGTTATGTTTTAAAGTCTGAGGATCTAAGACATCTATCTGGCCTCTAAATGCTCTCTCGTTTCCAGGGAAATTGTTTTCCAGTCCACAAGCATGGCAATGTTGGCAGCAATATTCCATTTCAGGTGTCTTCAACGTTCTTGTACTTATTTTTCAAACAGAACAGAAAGTTTGGTTGTTGATCACAACTCTCTTTTATATCATCAAGTATTTTGGCAATTTTAGTGGTTTCATCACTCCCTGGAAATCTATTGTAGCTTATTTTATCCATAAGGGCGTACTTATTGCCTCTTCTCATGTCTTTTATGGTTCATTGACTCTTTATCTGCAAACCTAAAGCTTGCCACTGATTTTATCTATTAAAAATGGTTCAAAGATGAGCAGAGGAATGTGAGCTTATAAGGCTCATGACCTTTTGCATATCGAATGCTTATTTGTAATTTGTCGCTAGTAATGAGTTAAGAAGATATCTTAAGCTTTTACGTTTGTGCATGATTTTCAACATGGAGCTTTCTTTGTAGGAAGTGGAGGCCCTTTGCATTTGCTACATGTGAAAATGTCTCAAAGACTTCTGAGGAATACCTAACCATCATGAACCTGGTGGCTTTATTTTGTTGCCCCCATATTATGGCACTTGCATCTTAGTTATTATTGGTGCTTCCCTTGTATGGGACATAACTCATCGCCTAGTTAAATAGCTGCCTTTTTACTCTTCTTTTACAGCCTTTATATGATGATCATTATGATGGTCAATTCCTTGGTATTTCATGAGTAGCGGAGAGATGAACACATTCACACGTCAAACCCACCCTTTTATGTAGCTTCCCTATGACTTGCACCATATAAAATTTTACCTGGTTTACGTAATACAGTATCTCGATCTGCACTTACTCTATGTAGCCAGCATTTGTTCTTTTTATCTGTCCTCTAGAACTAGCTTTTCAGGTTGCAAATTGAATAGAGGACTTTGTTCATGCATTTCTTGTGTCCTATGGTCTTTAAAAATTTCAATTCTTGAAGGTAATGATTGTGCAACAAGGATGGGTACTTTTTTGTGTCATGGCGTACAATTAACACTCATCTGACAAATTCTTTTCAGTCTGACTTAATGATTGCTTATAATTGGACTTCTTTACAGTGGTGTACGGCCCAACTTTCTTGGAGTCCAGCAGAACCCTCCTTCTTTGGCATTGTGTCCGCCAACACCTGATTGTGTTTCGACATCAGAAGAGCTGGATGATCCAGCTCATTACATACCCCCTTGGTAAGAAAATAATTAAGGATGAAAATACGATGCCAAAGATGGATGCAATCTCTACACACTTTAGTTGTAGTCCCTTATGCATGAGTAGGATTAAAGAGGGTACCTGACATCATATGAAGAACCATGGATTGAAAATAAATCATGTGCATGCCAAATCTATCTTACTGATCTTTTAGCTCAGTTACACAGGACATACAATCCAGAAGATGGAAGGGGAAGGAAAAAACCAGTAACACAGGAGACAGCTATGAGTGAGCTAATTGATGTTGTAAGTATTGCACTTGGTTTTCCTCTTTGGCCATGGAATCATTCTTTTCAAACTATGGGTCCTGTAGTTACATGCATGAAAGGTAAATGAAGTGGTTTTAATTCTCGGTGACATCCATGCCAGTACAAAATGTGAAGCGTTAGAGATTAGAGTTCCCGTTGCAAATAATTGGACAGAATAGGACATCTGGCTATTTATTTCAAATTTCATAAAGAAATGAAATTCATTTAATGAAATTTTAATGTCATATAGTCATCAGTCAAAACATATAGTCATCGTTTAAAGAGATTTTTCATATGAAGCTTACATTTTCTAGTAAGAAATATTGAAGATAATTACATTACAGAGGTATTTCTCTGGATTCATGAATTGCAGAGGTGTTCCACTGGATTTACAACTTCCCAAGTTTCAGTTCACAGAAAATGTTAACAAATACTTATTGGGAGGAGAAAATTTGTTAGAGCACTCATCCCTGTTGAATTTTGTAACGATTTAAATATATATCTACCTGGAAGTTCAACAGTTTGCAGAGTTTCGCTAAATGGCAGGCAGCTTTCTAGCCTATGTTTTTGATATGGTTCAATTCCTATTCCTATTATTAGCCTGTTCCTATGATGTTTTCATGCCAGAAAATGTTTCGGAGGCCTATGAATGGTTGAGAGATGAATAAGTTGGTATTTTATCGTTTATGTTTCAACATTGTGTATGCTGAATCCTGCGTTAGATAAAGGTGCACCATGATGCCAGATTTGGGGCCTGGAATTAAACTTTTCTTTTGAATGGATCCTGGTTGCCAGAAATGGTAAAAATGCATAGGCCATAGCCATTTGCATGCACCATACATTTCTGCACAAGACTTTGGATCGCCAAAAGGTCTTCAATCCGCTGTCTTAGAGTAGATATTTATAGTTTTGAGAGCGCTTGTAGGGTCATCAGGCATGCCAATTTTGTAACTCCTACAGTCGTAAATGTTACCAATTTGCATTCTTAATTTTTTTTAAATATATTTGCAGGTTACAAGTACCAAACCAGATAATTTTACAGCAAAAATTCTGAAGAAAACAGACGACTATCTATATGTGGAGTATGAGAGCCCTATATTTGGGGTAAATTCACTTAGATTTTATGTCGTGAAGTAGCCCAGTCTTCTTCTAAAAGACCCATCTGCATTATCGTTACAGCGACCCCTAAGTAAACCATTCTATTAGCCAAATCCTAGATCACTGCATCAAAGGTTGTCTGAGTAGTCGAGTGTTTTGACAGTTTTTTCCCTTGGAAAGCTTTCATATTGTATTGGGAATTCTGTTGCTAAAAGAGGTTGTCAATTTAGAATTGAGTGGTTGGAATGTACAATCCCTAGGAGGCAGTATTAAAGGAATGTGGCGCTGGATATTTAAGCAAGCTCAGTGAACAAACTGAGTTGCGAAGACTGAGATAAGTGCCACAGACTGCCAATCTGTGAGGCACTAACTATTCTATTGTGTAAAGGTACCACCATTCTATTATCTTCCAAATCATTTGCTACTCTTTATCTTGGAGAAGATGTGAGTCCTTCCTGTAATTTGTTTCCCGAGACAATATACATTATTGCCTACACAGTACTATACTTTGCCTATTCTGATGGTCGAAAACAATAAGTGCTTTCTTACTTAACATAAACCTATTGGTGGTTATTTTGCCATACCTGAACTTATTGCATTTGGCTGTAGTTTGTTGATGATGTTGAGTTCTGGTTTCCACCTGGAAAACGTTCTTTGGTGGAATATCGGTCTGCTTCACGATTAGGAAGATTTGGATTTGAAAACAATCGAAAGAGAATTAAGGTGAGAGATCTACTTTACATAGTATCTTCTTTTTTCTCTTTTGTAACTAGTGATTATTTTATGCCACATGCATGTGTAGGTCTTGCGGCAAGAATTGGAGAAAAAAGGTTGGCAGTCAGTGGGCTTCTAGAAGCAGATCCTTGTATCAATATATAACTATGAGCTGTTTGATTAGTGGCTCATAGGTATTCCATAGTCAATTGAAGAACATATTCACATAGTTTTATCTGCTGCAATTTGATGCGGGGCTTTGGATTCACACTTGATCATCAATCTTATATTGGCAGATAGAAACATACAATTGTGAAGATGGAGTGGGATACTGTAGGTGAGTGGTCATGAATTTATGCCAGTAAGAATATCAAAAGCGTAGAAATATTATGTGCAACAAATCATCACCGTTCCCCTCCAATTTACTGATTGTTCCCCAGAGGGCAATGAGAACAAGGATTTTTTCAAACCACCTCTCCAAACCAAACCATTATCATAAATACAAACATACCATCTTATTTACAAAAATGGATTGTCCAAAATTTGGGCATAACACTGCTGTTCAAAGATCCAAAGGATGTTGAATAGCTATCAGGATTAGATCATTGTTGTGCATGACAAAGGGGCAAGAGATTAGACGCTATTGCTTCAGATTGTTGTGCACTGTAAAGGAGAGATTAGACGCTATTGCTTCCCTTTCGAATCTACACCTTCATATATCGCTTACTATGATTCTATTCTTGATTTTGTTGAGGGTGGAGTCTTCTACCATCAACAAGATTTAGACAATGTGCAAGTGTTCATCCTTGATTATTTGGTTGTCTTGCATACAAGAAAAAAGCAAAATGAAATTTCTATTTGCATAAACAATATTTGACTTCAAACCCATCATAGACAAAAGGTTTGTTGCCCACTAGTTTGTCCTTTTGTAGTCCACAATGTATTCATATTTGATGTTTCTAATTCTTAAAAAATCTTGACCATAACCACAAAAGCCATTGCTACTTGGTGTCATGTCATCCATTGCAGCAAAACACCGTAGTGATAATATCGATTAAGCTACCAATGGGAATCCCCTGGTAGTTATAACCATTTGACCACTTACCATAAAAATTGCTCCTTCTTCTTCTTAACACCGTACCCCACTTCTTGAAACTAAAAATATCTATCCATGTTGGCGTATAACAAGAAACAAAGTCCATATCTTGACCATGTCCTTCTTCCAACTTCCCATCTCAAACTTTGACAAGAGATAGTTTGGTCCAAGTGTTATACATCAGATTGGTTGTATTGGAATTGAAGTCTAATGTCTATTAACACATGGTCCAAAATAGGCAGGACCTATTTAATTTGAGAAAGACTTGTGCAAAAAAACAAGGTGCAAGACACTGTGGATTGATGCTTCCTCTAGCATTTGCTATGTCTGTGCTGGACTCCACACTAACAAATCACAACCATTACCTTTGAAATATGAGGACATATTGAGGTGGAGCATTTTTCTACAATCAACTTAAGGTAACATAAAAAAGGCAATGCATTTCCACATCATCATGAAATGCCACATCAGCTTATATACGGATAAGTACAAATATAGACAATACGGATAGGTAGAGGGTAGGAATATTAGATTCCCTTTACCACCCCTTATCCAGGAAGCCCTCTTTTTTTACCTTCTTTTTTACACGGCATCAAAAACACGGCATTCATCAGCGTTGTGGTGCTGCGGATCATTCTTTTCGTCATCTTCAGCACCTGTAGCTCAGCATATAATCGCCCAATGTTATCCTCCAGCTGAGGGTCCCTCTTTCTTATGGAAGATCCTTGAAAAAAAATCCGGTTTCTTTCCTCCCTTTCTCAAGATCTGCACCGTTTTTGAGTAATTTCTGAAGGATCAACACCCCAGGTTTGCTAATTTCTTGTTTCTAGTTAATCTTTGCAAGAGTTTGGCAAAGAAGGCAATGGGCATGGGTTTTCAGCATTTGGGCAGTAATGCGCTGCGTGCAGATGAGGTGGGTAAATAAAATGAGGCAAAGGGGCAAAAGCGGCATGTCCTGATACCTGAGAACAGAGAAGAGAAGTAGGATAAGATGATCTGAGGATTGGATGTAATGAGAGGGTGGAATAGGGGTTATAATGAATCTGAGGTGGGTGACAGATGAAATGAGGCATGCTGGCTTGGTTAGCGAGAATGGCAGCCGCTTGCTGGCGCCCCATGGACAGATATGCCCATGGGGAGATGTCAATGACAGATCACAATGATGCATTGCTATGGTACAGAGATCTTGGGCAGCATGCATATGGTGAATTCTCTATAGCAGTGGTACAAGCAAATGCCCTGTTGGAGGATCAGAGTCAGATTGAGACAGGCCCTTATGGGACCTTTGTTGGAGTATATGATGGGCATGGAGGTCCTGAGGCAGCTCGATATGTGAATGAAAACCTGTTTAAACACCTTCAAAGTAAGTAGTTTGTTAATTTTGGAGATTCATGAGGGATGGTTGTTAAGTATAAACCTACTCTTTGTTTTTGGCAGTAGTTATTCGGTGAGGTTCCTCTGCTTTTCTGATATAGAACTGGGCAACTCTTTTTAGAACCAAAATATAAACAATCATGTTAAAATACCAGATGATGCATGCTTATTTTTGGTGAATTATTTGAGTTACACAATACTTGGTTGTTTTGGTGGAAACGTACAAGGTTTCTGGGTGCTATATGGAATGCACAAATTAAATTGCAATAACAGCTTTTATTATGTCTAATCTAGTTCTACTTCGTCAGTTTACTTATGGGTACCATTCATCTTGCTCTTCCTGATGTTCCAGGGTTTGCAAAAGAGCAAGGAGGAATGTCGCCTGATGTGTTGAGGAAGGCCTTTCTAGCGACAGAGGAGGGATTCTTGGGTCATGTTGCAAGCAATTGGCAGATGAAGCCTCAAATTGCAACTGTTGGAACTTGCTGTCTAGTAAGCGTTTTTTGGGGGGAAATGCTCTATGTGGCAAACGCAGGTGATTCTCGTGCAGTCATAGGCAGGTATACTAGGGCAAATGGTGAAATTGGAGCTGAGCAACTATCTACAGAACATAATGCTAGTTTCGAAGCAGTACGGCAAGAGCTGAAAAGCCAACATCCTGACGACTCTCAGATTGTTGTCTTGAAGCATGGGATTTGGCGTGTGAAGGGAATTATTCAGGTAAGAAATATACCTTTTCTCTTTTACTTTGTGGAGATTCCTTGAAGAGGCCATTAGCGTCTAGCATTTCTCTTTCTGAATTTTCGCAAAAAGAACCTGCGTCTTTTTCACATAAATATGTGTGCAAATTATGTTTATGAGCAGATGAAATGGGATCTATATTTCATTGTTTAAATATACATGGGAGTGTACTCTTTAATTTATTACCTATGCAGGTTTCAAGATCCATTGGAGATTTTTATTTAAAGAAGGCAGAGTTTAATAAGGAACCTCTTTGTGCTCGCTTTCGATTATCGGAGCCAATGCGGAAGCCTGTCTTGACAGCAGAACCATCAGTTAGCATGCGCGTGATTCAGCCGCAGGACCAGTTTCTAATTTTTGCATCAGATGGCCTTTGGGAACATTTGAGTAATCAAGAGGCTGTCCAAATAGTACATAACCATCCAAGATCGGTGAGATTCATCTGCATCTTTTACTTTTCTTGTCACTTCAGACCTGACATTTCCAATATCTTTTCAATACAAGAGATCATTGATGGGCTCTGAATTTCCATGAAGTAATTGACAATTTATGATTCTCATGCATTTCAGGAATAACATTAACTATTTATGATCTGGTAATGTAGGGGATTGCAAGAAGGCTTATTAAAGCTGCTATGCAAGAAGCTGCAAGAAAACGAGAAATGCGTTACACTGATCTGAAAAAGATTGATCGAGGAATTAGAAGGCATTTTCATGATGATATAACTGTTGTTGTCATTTTCTTGGACCATGATTTGATAGGTAAGGGCTCAAGTATGGCTCCAATGTCTATAAGGGGAGGAGCAGACACAATGATCTCAAGTTCAGGAAGTTGTAATCATGATGCGTTGCACGGGAATCATTCTATGGCATGAAAGAAGATGATACCACTTCAGCTATGGCTGTTGTTTTATTGTGGGAGCATTCAAAAAGGAAGTAGGGTAAACTTGAGAGTTTGCTTGCTTCAAAATTTTCTGGAATCTGCATTACTATCATATTCATGGTCTCTGGGATAGAAGAAATGTCCCGGATCATCTTATTGATTAGTCTTATTGATTAATTCGGTGGAACATAGTTATTTAGGATGTCTATCAGGAGACAACATCATGAGATATTGGTAATACCACTGAATCATTGCAGATTCCAGGCAAAGTTCCTTTTTTGTCTAATAAAGATGCTATCTGTGAAGCCATTTTGGTTCTGTAACTATGTGAAATGATAATACGTAGTTAGCTGCGTATTTCCTATCATTTTGATTGAACCCATCACATTAACAGTCACAAATGCTTTGAGGGTTGTCCTCATAAGTTGATAATCAGTATCCGATATTCTACAATGCTTGCAGATGAAGTCTGGTGTTGCCACTTATGAAGCTGTTTTGAATGCATACTTAATCTCAAATCAGGAATTGCTTGTTCAGAGAAATAGAAAGGGATGCATAGGAAAGGTGTGCATGCCTTCAGGTATCACATCTTGCACAGCTGGCAAGATAAGTGTCCAATGGTCTATTTCTTAGGGAATATGGTTTTGAGTTATAGCTGTTCAAAGTTGGAGGTGGCTTTTGTCCTTTCTGCTGTTTGCAAACCTGTTTCTCCCTGCAGGCAGATCTAGCAAGTGCTTACCTACTCAGTCCGTTGTGTAGCTGTTTGTATATGGGCTCCTTAGCCTCTTTCATCACCAAGACAGCATGCATATAAAAGTGAAATTGTTACGTCTTTCCCTTAGAGAAACAAGAAATAGAGCACTAATAGATTTTGTAGTAAAGCATCTAACTTGCAAATAAGAGCTCATGAGTAATGGTACAAGAGGTAATGAGTTTGAAACTGTTATGTATGTTGTAATTATAATGTGTGATTATTCAAAGTAACAAAGGAGAGCTAAAAGAAATGGACATGACAAAAAAGCACCAGCCTTATACATCTAATGTGCGGCTCACGTGACAATTTTTTTCCCCTTGCTGTTTCTGTGGCTATTTTCAGCTGATGATTGCTTTCCTCTTCGCAATGCTGGACGGTGCGACAGCTGAAGCTATTGAACGAGGCTGAGATTTTAGTTTTCAGCACTGGGTCAACAAGTTTTCAGCTGGCCCAACGATATTTCTCCATGTGAGTCGCCCATAAGAACATAGTAGCTGGATATGCCAAACAGTACCTCCACAATCTAGAGATTGGGGAGTTCATTTGAAAGGCATTAAGGGCTTCTAAGAGTAACTTGCATGATCTTTAGTGTGGTCCTCAAAGTGCACCATTGATGATCCTAGTTAGAGTACCCCATATGGATATGGGCCATTTCCCCTTTATGTTCATATCCCCTTTAAGTTCATAATATGGTCATAGATGGAAAAGACCATAAAGTCTAAAAAGTTGTTTGAGGTGTCGAACATTAGAAGTCAACTTTGTTTCTCCTCGAAATTATGGCCAAAGGTGGGCGGCCATCAAACTATTAGCTTGCCTTTTCAAAAAAAGGAGCTAGGGGTCCATTATTAACATAGAAAAGAAACGCAACCTAGCTTGCTGATTCTAGATTTTTTTCTTTTAAAATTAGCATGAAGACTTGAAATAAAGATCACGTTTAAAATCTCACTCAATGGCTTACAAGGAAGAATAGGAAGGCCTGGCGTATTAATCTCCGTGGATGTTAAAAAATCTATTCTATTCTTTAGTGGTTAAAATCGGTAGTACTTTTTTTCTCATGCAATGCACGGAGAATTTCATACGCTAGTGCTTTCTCCAATGTGAAAAGCTTTTCTTCTTTGCCTTTTTTTTAAAGAAAAATGAGTTTGGCATGCTAGAGTTCAAAAGTTCAATCAAAGTTGAAATTGGGGCAAGATCGTGCTATTCTAATGCATCCAATTTGTTCGATTGTTTTCTATGTTGGCAATGGTATCCATCACCCGTTGACTTCAAAATACTTCTGCAATTGTTTTGTAATGAGAGTACACATACAAGAAAAACTGCATAGACTCAACAAATGACGTGACATGAGTATCTTTCCTTCCTTTGGCTATGATTCTATTACTTTTGTCGAGCTTTAGACCCGACATATCATGTCCACACCTCCAAAAGTTATAAAGTAGGTATTTATAGTAGCTTCATTGTTATTTGGCAGAATAGGTAGGTATCAATTTTTTCATGGAACCACATTAGCGATATGCCAATAGACTTATGCCAGCCTCTTAAGTTCCCTTAGCACTTGACCAATAGGAGCGTGGTCAAAGCATCGAATTCAAATATGACAGTGATAAGAATTAATATAGATGTATATAGATAGACTCTCAGAGATTGCTACCATGCCTATAAGGTCTAGAACTAGTATACCAAATTAGCACATGAAATCTTACCAAATCAGCCGCCATGTGAGCAACACGACTCTATTTGATAGAAGTATAAAAACATTATGATATGAACAAATATAGACAAAATATTGACTAAATGAATGGTGTAAATCTCTATTTTAGGTGGCCTCATTGGACTAGGCCATGTGGCACATGAAATCGACATGTTACCATATGAAGTATCTTTTAAGAAGAAGAAGAAGAGATTTTAACGTCACGCCACAAGGCAGCGTCCTATCGGAAAGGAAAAGGGGAGAGGATCCATATAGGTGTGCTTTCCAGACATGAATTCTTTTGATGCTTATATAGAACCACGCACAATCCACCCATCTTTTGAGGCTTAGTCCAGTGGTTAATCAATACAAATTCCATCCATCTGCATTTTGCTGTTTAATCAGTATTCTAGCCATAAGTAGCCCATAATACAATACATAGAGGTATAATTGTGCTCAAATGTTCTATCCTTTACTCCTATAGTTGAAGTGAGTTAAGATATAATCTTAAGCTAACACTATTATTTGCGAACAAATGATTGGATCCTTGTAAAGCTGAGTTCAATTGGGTGATCAGTATATTTTAAAGTTTAAAATTATACCATGTCACCATTGTAGCTGACAATAATGCAGTTCCTTCACTTGGTGGCATACATCATGTGGTATATCCAGGAGCATAAAAGGTGTTAAGTGGGCATACCCAAGAGCACTAGTTCTTTTATATGGGTTCGAAGTCTGGGGTCCGGACATATCGCCGGCCATATGGAATGAGTTGGAACATGTACAGAGAGACTTTATGGTATGGGCACTTGGGATGAAATACACAGTCCCATATCAGATCCTTTTGTAGGCGACGAGTTTCTTGCCTCTTCGGCAGGCCACACTTGACCGCCACATTATCTACTTCCAGAAGATAGCTGGTATGGAGAATGGACGTCTCCCCAACTTGACTTATACTATGGCCATAAGGACACGACACCTCAAGGCATGCTAGAAGGAGAGACATGCACAGTGCTTCTCCAGATGAAATGTCCAAGAGCATAGGTGTATACAGGCTGAAACTCAAGAGGACTACCATCATTTACTGCAATATCTCGATGCTTGCTTCCTCAGTAAGCTTTGGAATGTTGATGTCTCTGAACATGTTAAGACAACACACTACAATCTCCAAATCAACCCCAAGCTTACATGGAGTTCATAATGCGATCTTCATACACATTTGCCATTGAAAAAAGCACATATTGGTGGCTTCCATTCGCACAGATGCACATCGCTTGGGAATTGAGACAGGCAGATGAGCTTGGGGGGCGGGAGAGGGTAGATTGTGCCTCTGTTGCAAAGAAGGTGCCATTGATGACGAAAGCCACATTCTGCAGCAATGTCCAACATTCATTGATGAGTTGATCCTGGCTAACCAACAACTGCATGCATTGTTGGACATAACTTCAATGGATTCACTAGGATCTTATTTCCAGGACATCATGGATGCACGCACTCATATGTCCTCAGACACTGCACTGACATGCATCATAGTGTACCATTGTACATCTCTCAACATACCTATTATTGCCAAGGGTTTTCCCTCGAAAACCATTCGGGCTAGGGTCTTTTAATCCTAGCAGTAATACGCTTGCTGCATTCCTTGTTTGGGTCTCATAGGCCAATTGATCTCTGTCAGATGATAAAAATCGAATCAATTCTATTTAATTCTTTTGAGAAGTGTGTAAGAGGGTTTTAATCCCAAATGGAAGTATTATTCTATTGTAATTCCAATAGGCCATTTTGGTCTTCATGCGATCTACAATCATATGGAACACTCTTAACATAAGATATTCCAGTATGAAGTGGATTGCCTCCTGTGATATATGTACTAGAGATAAGTGTGATGAATAAATGCTAAAGTCCAAATGGAAAAGAAAAAGAAAAAAAAAAAAAGGAGAAAAGAACAAAATTCGTCTTAATGGACGGTAAACTCAAATTCAATTCTGAGTAAAGATAAATGAAATTTATCTTATTATCGTAATATGAAGAAAAACTCAATTCTCAAAAGTAGGAGCCATCGAGAAATTTGAAAGATCAATAAGATCAAGACTAGAAAAAGGTAAATAAAGAGATAGAAATAAGATGATCAGCAGGGAGAATGATAAGAAGGGAGAAAACAATAACTAAGTCAAATACCTACCTGCGATATTTTTAAGAATTTCATTTAGTATAAAACATCTCTTTATCAATGCTACTTTACCGATAAAAGTCAACCTAAGAATCATATTTTATTTTACATCATAAGGTCAAGATTAAAAGGTAACTACTGGTGTAATATCATACTTTTCATACGGTATTGGTACTGTGCATATCTTACTTACATACATTACTTCAAAACGTACAAGAGAAAAAAATGAGGCACTTAAGAAAAGTTTGGTACGTTAACACTAGAGTTGTTACTGGAACTATTCTGGGTTCATCCACCAGAATTGGTCCAGCATACCCTCTGCCACTTAAACCCAGGTATCTAACAAGAGAAATTTCCATTTCACAAGATACCACCACTTTTGGAATCTTCACTCGATTCTTTATGGCCATGGAGAATTTCATGACCAATAGATTTACTGATATGTTGTGGTGATTGCCCAAACCTCATTGAATTCAGCAGTTTTTACGCCAGGCCAGAACTGCATTCTTCAAACTTTCTAGCATAAAGGGGTCCAAACGTTTCTAAAATTGAAAGTAATTGACGTTTTATGATAAAACATGTTGATTTGCATGTTTTCATGTTTCGTTGCTATTAGATGGCATTATATGAAGTCGTCAAACCATTTTTAGCTCAAAAAAGCTGTTTGAGGTTGTGAATTGCGGACAGGCAGGAGCCCTATGTCGATCTATATGATCACATACAAAGAAGATGCATAATTGGGCAAGGTCATGTTGCTTGGAGATTTCAATGCGCCGCGACAAAGGCAGAAAGCAGATCCCAAAATTCGCGACCTCTAGCCGAGGATGTGCTTGCAAATGGACCCCCGAGATGGTTTGGCTAAGGGCGCCGATGACGTACCTGTGACACCTGGCATGGCCTGCCACCGCCTGGCCGGGCAAGATCTTTGACTTGGTCATTTGCAATGGGTCGCAAAGGTCGGCCCTCCACCCGCCTAACTTGTAGACGTGAGAAACTGGGGGCTGCACCAAAGGTGGTGGATTACGCGGCTAGCAGACGAAAGCAATGCCTACACTTGATCACTCGCTTGCTGTCGGGCACAAAAATCGGACGAGGAAGTAGACTCCACCATCACCGCTTTTGCAGATAGATTGGCAGCCAACCGAAAGCACCCATTGCCCCCAACACCCCATGTACCACAGCTTGCTCTGGACTATGATCATGCGGCGTCTATGCGAGATGCTTGAGCATGAGTTGCCGGAGTGCCGCAGCCCCCCACTTCAACGCCAGACGGCCAAATTAACCAAATTCCTTCGAGGGTAGGAGACGATGCTTTGGGAGAGGCCGCCCGACGATCCATTGGGGTGCAACCACCTTCCCCGCAATCACCGGTTCGATGATCGGTAATGTCGGAGTGAAACGAGGGCTCCGCCAAGTCGCCGGACCCCACCATTCGCCAAGAAAGCCGCCCCCGTCCAATACCGCCCTTCCTCAAGACCAAGAAAGCTGTGTACCTTGGAGCACCGCAGCAATACTAGACCGCCACCCTAGGACCTTTCGAGAAAGGTCTTGAGTAAGCCCCGCATGTTCCCGCGTGAAATATTACCCCGAATAATAGGTGAGATATGACCCAATGGAAGCCCAATGGGAACCATTCTCCGCAGACATGGCCTAGCACCGGTCATTACCGGCGGGATGTCATAATGGCCCGCAACGCCGCTAATCCGAAGGGCAGCCAGAAGTTGGATGGTATGCGTGCAGAGCTTCTCAAGGGGTCGGGCCCCAATGGTGCCGTTCTCAAAGCACTCTTCAACAAGGCATTGCAAGAAGGCTTCCTCCCAACCTGGACTACTAGTAGAGTTGTGCCCATATACAAAAGCAGGGGACCCCACAAACCCACCAACTATCGCACCATTATGGTCGGGCCTGCCTTTGCCAAGTTGCTTGCCTTTGATTCTTGAGCAAATGGCCCGACACTTTGGGCAGAGGATGGAGAAGTGCTGCTCTCTCAAACGGGAGCTTCCCGCCCCCGCATTCTACTATTGACCATATCTTCACTCTGCTAACACTCATAGAGGATAGCCGAATCAACGCCTTAAATGACTGCTGCTTTGTGGATTTCGCAGCGCTTTTTGACACAAAGGCTCGGATAAGTTGTGGGACAGATTGAGACGGCTAGGGACCCCCGCCGACTTGGGGAATGCTATATACAGACTATACGAGGCTTGCTCCCGTCGCCCCACACCGTCGGGGAGCCCGTTGTTAGTAGCATTGGGGTGCGCCGGGGCTGCCCTCTATCCCCGACGCTCTTTTACATACATTGACCCGCCTAGAAGAATGGCTAGGGCGAGAACGGGGAGGTGCTGGATTGATGCACCACATAATCGGCAACTCATATATGCTTTGATGATGTTGACTCCTGCCGCATATACCCCAGAGGACATGCAACGCCACTGGATGCTTTGGACACTTTCTCGCCAATTCACCGACATGAGAATTAACTTGGCCAAGACAAGGGTGTCAGCTGGTTCCATCATCCCGCACCCACGCCTTCCCTCATTCACTTTACGGACGTGTAGTGGAGGTGGCTCATCTTATAAGTATTTGGGCATTGAGTTTTCTACTACCACACACCGGGATGCATCCATCGTTACGGGTCACCGCAGGTCGAAAGCCCCAGATGCAATGCAAAACAACAAATACAAGGCGGATGTATGCATGGGATCACCGTGCACACTTGTTCGGCCTTGGTTGAACCGGTCCTCCTCTATGGGGCGTATGTGTGGGGGCCGCTGATATCCCTCACCACTTGAACGATCTAGAGCAGTACGAGAAGGCCTTCTTGGCCCGCACCGGGAGTGAAGTCCACGGTCCCATATCGGATCTTGCTCCAGAGACAAGGCTTCCTTCCATTACAGAGGGCTGCGCTGAACGTCACATTATTTACTTCCGTAAGGTGGTGGCTATGGATGAAGCCCGTTGCCCAACCTTGCTTTGGCAAAGGCGATGGGCCCGCAAATACTCAAAGCTTCTTTGGAAAGACAAGCAAGCCCAGGTGGTTCTCGCTATGGAATGTGCGGGCACACAAATGTGGACCGTGCATACACCAAGGAACGCGGCGCCTTTGAAGCAAAGATGCGGATGCTTGCTTCATGGCCAAGCTTTGGGATCTGAGAGGCCCCCTCACATGTCAAGGTGGCAAATTATCGACAGCAGGTTAATCCCATGCTCACGAGGGGCCCACACCACTACTCCGCGCACCCATCTACCCATGAAAAGCGCAGAGTGATTGCTTCCATTCAAGACAGTGCACACCACCTCCACATCGAGAGGCAGGGAGATGGATTCGAGGCCGCGGCGTGAGGACGAGAGTCCATCCGCTCTTTGTCAACGAGGCGCCATTGGGGATGAAAGTCACGCCCTCCGTGCCTGTCCGGGCGCACCAGCATATCCGGCTTGGTATGCTCTGTTAGTATCAGGCCTTGCATGAGCTACTGAGCACGGCCTCTGTAGGCTTGTTGGGATCGTGACTCAGGGAGGTAATGGATGCCCGGACTCGATTATGCCCTCAGTCCGGCATTAACCTCGGGTGTACTTGTGATTATGTATATAATCATGCAAAGATGTCAAAGATCCTTATTGCTACTAAGGTTTTTCCTAAAACCCTTGGCGGGGTTTTTAATCCCGGTAGTAATACTGGCCGCTTCTCTCTTTGTACTTGGGTCCCATAGGCCAGTTGGTCTCAAGTGGACGATAAAATCATATTCTATTCTATTCTTTAATCTTTACTATAACAAGTTTTGACGTAAGACTTGCGGCCATAAGTTGTCAACACTAAGAGCTATAGTCCAATAATTTTTTGAAGTGTCTATAAGTCATGTTGATCTCAATTTTCACTAAAGAAGATTCGATACAGAATCCAGGACAAAAATAGAACTAATGTGGTTTAATTTTTATAGGTTGGATGTTAATGGTTTGTGTTGCAAAAAAATTTTTTTGGCCTTCCTTCTCTGGCCTTAGGGACCGCCGTGGTGACAAAAATTTTAGAATTCAAACCAGAAAAAAACTAAAATTCATTTGAGGTTTTCATCACCTGTAGCTTTTGAATTTCATCAAAATAAAACAAATAGAACATAAGTAAAAGTTACCATAAAGATAGAGCAGATTGATCCCATTATTCTGAAAGTCATAAAGTTTGCAACACCCATACACAAACATTTTTCAACTGGAATTTAACAGCAGCCTTTGGCCTCCATGGATTCTTGTGGTGAGAAACCAAAGTGGGAAACTTTTCTGCTTGTTAGCACAAGGATCTAGAAGCCTTGGAATTTGCTTAATAATTGCCTCAAAATCTAGAAATGCATGGTAATTTTTTGCAAGCTTCATTCGGAATGAGCCATAAAAGAATATCCAATAGCGCAATCCTGTATTAATCAACTGATAGGATGTGAAAGCCTACCAAACCCGGCCGAAAAATTGCTGTTTTAGCATAGATAACTTAACTAAACATATCCATATCATACATTATCAAAAAGATCTCGGAGAGAGCTTTCCAACGCAATAAAAATCATCTCAAACAGAGCTCTGGATCAAAAGTTATGATAAGAAATGTGTTGCCGGGCTGAAACTGCACTACATGCGCCCTTCAAGCCCTTCATGTGCCCATTATGCACCACACACAAAAAAGAGGGCTTTTATTTGTGAGCCATTGGTTGTTGACCATTATGCACCACACACACAAAAAAGGGGCTTTTGTTGTGAGCCATTGGTTGTTGCCCATTATGCACCACACACACAAAAAGAGGGCTTTGTTGTGAGCCATTGGTTGTTGACCATTATGCACCATACGCACAAAAAAAGGGCTTTTGTTGTGAGCCATTGGTTGTTGACCATTGGAAAAAAAAGACTAAAATCAATGGCTCAGAAATAGTGCACTCTAGATGTACGCATTAGTACATCCATTTGAATACATCACGAAATCATAGGAAAACCTTAGTGAAAAGCGTACAAAAACACAAAGAAAACCCCCTGTTATTATGCTACATATACATTCATAATAAAGAATTTTATGAACTTAAATATGGTGAATAACCATGTATTCTTTACATTTAGAAGTGGTTGCCACTACACAAAATTAGAGTTTAGCTAAGGTAATAATACAAAAAACTCACCTTTTATGGTAGGCAATATTTTTTATAAATGTCACCCTTCCTTGGCAACATAGATCTTGAATTTCATGTTAAAGAACCATATTATGTACAAGATTTGATTTAAAATAGACATGGACCATTTCTGGTTTGTACTTAGGCTTGCCATATTTTAAAAGCAAGATCGCATTCTTTTCAACTCATGATTAATGAAAACATCTAATAGAAGTTTAAAATATAGTTTGTATCGTCTTAGTGCAAAACACACGATGATATCTTCTTATTTTTTACTATCATAAACTTAGTACACGTATTTGCTGCTTAAGAGTTCCTACTTTAGGTATAATAATAGTAACTTTAGCTTGTCTTTCATGATAGACTATAATTTTTATGGGTTCAAGCTTCATTGGCAACATAGATCTCCAATTTGATGTTAAAAATAACATACTACTATATGTAAGATTTGAATATAAATGGGCATGGACCATTATGGTCCACAATTAACGAATTGGGTATAGAATTAAATCTCTCTAATTATGATTACCAATTTATTGTTCATTTGTCACTTATACAATGATATGGTGATTTTCTACCTTCTCTAACATAATTTTTGGAAGGATGAGTGGAGATTCATATAGGTTCAGTTTGCTTGTGCTTCAACTTTACCATTAAATAGTGCAATTCTAGCAACCAACTAATTAAGATGAGGATGTTCTGGCTTCTTGAATGATCATAAGCCATGTGGACCAGCAATGGAAGGAAGGAAGGAAGGAAGGAAGGAAATTTTAACGTCCACGGAACCCAATCGGGTTATGGGGAAACGCATTACATAGCCGATCTATCTTTATTTTTCATAGTTCTAGCTTTTTATATTTGTTTTTCATTCTTTTGCATTGCTTCCACAACTTCAGAAGATAAAAAATACAAGTTTTGAGTTCACCATTCAATACATAGGTTTATGAAATCCATGGAATGCGTACTCTAACAGATAACTTGGGATGAACACTAGAAAGTTTATGCTTTGATTATTTTTAATGAGTAGAGTAGCTCATGAGGTGCTTATATCCCGCAATTGAAACCGAAATTGATTAACATGAGGGAGTTCTTAATTTTAAAAGAAGGTGGACCCGGTAATGGTCTCGAGATAATCTTAACCTTTCTTGATTTCTTGAAAACAAACGCTATGCTTTTTTACGTGTTTGTTTTTGGGGTGATTCCATATCGTGATAACCTTTCATAATGTGATTTTTTTTAGGATGACTTTGAATTATTTTACTCCTATATAGACATAAGTTATCATTCACTTGTAATTGAAAAAAATAAAAGAAAATCAAAACCTCATCATCAAGGCTAATGGACATTTTTCTTAGATAAAGCAAGTTGTCTAATACTTATATTCAAAATTTTGGGTCAAAATTCATTTTCCTACAAAAGTTAGAGATTTGATTTGGGAACGACTTTACGGAAACCAAGATTAGTTCCTGTGAAGACAAAAAATGGCAGATTTTGACCTGTCATGTTCAAACAACCCTATCTCCCTTCTCGGACCTCCAGATTGAGGTGCAGTTTTTTGTGTCTTACTCTCTAACTCGTGTAGAAAAATACAAAAATAATGAAAAAAATCATAAAAATTGTCTTGCCGAGACAGTTTTACTTTATCTAAACATGTAGCGAAACAGACTTGACCCCCTTGGGTTTACCTAAGTGTAACTCTCATGAATGGGGACCAATAGATTTTTAGGTATGTTTCCCATGCAACATGACTGCCATATATTAATATATATAAGAAGGGTTTGACTGATTATTGAATCCCTGATTTTATGTGAATTTTAACGCGAACAGTGCAAATGCACCTTTTCTGGTACATCATATGACGACTCTAGTGTTAAGTTTTGTTGTTTAGGTATAGATACAATATGTATTGTACTTGTAACTTACTTAAGTAATATTATATTATTTAAGGAAGAAATTAAACACATTATATATTTTTTATAAAACATAGTTTGGCTATTTTTTCAAAATCTTACAGTATCTTATGATGTATATTTGGTTAAAGCTATTATTGTCATTACATTTATATGTATGCGGACTTGGCAAATCTTTTGAATTAAATATTCCTTTAAGCTTTCACTTGGCTCTTGTTTCTAAATAGCAAAAGCAAGAAATCTAAATTCTATATCTTTAGGCATATTGTACTACAGTAATAATCAACAATCAAGGAACATACGATAATATCAAAAAACTTTTAATAAAAGCTCATATCATAGCTTATAACATCAATAGTCTGAATTACATTCAATGCAATGATATCCTTTTAGAAATAGTCATCAAATTGCACTTATCTCTAACCTTTGAAGGAAGATGTTATGCAACCTACTCGATCATCTAGCCATCTCTTACAATTCCTTTTTTAAGATGCATATATGTTAAATGTAATAGAAATTCATCGTAAAAGAAAACTACTATCACTAATGATGGTAGGTGGCGATGTGTAAAAATATTTCTTAAGAATTCATTTTTGTTTGGCTATTCATGATTCAATATATAAATATTGTGATATAAAGAAAGGCTAATCTAAATCTCTTTAAGGAAAAGGGGGAAGATAGTTTGGCTAATCCCAAAAAAATAATGGAGCACTTGTTTTAACTATGGCTATTTTTTATTTTTAATATCTCTTCACATTGACTAGACCCCCTAAAAAATTGACATTTGGCTATTAAGAGCCACTAATTGTTTCCATACTTACAATACCTCTAAAATGTCATCAAATTTAGGTAGTACTTGTAATGTACATGTATTATACGTACCCTACCCTTACTTAAATAACACATGACAAAAAAACAAGGTGCTGCGCACGGAGGGTTGCCCTCCGTATCCCGAGGGTGAAGTGGCTTAAATCATACTTCAAAAGTCATGTTTTTACAAGCAATCAAAATTGCTACTTCAAAACAATATAATACTTGATACCATGACTTTATGAAGATGGGCCTGAAGAAATCTTTGGTCCTTATCATGGAACAAGGATTGCAAAAACATAACACAAAATTCTATCCTGGTTCATTGGCGTACTTTAGTTCATGATGGAATTCTAATTATACATCTCCACATAGAGCACATTACCAAGGATCTAATGTTACTTTGTTGGATGCTCCCATGATATCTTCACTTCTCCTACAGATAACATCTTAGTAGGGGTAAAAGTGGAATGCACGTGCGAGTCATTGATTTGAACTGCTCACGACGTTTCACGACTATGAAGCACGTGAGTCAACTCATCTCAAAGGTAAGCTCATATAATGGAATCAAATAGCGCCTTAGGAGGAAACAATTCGTAGATCCTAAAATGCGTTCCATTACATATTCTAATATAGATGAGTTTTAACCCTAGTAAACATGGGCTCGGTGTTGCGCACTAATATCCTGCTTACTTGACCACTCACTCAGATAACTATTTGAAAATATGAGTGCAAAGTTTTATTCCAAAGTGAGTTGGATGTGAAAAATTTTGGTCATGTTCATGTGATTCTAGCACTGTTATGATGTATTATAAAACTTGCAAAAGAATTTGGATATACGTAGGTACATTATATTGGATGTGTATAGATAGTTGTGGGTTGTGATTGTGGTCATGATGATATAGATGTTTGATTGTTGGAAGACGATAAGAATTAGCTTAAAAAAAACAACTTTATGTGGTGCATTTGTCTCGTTAATTGTTTTGTTATCCAACCCTACAACATGTATGGCCTTGAATTCCACACACAACCTTGGCTACATTTCTCATTTCAATCTGTTTGCCTCAATAATGTCATGTGTAGTTCATGTCTTGAGATGCATTTTGACCAAGGGCTATTAGGTCATGCATGAATTAAGAGTTTACATTAAAAGTTGAACACCATTACTTGTGACATTATTTTTTATCAACAACAAACCCAAACTGATGTCATTTTTTTTGGCGCAAATCCTCGGTATTAAATGTTTCATAAGGCATTTCAGAGTACCAATTAGACCATAACCAAATGTTTCTCATATGATAGCATTAAATCCTACACAACTGGGCTAAACTTCTATTAGTTCATGCATGTGATGGTCACTAATTGATAAAACGACAAAATGGTAATCATAAAGGTGGACTTAGCAATAGACAGATGCCACCCTATGCATTTAAGACTTGCCACATTGGAGGAAATCAAATATATCAGTTTAGTCCTTTTTATCCAGCCAATTCCTCAAATTTTCTTGCACGAATAAAGAGCTAAACTAAAAAAATATGGCAACGTAGTTACATCCCATACTTCCCATACTTCAAATTCGTATAGATGAAAACTGAAAAGCAAATATGGACTCAGATCTTTGAAGCAAATGGATAATGATGTTTATCAATATATTTATGCATGAGGACCAGGCTGTGGACTTGATGTTTATTGCATTTAGCCGTCAATAATAGCTAAAACACAAATCCACTATAAACAGTGGTCACAATCATGTTGTGGGAAGCTTTGGGTAAAAATTTACAACTAATAAAATTCGATGGGATCTGCAATAACTTATCTTGCAGAAAGATGAATTTTTTCTAGTTTTGTGGTTGACAAATGATTCAAGGTGAAAAACCTGAAAACGTTTGTGCAAATATGTAACCCATGTTTGCAAAACATATCTTCTTACTCACCACTAAATATGTAACCCATATTTGCAAAACATATCTTCTTCCCCACCACTGTTGCAACTTCTCTAAAAAAGCAAAAGCAAATCTGCTAGTCAAGGCTCCAGTATGGTAGTTGCAGCCACCCACTTTAGAGGATACACATTTGAGTCAAACAATCACTTTAGAGGATACACATTTGAGTCAAGCTTATTGCTGTGACATATGATGATAACAGCTCAAACATATAAGAAGACGGTTATATCCCAGCCAGCTTCTCTGGCATTTTGAATGTCGTGCCCTGAATTGCAATCTTATTTCATATTATAAATTACAGACTGGATTCCACATTACAAAGTCTTGTTAATGTACATAGTAAATCAACGTATTTACTTTTTTACCAAAAACATACAAAGGCGGCTGCTGCATGACAATACTTTTTCTTTGTTAAGGACGACGTCCAAAAATATCTGTTGGAACATATGAACTCGATATTGCACTAGGTTTCATGTGTTAGGCAGTTTATGTGTTAGGCGGTGAGTGCTTCATTTTGTGCTATTGCATCTTAGTCCTTATGGATCTTTCCATGGCAAACATGCTGCCCTTCAATTTTAATAGGTTCTACGAGTTGGAGAGAGATCGAAGGTATGTTCTCAAGAACTGGAGTTCAACCTGACACTTAAAAATCTATTAATTACATATAGCTTGTCAACCTCAGGTGAACCAGAAGAGCAGTTTGTTTTTCCAGCAATAATACACAAGAAAAAAAACAGCATCTTCTCAAACCACTCCTCTACTCCGGATCGATTCCGCTTAGTATCCTTATTGCATAAAGTGTACCAGCTTGGGTCCTCGCAGCAGGGCCAATGCAGGCTTCCATGGATTGCTCTCAAGAGTTCAAAAGAGTTGTCTGAAAAGGGAGTGCAAGAGTGTTGGTATGCAAAGGCCAATACTGTGGTAAAACTTAGAGCTAAAAAGAGACTTCAAAAAGATAAAAATCAGCTCAAATGACACGATCTGGAAACTTCATACATATTAAGGACATGCGTAACTCCAAGTGATCTTCCCACCAAGATGCAATTTTACAAAGATCACTTCCTTGAGATCAGTAAGATGGTTTCATCGAGAGACCAGGGTTTTTTGAATATTCACCTAGCACATAAAGTGAGATATGCTATTGGTCAGCTCAGGGCCTCATCTCATCAGCTTGAGATTGAGGCTGGCCATGCGAGTAGACCAAGGTCGAGCACTCAAAGGAACATTTTATCATTACATGTCCAGTCTATTATGAAATACAGGACAGATACCATTGCCTGTTTGGGGAACCTACCTCCCTCTCAAAATTGATCAGATATGAGGACCAGAAATGTATAGCGCATTTCCTTCATTAAATGACTGTGCATAGAAGAAATCTGTCGAAGGAGCAGGCTGGGGGAAGAGCGGGACAGAAAAATGACCCTACACAAAGGCAGATTGCTCTCTTTCTCATTGGAGGTAATAATGATAATAAATGGAAATTAGGTCCTCTTCTTGGACCATCTCATCCAATCTCAAAAGGGGTAACCATGAAAGTCTCTAGAAGAAGAAAGTGGACAGTAAGGAAAACCATAGGCAGAAGACAAAAGTTTCATGATTTCATCGTTTTAGTTTTTCTTTTTTATGCAACATCTAGAAGGCTGCAAATGTGCCCCTAGCTGTACATGATTGGTGTCTATTTGGTCTCATAGACCCAACTGGTCTCTTGTAGACGTTAATCTAATCTTTCTTGTTTCATTATGTGATGGTATATATTTCTGCAGAGTGTAAGTGATTAATTTCTCCCTTACTCTGTTACTTCTGGCTGAAAAGAGAAATCTAGAAACCACTCAACTCTTAAACTGCATATATTCCCTCACCAGTTGTTCGTTCCACCACATAGAACCGGAGATATGTTATCTGATTGTTCCGTGCAATTGTCCCTGGCTGGAAAAAAAATTCAGGTTATATAATCTATAACATTCTATAGGAAACAAGAACTGCCACCTGAGTCAGAAAATGACCACACACCTTGTCATACAGAACCCACTTGGAGAAAATGGGATAATCACTTGCAGAACCTACTGGAGCCAACCAAATTTTACAAACTTGCTCCTTAAATTCGTGAATCTGTTGCCATTTCTTTAGCAAGCCCGTTAAGTTAGACTTCATCACAGTCTCAAAGATCAGAGCAAAGGAAGCCTGGCGATTTAAATAACCACCCTTTAAAGGCCCACAATTACCACAATGACTATAAAACACGCAACATGCTATGCTCAACACCTGCCATTGCAAATAAACTAGTAAGGATAACAAGGAGAAGGACATCGGACCAAAAGAACGAAGTGACCCAAAGTATGTGAACTGTTAATGTGGAAAAACTAATTTTGTTGGTGTATCAATTCTTTGCTGAACTAAAGGTCTGTGCCCTTCACACGCACGTGGAAAATATAACGAGGTCTATAATATATTACTCTATCTTCGTTTATGAAAAAATATATCTTTTTTAAATCTTCAAATACAGGAAGAAATAGAAAAAGTCCCGTCTTCAAGTTTAAATCTTGCATCTTGTTACCTTCAATGATGAGTATTTCGGGACGGTTTCCCCGCCAAGCAAGGTGCTAAGCCTAGATACCATAGTCCCGAAACGTTATATGAAAAACAACCACAACCGAAAGAGATGACATAAATAATGTCGATGAAATAATGACAAGTTCATTCAATGTCAACTCCCATTGATTGAAAGCTTGGAAGATGGTAAAGTCGACAACTAATAACCATACAACATACATTTGTCATATGAGTGTCACAAATTAGGATTCAACCTATTGATCATAAAATTATTAGAGTTTTCCAAGAACAAGAACTTCATCATTAAATTAAAAGTTGGAATAGCTAGGCTCGATAGTTACATTATAAAATGGTGAGCAAAAAGTAGAAAATGCCAAATAAAAATGCATAGATGAACCACCATTTTACATTGTTATCCATCTAGTGAATAAGTGTGTGCATGTTATCTGTAGATATAAAAAGAGAACCCACTAACACGACCAATATCATGATGAGAATGCTTTCGATCATATGGATATTGGTGTGTGAAAATTTCCTGATCGTCTCCATCTTTATACAGAATATTTGAACTGTAATTAGAGCTGTATATACTATATTCAAATGTCAACTTTTGGCACTATCACCACTGAAATAAGACTCCCTCATTGCATCACTTACATAAGATGATAACAACAATCAGACCATGAACGCCATGTTTACTTAAAATATCATTGCAATACACTTTCCTTCTACGTGTTAGCACTACAGGTGGAGGAACCCATTGCCTGGTGTTGAAGATTAAACCCAGCTCCGCAGGTGTACTATCATATCCACACGCAGAAACAACTAGGGAACCATTTTCTAAAGCCTTGGAATGATACGCAGCTTCCATTCTTTCCATAAACTCAGGCTCCCCAGTAATGTCCAAATAATCAATCCCTGCCTCCACACAAGCCTTAACCACAGGCTCGCCATAGAGTCTGAAAGGGCCAACACAACTTACCAGAAGACAAGTGGCAGAGCAAATCCTAGCAAGGTTGTTTATATCCGCTTGAAATGGGAATTTGAGGTGGAGATGCTGATTTGGAGACCCATTTTAGGGCTTCTACAAGTTTGGATTCACTGCGACCTGCGATTGTGATTTGAACTTGGTTAAACTTGAGGAATTCACGAAGTACATATTCACCTGTGAAACCCGAGGCTCCAAAGAGAAGGGTGCCGGAATGGATGAGACAACCCGTTAGCCGGTTTCCAAACTGGCTGCCCAACAATAGCGGCCACCGCCCATTTACACCCTATAGCAAGTTTTTAGCAGTCATTGGCATATTTCTGGCATATACTGGTACATGCTTAGAATATGCCATAAACCCACATAAACGAGGGCTTGCCCCCCTAGGGGCAACCCAAAAATGACACAAAAGCTCTCAGTACATACAGTACGATATAAAAGTACCTTAATGTATGTTACAAATGCCCAATGTTGCCGGACTTTAGAAAATGCTTGTCTTGTTGCAGATGATATTTATATACTATTGCCAACTTTTAAGTCTTTTTGTACAAATTTAGATGTCATTATGACCATTACAACAAGTGCATGTTTTTTTTTTTTTTTTTTTTTTTTTTTTTTTTTTATTGACATCTTGTGACATATCATATCCAAACTTTGCCTTTCGGCATATTCTAATCAAGGGGTGCACTGGATTATCTCGATCATGGAATTTATCGATCCTATGATCCAGAACATATATTGGAGTATCTAGTTACCTCTTCTTTCAATTATACCCTTTGTGGGTGCCTATAATTTTGAAATATGAAATAAGAAATAAGACTGTGCCTATGATCCGAGAATATAAAATACAGAACCTCGAACCTCTACTAAAATCATTCAATGTCATAATAAAGTTTTGACCAATACAACCAATGAGCTAATGTGATTGATTTTTTTAATTAAATCTATATGATTTTTTTATACAACCTGCAAACTCAAGGCTATATCTGCAAGAATGATCATTTGGAAATAAAGGAACTAAACACAATACCACCCTTTAAGGGCAAAGCTTACCTCCAATCAGGCTATCTTGAGCATGGAAAAAACCAATTTAGCCACTAGAGATTTCCTCTAGCAAATTCACAAATTTAAAGGAAGAGATAGGCTTGAAGATAGACTAAGGCAGGAATTCAGGAATTCATAAAGGATTGGGCGATTCTCCAATCAATCAATTCACAACATAATAATTCTACTAGAGTCTCAGAGATAATTTGTATAGAAACAAGAGAAACAGATAATCGTTGGAGCAGGTTAGTTGCTGGAGCTCGTTGCAGTGAATTCGTTGGCAGTAGCTGAATCTCCAGATCTAAGACAATCGATGCTTTTATTGGTTGCAGTGACGGTTGAAAAAGTTGTTACCGGTTGTTGGAAGCAGTTCCAAGTTACTGTAGCAATCTAATGTCCTATTTGGAATGCACGTTATCTGCCCCTTTAGTCCGAAATGTTACCATATGATTGCAGATGTCCACAATAGCCCCTCCAATGCTAGTCGTGGCCTTTTGAAAAGGTTCATTGCCTTTTCCATAATAAATGATATCGCTGCCCATATTTGATAAAGGGATTGCTTCCTTTACGATTCTCTATATTAGCATTATTGGGTTTCCATACCCCTTTTGTTGTTTGGGTCCCATGGCCAATTCGATCTCTGTGGACGTTAAAAATCTATCCATCCATCCATCCATCCATCTATCCATCCATCCATCCATCCCTCTATCCGTCCATCCATCTATCCATCCACCCTAAAGGTCCTTAATATGATCTCAAACTCTTGGCTTTAGATATCTCATTGCTAGTTCTCGATCAAGGAATTATATGGCAAATTAACATAACCAAGTCCATGGTTACAACTGTGATTGAATTCACAATTGAAAATAATCAAGTCCAGCCCTAAAAGGCTCAAAAATTTACCAAGACCAATTGCTATGCTTCAGTCATAATAGCTGTCTCGAGATGTACCAAAAACAAGACTATACTTATAAAATTCACTGCCTCCTCTAGGAGTTAAAAACTTAACTAAAATCTTAACAGAATTAGGAAAAGAACACCTTAGAATTAACACAATTATCGAAAATTTGGATTTTGACTTGAAAAGAAAAATATCAGGAGAGGTTTAAGGTAAATTTAACATAACCATTGGGGAATGCTCTCCAGCAACAAACCAAATATGGAAACCGCCTAAACAAAGGTAATTCAATAAAACCACACACTTTTGTTTATGTTAACACACATTCTTTTCTTCTAGAATCCTTAGCCATTAAATTTTAAAATTTGATACAAATATCTAGATGATAGCTTCATTTACAATCATCTTTTCTAAAATGTTGCATTTTAAAGATATAGGATAAATGCAGTTTTGGGCAAAGTGGGTGAGTTATAAGGTGGCATGGTATGACCTTATTTGTATTTGAGTTTGCCATAGTATCGTCTCTTGAATTTTGTTTTTGTGGTGCCCTTAGGTTAAGCTTATTTCACTTTAACATTGTTGATTTTCATAACTCTTGCTTTTTAACATAGCATTTTTCAATTTCATTGCCCTGCTTTTCTTTTTGTGGTGGTATAGAAAATGAAATGCTCCCGTCAAAGTCTACAATTGCAGACAAATATAATTGTAGACATCATATCCACTTCTATGTTTCGTTTAGATTTTTAATTGCCATTTTTCAATCTGGCTGCCTTATTACTTTGTTTGTTTGGTTTTTAACTTATCAATAAAATAGAATCGCATCGATCCGAGACATCGGATCGCCATTCTAGAATGGGACGAGCATGCATGTCTTGCATGCATCGCGGTGGCGCATGCCCGTTTTGGGTTGGGAGTTAAGCTATTTCCGGTAGCGTTTACGCATCTCGTCTCGCCGGTAGCTTCCTCTTCTCTCCGGCGATTACCTTATTCTCTTTGAATTGTTTCGAGGCGGGGAGGGGCTTCTTCTGCACTGGTTTAAATTTGGCATTTCTTTCATGCTATCCTTTTTCCGGCCTTGACCTTCGTCCTGTGACCTTCGTCCACTCGATCCCTAGTTTGTAAGGAAGTTCTCACGGTAGTCGGGCGGTTTGTTGGTTTCTTGCGAGTCCCATTCTAGAATCGCATCGATCCGAGACATCGGATCGCCATTCTAGAATGGGGCGAGCATGCATGTCTTGCATGCATCGGGGTGGCGCATGCCGTTTTGGGTTGGGGAGTTAAGCTATTTGGTAGCGTTTACGCATCTCGTCTCATCGGCTTCCTCTTCTCTCGGCCCGATTACCTTATTCTCTTTGAACCCTCCCTCCCCCCTTCTTTGTTTATTGTATTGTGCACAATTTTACGTTTATCATGTTTTTCCACCCATTTGGGTGATGCTATTCTCCGGTATGTTTATGTTGTCTCGTTTGTTGTGTTGGTGATGTGCGGTGCAGGGTTGGCGGCGGCATCTGTTCGACTTCTCCATGCGGGGTTTTGGGGCGATGTCTATGCCTTACGTTTGTCTAAGCCCCTTGCCGAAGGCTTATCACTAGGGTTTTTCTCGAAAACCCAAAGGGCGAGGTTTTTTAATCCGTTGATAAGCTTTCGGCGGTACATCGACCACTCATCTATTAGCATTGTATTTTTTGGGGTCCAAGTGATATAATTGGATTTTCCCTTTATTTTTCGTGGGTAGTTCGCATGTGTGCGGCTACCCACTGTCCACCATTGTAGAAAATCTGCTGAGATGAATGAGAAGCCTATGGGTGGTTTGTTGGTTTCTTGCGAGTCCTATTCTAGAATAGAATAAAGTTTTTCTCGCCCACAAAAATCAATCGGCTATGGGACCCAATATAAGAGTGCAACAGAGTTATTACTGTCTAGAAAACCCCTGCCTCAAAAGTTTTTCGAGGGAAAAACCGTGACAGTAATAAGAGTGCCATCAAACTGTACAAATATACATAGCGTATAACATATTTACAAGTTAAGCGGGCGTATCTATTATCTCCTGAGAAATGATCCCATCATCCTTACTGAAGACGTGCTCAGTATCATATGTAGCGGCTGGCCAGGCCTGACCAGCTCAGCATAACATGCCTTGATTTCATGTGGCTCTAAAGGGTATAGCTCAACAGTTCCCATTTAGCAGTATCGACAAAGCCTTCCTGCCATAGCTCCCCAATCCATATGCTTGTCTCAATTTGAGACAATGTGCACCGGATCAATGCAATGAGGAAATTATGTTCATGTCATCAATGTGCTTATAGGCGTTCGAAATATTTTGTGACGTCCCCTACTCGTATATGGTGCACTCACCGTATACAAACAGGAGTTCATCCCCCATACCAGCTCCATGCCGTCTGAGGGGGCCCTCCACATGACACTGCAACCGTGACGGGTTCCAGTGGGAAGAGTGAAGGGGTCATTTTACCCCGTCTCCCTCAGGGCCTACCTAGCTGCGGAAGCGTAAACATACATGTCAGTATACAAGAGTAACACACATCCACCTCTAGGGGTGGTACATCACATCTGCATAGACAATGATCAGCACAATGCATATGGGAAATCCTACCCAAGGCTCAGACTCGAAGGGACGGCCCGGCGGCTTGGGTCTCCGTGCAGTTCTTTAGACAGAATCATGACAATGGGTTGGGCTGGCATAAGAACATGGCATTGGGTTGTCCACTCCATCCGCCCCTCCTGTGCACACTTTGCAGAGTACGTTGAAACGTGTTGGGACCCTAGCGTAGCCATGGGATGCATAGCCGAAGGGCTATTCTGGGTTGCATCTCCCGGTTCGATGGGGCGGTGGGGATCACTCCCTCCGAGAGATCTACATCTTGACTCAAGGTGACTAGAGGGGCCTTTGCCCTTATTCGGAAACCCAATTGGAAAGTGTACACCACTTCACGGGTGTCGAGCCCATGCCTTACCCACACTCAGTGGTAAGCCATTAGACCTAGTCACAATGATCCCCGGTAGGCCTTACACACCAGAGGGATCGTTCAAGAGTCAGGACACGAACCTCCTTCTTAGCCAGTCTGGCCCCTTCACCCACAACCAGGTGTGGTTCTTGTACACAGGCCGAATCTATAGTGTGCTAGAGAGGCTAATCTAGGAGTATCTACTACCAAGCTTTAGGTCTCTACCCCCCTTCCCAATACAAGGAGTTCATAGAGATACATCATCCATATACATCACAGAGAAACTAAAGAACTAGATCTATTCTATATCATAGAGTTAGGTTCTTTAGTTAGAGTCTGGTATCTAGAGATCTAGAGGGCTGCTATGGCAATTTAATAGGCTAAACCTACTGATCCTATGACTGAAATATGGTTTAAGCTATTAAATTGCCTAAATACCTGATCCTTGAGTGGCTCCTCCTGACCTGAGTTCGACCATCCTGCTGAACTACTCGAATCAAGGGAAACTAATGGTGCAATTCTCTCGAGCCAGTGCGGGAGGCGGTTTTGGCTCTTGGGGCAGCCAAAACAGAGCTCTAAAACCCTAGAAACGAAAAATGGGCAAGTTAGGATTTCCCCTCCTAAATAGACAAGGGGTTAGGCTAGGGTTTCCAATTATCCCCTTTAGGCATGTGGGATAATTGGGAATGGGCCCACTTGCCTTTAATGGCTAGGTGGCAAAATATGGCCACATGGAAAGGTGTGCACCTTAATAAACGTGCACATTGGCAAATGTGCACATTAATGACAAATGCACATACCCTTTAATGGCTAGGTGGCAAAATATGGCCACATGGAAAGGTGTGCACCTTAATAAATGTGCACATTGGTAAATGTGCACATTAATGACAAATGCACATACCTTGCAAGTTGCCCCCCTAGGGGCTACTAGCCTGGCTACGTCGTCGGCGCCACGTCGGTCGGGTGGCGTGGTATGCGTGTGACGAAGCGATCTGATATCGTCCACGGGACCATATACTATGCTGGAACGTCACATTCTCCCCACCTTGAAATGATGTTGTCCGCAGCATCGTGGGTCTCCCCACCTTGGGATCTTCCTAACCTGCAATCAACCTGATACATGCAATATACTATTATCATACTTACACATTTACTAAGATTACCTTAAGGTAATATTTCTAGAACATTATTATGCTATTATCTTATGAAATAACTTATCAATTCATAACATCATTAAACAAGTTACTCAATACTTCACTTATCACAACAATTTAGTTTATCAAAATTTTAAATTAACGTTCGAGGTACTCTTCATTCCTTGCAACACATTCCAACAAAATTTGTGTTGCAAGTCTTAAATAACTCGACCTCCTTGCCCTCCGGAGCGCTCTATTGGCTGCCAATCGACACTCACGTTAGCACCATTTTAATTATTAATAAAATTTTGGTTATATGGTGACCACCCACCTATCTACATGGATGCATGGCTAATCTCGTATTAGGAAGAGGGTGAATCTTCCATTATGGCCCGGTGGAGACAACGTCTATATGCCTATATGCGCTCATGCCTACACCTCTAGTTGCCCAGCGTGGGAGGATATCCTTCACGTTATATGGGAGGCGTGAAGGATAGATTCCTCCTATCAAAGTATATATGGGGCTAAAGGTGCCTTTCCTATCAATGCATCTCTGAATGACCTCCTTTTCTCTCGGTGCGTCTACTTCCGTGGGGACGGTAGACTTTCTAATCTACCTTCCACTTTCGTCCAAGCGGGGCAGCGATCATGCCTACATTGACATTACACCCGCCCTAGAGATCACCGGTAGTGGTCTCATCATCATTGACAACGCGTCGACCCATACATAGCATAGGTGGCATCGTGGATTAATCTTAACTACACATAGAATTAATCTACACAAATGGACATGCTGAGCGATTTCTTGGGAGATGACCTTGCCGTCCCAGTATTGCTCCATGAGCTGTGGATGCTTGCTTTACTAGATCCTTCTTAAGTACCCATGTCAGCGTCTTCCAGCGGCAAGTGTTTCCACTTGACCAAATATTGGAGAAACTCACGATCTCTTTGTTTTCTTGAAGGCTTTATCAAGAATCAGTGCGGAACTATTTCAGTTTGTTCCTCCGTCATTTCCAACAGCGTTGGAGTGTCCAAGACTTAGTGCGGATTTGGAGTGTGCTTCTTCAACAAACTCCGTGGAAGACCTTATGAATCTTTAGGTGTCTTTGGCAAGTCTAACTTGTAGGATTGATTACCTACTCTCTTGACTATTACGAAGGTCCGACCCACCTTGGAGCAAGCTTCTTACAATTTCGATCACGGAGCTTCGCACCTTCACCTTGATCTTGAGCCACACATTGTAGCCAACCCGAACTCCACGGTTCGATGCTTGTCGGCGATGCTTTCTACCGACTCCTTCTTTGCTGGGAGATACCCTGCGCACTTCTTCCGCGAGTGCTGCATGTCGACCCAGCGTCTGTTCCGAAACTTCTACTTTTGACGCGGGGATTGTGCGGTGTGCGGAGCTAGGCATTGATAGCGTAATTGATCATAAATGGCGACATTTGGGATGATTCACGCTTGGTGCTATTGTATGCAAACTCCACCAAGTGAATAAATTCTTCCCACATACCTTGCTTATTCGGACATAGTTTACCGTAGCATGTCCTCCAAAATCCTGTTGGTCCTTTCCGTTTGGCCATCCGTGCGAGGATGATCACGCCCGTGCTCATGGATAGCCGTCTGAATGGTGGTAAAGAGCTCTTGCCAAAGGCTCATGAACCGGATCCCCATGGGAGATGATCTCCCTTGGCATGCCGTGAAGCACGAAGATCTCTTTGGTGAAGAGCCCCATTTGTATCCATAGCGTATCTGTGGTCACGCAAGGCACAAAATGTGCCATCTTCGACAACTTGTCGACCACTACCATCAAAGCATCCTTCCCTCTTCTCGTCCTTGGAAGCCACGTGATGAAATCCATCTTTGATCACCTCCCACTTAGCGTTTGGCACCGCTAATGGCTCTAAAACTCACGGAATTGAGCTTCTGCGCCTTGGTGCAGCGACATAGTGACATTCCTTGATGTAGCGAGCTACACCTTCTTCATTCACGGCCAATAATAGCTGCTGCGCGCACGAAATATGTTTTCATGAATCCCGCATGGCCCGCTATTGGGCTGTTGTCGCGTGTCATGGAGGATCAATTTCCTTACACGATGATTGGTGCGCGCAACTTGTTCTTATGGTATAACAGGTTGCCTTAATGTTTGAAGGCCTCCCGCTCCTTATCATTCTAGCCTCCCTAGAGAGGCTTGCCCATACTTCCTTGAAATCCACATCCGTTGGCAAGGATTCTTCAATCTTCTTACCAAAGCGGCCGGAGGCGTCGAAATTGCATTACAATGCACTCTAGTTGTCGGGGGTGCCTTGAAGCGCATCCGCTACATTGAGCTTCCACGGCTTGTAGACTATATCAAAGTCATACTCTTCAAGGAACTACATCCACCTTCTGCCCTCGGGTTGAGGGGGTGTGGTTAACGTGAATACATCTTGGAGCTCTCGATGGTGCGTATCAATTGGAACTTCCTTCCCAAAGATAGTGCCTCCAAATTCTTAATGCCACGACAGCGCAAAGCAATTCTTGGTAGATGCGTCGGGTAGTGCGTTTTCGGCGTCGTTCATCTTCACGGAATCATGCGGCTACCACACGCTCTTCTTGCATGAGCACTTTTTGTAGCTATCTTACTTACGCATCTGTGGCTACAAGCTTATCTTTCTACGGATGCGGCGGGTCAAGGCGAGTGGTCGTCGAGCTTCCTTCAACAATTCAAACCCGGCTTGGGCTTTCTTGTGCCAATGCTCTTAATCTTTCACCTTCTCCACCCTTGTCAAGTCTGTTAGCATGGCGGCTATCTTAGCAAAGTTCTTCTGAACTTCTGTGTAGTACCCCTTAGGCGAAAACTTCGACCTCATGCACATTCTTGGTGCACGCCCGCGAATAGGCGGCTTCAATCTTGGAAGGGTCCGTCGAAATTACCTCTGCTGATATCACATGACCAAGATATTCCACCTTCTCGCGTCCTTGAAGTGGCACTTCGACAACTTGGCGTTACAAAGCGGTGCCTCTTCAACTTCTCTAGCACTCTCCTTAAAGTGTTGTATGTGCTCTTCAAAGGGATCTGCTATACACCAAAATGTCGTCCAAAGAATACAATCACAAAGGTGTCCAAAATTCCCCGAAGATGTCGTTCATGAGCCTCATGAGCGTTCTTTGGGGCATTCGATAAGCCCGAAAGGCATTCACAGTGAACTCATAGTGCCCATACACACGGTCACGAAAGCCGTTTTATAGATATCTTCTTCCTTTATCCTGATCGATGATAGCGACCTTAAATGGATTTTGGAAGACCTTTGCTCCTTGAAGTGATCCATCAAGTCATCCGATCACGGGAAGCGGCGTACTTGTTTTTGATGGTGTGCTTGTTCAAGCTGTCTATAGTCTATGCACATCCTCAAAGCGCCATCCTTCTTCTTGACAAAAAGAATAGGAACTCCAAGCGGCGAGGCAGCTAGGTCTAATAAAGCCTAGGTCGAGCAACTCACTACAATTGCTTCTTTAGCTCTGTCAATTCTGGCGTCGTCATTACGTATGGAGCCTTGCTTGTAAACCCGTTCACAGTTCGAGTGCTATCTCACACTCTACTCCTCTGTAAGGGGGGTGCTCGATCTCATCGGGAAAGAGATCATGGAATTCCATGATCAACTTAGCTATTTGCTTGGCAACTTCTTTGAGCACCTTGTCTTCTTTGCTTTCTTCCAACTCAGGCTCTTCAATCTCAAGCTTGAAGATGTAGGCTACCTTTCCATTTGTTGATGCACTTGAACAGTTTGCTTAGAAGACATACACCTTTGCATGATGGGAACAACTTCTTTACACGCGATCTCAATGATGTTGCCATCGGGCGTTGGGAAGGTCACCTTCCGCTTCCCTGTCGATGATGGCCCTGGCTGGTCCAAGATACTCCATTCCTATGATCAAGTCGTACTTGCCAATGCCCATTACTTCTGCCCCATCTGGATGTTAATTCACGGCAGAGTCGATGTCGAAGTTGATCCTCTTGCACAATGCGCCTTTCTTGCTCCACTTTCTAAGACAGGGGCATTGGCCCGACTTTAGTGGTTTTCAACTTCAGCGTTTCCAACCATTACGGGGGATGCAAAGTTGTGGCTACTTCTGAGTCTATCAGGACTATGAAAGACTTGGCCTTGGCCTTCCCTCTTGTGGAAATTACCTTATCTTGACTCTGCTTGCTCTGTATCTATTGCGGCAAAGATATGGCACTTTCATGCAGATGTAGTAGCGGGCTGCCTGTCGTCGTCGTCGCAGGGGTGTCCCAATCTCCCAACTCATTAAGCGGCTGCACTCATAGCGTAAAGGGCGGTTGGCTGTCCTATGGCTTTTGGCGGCATAGCACCGCAAAAGGATCGTCTTTGCTTTGGAGTAGTTTGACCCCTCCCCGCTTATCCTTGAAGGACACACCGCTTCTTCTCGTCTTTGCTTCCCACAGGTTGCCACCATATGGGGCTCTAAGCCGGGCACAGGCCGCTGCCCTAGGGCTATAACTCCCTGTTGCCTTGCCTTTGTCACGATATCTTGTTGCCTCGCCGCTATTGCGGGGCCACGTTCCTTCACAAACTTATTGCCTTGGACTCGCCGATCTTGTCTTAAGGTTTATTGCCCTTACAAGCTTGCGGATCTCATCATTGACCCCTCAATATAGCTCTCCCTTTTGCATGCTTTTCACCCAACTTTGGCACATACTGACCTTAGCCTCATGAATTCCTCGTATATTTCGGGTGATTTGTTTCCTTCTTTTTAACCTATAGAGCTGGCGCATCATCTTTGGACTTGTGCTCTCTTGGAGCGTGGTGGCGTTTGAAAGCTTTAGCAAACTTCTTGAACACGCAAGCATCCACCTTAAGCCATGGGCCTTGGCATACCTTCCACCAAATGCGTCTTTGCTCCTTTCGGGTTGGTACATTGCCACCACGCCTTTATCCTTATCCTTCATACCATAAAGCGTTGCCATATTAGCTCATCTCATCGGTCCAACCTCGCCTCCATGCGACGCGTTTTTCGCTGAGAATTGCTTTCGAGCTTCCTGGCCTTCAAACATTTCCCAAAGCGAGTCTACCTTCTTACGGTAGTCGAGGGCTCTTGTGTCCCTTTGTCGTCCCTGCGGGGTGTCCCTCTGCCTTCCATCATTTGTAACCCTCGCCTTGCATCTCACGGTCTGGGCTTGCTCTTCCTCTTCCTCCCGAGTGGGTCGAGTCCGAGCTTAGTCGGGAGGATCAGGGAGGACCTCCTTCTCTTGCTCCTCTTCTTGTCCCTTCACTGTTTTCCGAGCTGATGCTTGCGGCAAGCGGCGTTGCCCACGAACCCACTCACTTGTGCGGCCGGCAAAGCCTTTATCTGCTCAAGGTGCGTCCTCATCGTGATATTTCCTCTTACGGGGTAATGGGTCCAAATTCCTCAAAAACGGGTTCCTTGCGGGGGGTGGCACGGGGCGGACTCTGTTCTTCCATATGGTCTTGGCGTTGTCGTTCCCCACGAGCCTGAGCCTCTAGCTGCATACACAAGTAATTCATGGCTATATGGTTAGTTTTCTTGGTTCTCGTGCATTATTTATGTTTATTGGTATAGTTGGGGAACAAAATACATCAACAAAACATTTAAAGTGCAAAAGAAATTATATTTATATTATATAAATATTTTTAGTACAAGAAGCCTCAGGGATCAAGAGTTTAACTATTCTTGAAATGTCGTAGGTAGGGCCGGTTGTCTTTGAGGAACTTCTTAACTTGGGCGTTCCTACCGAGCGTCCCAAGTTCGAGAGGGCGTTTGGCGATGAGCAACCGCCACAAAAGGCTCTGCGCCAACTCTTCCACCTGGCCGTTTGATGTGTAGAGTGCGGTCACCGCCAATCTTGCACCCGTCGATGGGGGTATGGCCCAGTCGAAAGGTCAAGTGCCATTGCTCTCTTGACTAGGGCGGCATAGTCGACATTTGCGCTATTCGAGCATACATGCACGGGAAGCCCTCGGTGAGTGCAATAAGCATGAACACTCCTTCTTCGCCCGAGGGGCTGAATTTGCGGTGTATCACAGCTATTCTCCCATCTAGCGGCGGCAGGTAGTACCCTCGGTGACTTGTCATTGTGTGTGTGTGAAGATTCTCCACTTGCTTGGCCTCGGCTCTATGCCGCCCGGGCGTGATAAATCCGACCTCTACCTCGGTCGCCACGGTAGTGCCCAATTGTGAGTCGACCCCGATGTCGATCCCCGCTCCCCTTGCTGGAGGTGGTGTGGGGAGCTTGGCATTAAGGCGGCTGCGTGGTCTTGCCACGGATCCCCATCTGTTCTGGAGGGCAAGGAACTCCTCCTCCGCTGGATGGCGACTCTCGCGCTTCCATCATTTGCGATGTTGCTTGTAGGCACCGGATGTCGGTCGCTTCCCCCGTGTAGGTGTCGGTTTCCCTAGTCGAGACTCCCGGGGCGATGAAGTCGTCCAAGTGGGACTGCCGTAGTTGGTGGAAGCGATTCATCGATCGGACTCCCTCTCCCACGCATTAGGGGTTTTGGATGTCGAGGAGTAGATACTCCTCTCCGTCGATGATGATCGGGGCTAGGCTTGTGATGACTAACCCAAGTGGGGGAGCAACTCTGATGTTCTGTCGGCTCCGCTCGAAGTTGGCCAGCTCCTCTTTTGCTTGTCGCCGTTCTTCCTCTGAGTCGAGCTCAGTGTACTCTTCGTCGTCCCACTCCTCTTCTTCTTCTCTTCCTTCTTGTTCTTGCTCGTACTGCAAAAGCATCTGCTCTTCCGCTCGGGCTGCTATGGGGTCCACCTCCATGGGAGGGATAGAGGTTGCCCCCAAGGGGTTTTCGGCACGGTGGGATAGGAAGATAGCTAGAGGCGGCGGTGTAGGAGAAAATATTTGGTCTGTCGGCAACCGTCGGGGACCATGTAATCTGGCAACCTACGTGCCTTATTGGTCAAGTATTTGGCGATGTTCGGAACATCGCCCAGGGCTGCTTGAAGGGATGGGCGGGGAACAAAATAGCCTATGCAAGGGGGGAGCTAGCTTGGAACAAAATACCCTAGCTTGGAACTCTGCTAAAACTTGTCTATATGCTGGGGTTGCATTCAAAGTGGCTTGGACATCTATCTCCTTGCGGAAAACTCAGAAGATGTCATTGACATCGGCCTCGGCGACATAGGCAGCCTTGGCTGTACCATCGCTTTGAAGTCGGCCGATGGCCATTGATGTAGTGAAGAAGAGACTATCAAGCAGTCTGAGAAGCGCCTCGGGGAGCTGGAAGATGCGCCCTAAGCGGTGGAAAGCAAACTTGTAGGGTGCTAAATGAGAAATGGGGGACCTATTTATAGAAAAAAGGGGGAAAACCCTAATTTTTGGATGACCTAGAATTTACTGGGATTGGGCGATTCTGATCTATTAAGAGGTGAGCTTGAGAGTTTGAAGACTACTTTTAGGGTTTGAGCATGCTAAGATCGACTAACGACCCTGTTGCAACAATTTGGAGATCATTTGGATATGGCGTGGTGAAGAAGATGCTTTGAGAGGTCTCACCGTTAGCCCAGAATCGATAATGAAAAGTTCATTTTACGCCTGGCCTTGACGTCCCGAGACATGGGCTCTAAATGGGCTAAACTTGATCAATTCAGGTGATCTAAGGGTCTAATCCTACTGGACTAATCGAGATAGGCAGAATTGACCCCTTGTTTGGTTGATTTGGAGCTGTTTTGGGCATTTTTGGGGCATGGTCTCAATTTTGCTCAAAATGTCCAATTTAACTAATTACAAAAGGTTTAAGGGCGTTCTCCCTTTATGTGGCTAGCAAGATACATGTCTTGCCTCATAAGTGTGACCCTCTTCGCGTGAATCTGCGCGGTGCCGTCCGATCTTCAAAATGCTGCACTATTTTACGCTCACGCTACCTCACGTAAACACGGCAACATCTCGTCGGTCACCCTCATATCGTGTTGTATTCTTGCATAATTTCTCGGACTAGAAGCGTTGGAGCGGTCTTGCGGGGGATCAAAAATCCATTAACCCATTTGGAAGTGCGGATTTCCTTGAAACTCTATTCTCCAACTTCTTCTAGCGGTCGCTTCTTTCACGATGCTTCGGGGAGGCTTGGGCTTCCGGTGGTGGCGGCTTCATGGTCTAGCTCTTTGTGGTGTCGCCTTCAATTGTTCTCACCACATGTTCTCTGGTAGTAAGCGTTGTATGCCTCCCACTTAGCCATGTAGGCATTATGCTCCCGCGATCTTCTTACGATAGACCTTGGCCAGGGTCTATCCATACACCCTCCCGTTGTGGTCGCGGGCTTTAACCCTATCCCGTGTCCGGAAAAAGGTGGGGGCCGGCGCTGCGGCTGCTCTTCCTCGGGTGCCACCTGCTCGGTACTTCCTTCTCCCGCGGCCCAGGGGTTTGAAGAGCTTGCCCCTCGGTGTTGGGGCGTAATCCTCGTCAGTTAAATCGGTTAGAAGGCGGTCGCCCTTTCGCTGATGGCTCATTGATGGCCCGGGACCATGGCTCGCTTACCAACCTTCACAATTGTTCTCTTGCCATATTAATGCCTTTGGCCCTCTTCCTCTTTGGCTTCCATTGGTACGTGGTTGGCTCGTCCTCCGTCTCTTTGTCCTCTTCTCTCGTGGCTCTTTGGCTTCATACTAGCGATGAGCGCGCGAGGTCTTCTTCTTCGGCCCGGGGCTAAGCGGTACGCGTTGCTCCTCCCTCTCCTCGACTTCACGCAGCCGAGTTGTTCCTCAGCGGTGGCTGTCCCCTTACGCTCCCGTTCCTCCCCTGCTCCTCCTTTCCTCCTCGGCAATTTCTTGAGGGATCTGGTGCATGACATCCGTTTTGCTCCTCCCCTATGACCTCTGTCCGTCGGCTCTAGTCCGAAAGTGTGCCTCCTCCTTTGGATGAAGATTAAGCCTTCTTAGGAAAAGGCGTTCTTGAGTATCCTCTCAATCGGTATGGGGGTCGGCGCTGAAAGATTAAACTTCGTGAGGGCTTCCTGGCGATCTGCTTTCCAAGGCCATATTCGACGGTTCGCCGATCCGAGCTATGCGCCAGAAGATTGCCTTGGCAAACGAGCAGATTTTCTAAGGAACTGACGGCGAAATGGGGGTCTAGATCTATTTATAGGGGTTCGATTTTTAGGTCAAATTTCGAACTACCTTTTTGGTCATCCGGAACACCTAGAACACCTAAATTGAAGCATGGTCTCTACGTTCCCGGAGATAATGAAAAGTTCATTTTTTACGTCACGGCGTGCGGTGAGACATGGTGGGTCCCCTCCAGCTAAATTTTGTACTTTTAAACATGTAACATGCCAATTCTAACGATTCTTAGCTTAAATTTAGAATTATCAAGATATTTTTACGTAATTTATGACTTTTTGTGTGTTTCAAAGGTGAATGTCTCACTGCGTTCGCCCGGCCGAAAATGAGATTCTCATTATCCGTCTGGCTGGGACGGGTGAGACTCCTACACGAAGGTTGGCTCACCAATTTTAGTCTTTTTATGTTTTTCATTCCTTTTAAAAGCGTTACTAGCTTAGCATAAACTACAAAATGAAAAAAAATTTTCCCATTTTTTGAGGTTTAAGGATCCTATCAAGTTAGTACTACTGGGAGTATGGTCAGTGCTTTGCTCTTGGTCACCAAGAACATTGCTCGATACCACCGTGGACGCGTCCCTACTGTGATCACGATTGCACTCCACCGTATACAAACAAGAGTTCATCCCCATACCAGCTCCATGCCGATCACAGGGCCCTCCACATGACATTTGCAACCGGCGGGTTCCAAAGGGGGAAGAGTGAAGGGGTCATTTTACCCGTCTCCCTCGGGGCCTACCTAGCTGCGGAAGCGTAAACATAGAGTAACACACATCCACCTCTAGGGGTGGTACATCACATCTGCATAGACAATGATCGGCACAATGCATATGGAAATCCCTACCCAAGGCTCTCGGACTTCAGGGCGGCGACGGCTTGGGTCTCCCGTGAGTTCTTCTGCGTACGTAATCATGACAATGGATTGGGGGCATAAGAACATGGCATTGGGTTGTCCACTCCATCCGCCCCTCACTCGTGCACACTTTGCGAGTAGGTTGAAAAGTGTTGGGACGACTATAGCGGCCGGATGCATAGCCGGCTGGGCTATTCTGGGTTGCATCTCCCCGGTTCCGATGGGGCGGTAGGGATCACTCCCTCCAGAGACCTACATCTTGACTCAAGGTGACTAGAGGGCCACCGCCCTTATTGGGCTGAACCCAATGGAAAGTGTACACCACTTCACGGGTGTGAGCCCATGCCTTACCCACACTTTCGGTGGTAAGCCATTAGACCTAGTCACAATGATCCCGGTAGGCCTTACACACGGGAGGGATCGTTCAAGAGTCGAGGACACGAACCTCCTTCTTAGCCCGGTCGGCCCCTTCACCCACAACCAGGTGTGGTTCTTGTACAGGCGAATCTATAGTGTGCTAGAGAGGCTAATCTAGGAGTATCTACTACCAAGCTTTAGGTCTCTACCCCCCTTCTCAATACAAGGAGTTCATAGAGATACATCATCCATATACATCACAGAGAAACTAAAGAACTAGATCTATTCTATATCATAAAGTTAGGTTCTTTGTTAGAGTCCGTATCTAGAGATCTAGAGAAGGCTGCTGGCAATTTAATAGGCTAAACCTACTGATCCTATGACTGAAATATGGTTTAAGCTATTAAATTGCCTAAATACCTGATCCTTGAGTGGCTCCTCCTGACCTGAGTTCGACCATCCTGCTGAACTACTCGAATCAAGGGAAACTAATGGTGCAATTCTCTCAGACAGAGTCTGGGAGGCGGTTTTGGCTCTTGGGGCAGCCAAAACAGAGCTCTAAAACCCTAGAAACGAAAAATGGGCAAGTTAGGGTTTCCCCTCCTAAATAGACAAGGGGTTAGGCTAAGGTTTCCAATTATCCCCTTTAGGCATGTGGGATAATTGGGAATGGGCCCACTTGCCTTTAATGGCTAGGTGGCAAAATATGGCCACATGGAAAGGTGTGCACCTTAATAAATGTGCACATTGGTAAATGTGCACATTAATGACAAATGCACATACCCTTTAATGGCTAGGTGGCAAAATATGGCCACATGGAAATGTGTGCACCTTAATAAATGTGCACATTGGTAAATGTGCACATTAATGACAAATGCACATACCTTGCAAGTTGCCCCCAGGGCTACTAGCCCTGCTACGTCCGGCATACACGTCGGTCGAGGTGGTAATGCAGCGTGACGGCGATCTGATATCGTCCCGGGGCCGTATAATTGTCTTTGGAACGTCACATATTTTGTCTTGCTAACCATTTCCTTTGGTGTAGATGCAGATTTGAGTTCATCTTTTAGACATGCATTGATGTTTAGCTACAACCATCTTGGTTAGAAGCTTGAGGTGTTATGTGCCCATTGTACCTATTTGTAGTCTGGGCTGCACATTTTTCTAGAAATAGAATAGAATAGATTTTTTAACGTCCACGAACACTAAGAGGTCATGGGACGCATATAATAGGCTAGTACAATTATTACTACTAGGATTAAAAAACCTTTGCCTCGAAAGTTTTGCAAGGGAAAAACCTTTGTAGTAATGATGATACTAGACAATCAGGAAATATTAAGTAGATCATGATGACTAAAGAGGGCTCAATAATTGAAGACACTCATCTAGAACCTCAAGTATGTATAATATCAAATCATGCACAGATGGTGCTTTGAGCAGTTATAAAATATTCTTAAGGCGGGTGACTCCAGGCATCGAGAGCTGTTGGATAGGCATATTTGCCCTTTATTCCTCGATCTAGACCATATACAGTGATCCTCATTTTTGGAGTGTGCTTGTATAAGTTTTGGTATAACGTATAACAAGGACTGCAAAATACTATAAGGTTTGAGGCAATATACTAAATGGTGTTGATCTAACACATATATTATACGATTTTAGAGGCTCTCGCTGCCTATGTCATCCCCATAAGAATATGCATTCAAACCAAAGGGGGTTTCAAGGGAATTTATATTTAAGGTGTTGAATGCAATGGTTTATATTAATTAATGTTAATGGTAGTTTGTGTTGGTTGTTATATTAAAAAAAAAAAAAAAGATCGGGCCCTTCGTGCCCTAACAAAACAAAATCAAACTAAAGAGAATAGAATAGAATAGAATAGTTTTTAAACCATCACATATCTTCTTAAACATGCAACACAATATGGTTTTTATGCTAGGACCACTTAACACATTTACAAATATCATACAAGCACATCTTACACACATTTACAAATATCATACAAGGAATAGAAAAAGGTTGCTCAATGCTCCCCTTGAGAACTTGAACAACAAATAACTTAAAACAAGATCATCAACCCTTTGGGAACTTGAACAACAGATCAGAAGTTAAAACAAGAGCATCAAGAAACATTGCATTTGTTGACATGTAAAGGCAAGGTAGTTGTTGCATAAGTATTCAATAATTCCCTCAAGCATAAGTTCCATTAAGATAGAAGGCTTCAGTTGGAAATAAAAATGATGAGTTCTACACAACTTCCAATTTGATAGAAGCTTCCAATTGCGAATAGAAATATGTCTTCTGTAAGACCATACTGGAAATGCAAAGAGTGCTCATCTTTACTTCATTGTCTTCGATTAAAACTTCGTTGTGGCCACAAGAATGATGGGAATGATGCAATTTTGACAAAGGCCACTCTAACAAATTCGTTGTATCCGTCAAAGGATAAATGGATCATCATCATCATTCAGCAAAGGCTGTGCAGGCTATATCTACAGGTTCCTGCGCATATCTACAAGGTATCATGAAAGCTGCTAGATACTTATGGCAAAAGAGAGAGATCAGTGAATGCATACAATCTGGACACTTCAACTTCTTAAGATAGCACAATTCCAACTTGAGGAAAAAATACACACTTTCTGCAAAACATCCGAAAAACTTCCATCACAAAAAAGAAAACACTTTCTGCAAAACATCGGAAGAACTTGCATTACCAAACTAGTTGCCACAACCAGGTCATTCTGGAGTTTTACATTACAAATTTAGACATGAATTTGTCTTGTTGCTTTCATGGCCCTTTAGGTTGGAAGGAATCTGCCAGATGTTTATGCCTTGTAAAACAACAGGGTTTTTGCTAAAGGATTTGCATAACTAACAATCATGTCATTCTAGCACTGATGGAGCATAAACATGAAGAGCAACAATACGTTTTGTAGCTTCCATGTTTATTGATGAGAAGGGAAGAATGGCAAATGCTTTGTGGGTTGGAGTTTTGCCCTAACAGCTGAGTGCTGAAGAACTTTGTTTGCTCATCAGATTCAACAAGGTAATTATTGGAGTAGAAACCTTAATGTGCTGAATACATCTGCCAGAACCCAGCAAGCTCACAGGTGCATTTCGACCATAAACGGAAAAAATTGACATTTTTGACTTGAATACAATAGGTTTGAAGTTCAAAAGATGAAGAACGATTCTGAATGCCATCTGATTCATATCCGGCAAAAGCAATCCACCAGAAAAAACCACCCAATTTTTGCAAGCTTGAACAACCCATGTAGTATGAAGAGCTGCCACAACCATGCAGTATGAAGAGCATATGCCACAACCAAAACTCCAGCCTCTGCAACCATTCTCCAGCCTGCTACAAAAATAGCTCCGGCCTCCAGAATGACAACCGAATGATCTGCTTCAGCCTCTGCAACCATTCTTCAGCTCTGCAACCATTCTCCAGCGAAAACTCCTTCTGGAAACTGCCATCATAGAAGCTAGGGTTAGCTAACCCTAGTAATCATATTGTCGATTCATGCTTATTCTTTAATTGGATCATGTTTGCCTTTTTGCTTGGAAAAAAAAGCATTGGGCTCAATAGAAACAACAATCTACTCTATCAACAACAAGAATCAAGAAGATTAGAGTCCAGAGGACAAAAGTTTCGGGGTTTCATGCATATAAATGCAATGTTGGCAACAACAACTGTTAGATTATTTAAGCTAATCCAAATCAACGCTCCAAAAATGACGCACTCTAGAAATACTGTTTAGTATGCCACGACGAATACAACACCAGAATCATAGTAAAACCATGCCAAAAAGTGTATAAAACTACAAAAATAACCCCTTCTTATTATGCTCGATATAGTATAGAGGATTTTGACATTTGGTCTGAAGAACGTGGAGGAAATGGACATCTGAAAGGTTTGTCTGCTTACAATAGTTATACTTCTATTTCAACAAATGTCCATTCACGCAACCAGTCCTCTTAATGCTAGATTGCTTATAGTTTGTTATTGGCATGATTTATAGAAGCCTATTTGTCATGCATGTTCCTTCTCCTTATATTATTCCAACTACGTTCATCAGCTTAAGTTCTAGTTCTAATATACATTATGCACAAATGAGTTTTTTTTCTAGGTTGTTGCTTAACAACGAAGTTACTCACACAATAATGGAAGTTATTATGTTGGCATTCTAGATATAGATAGTCAGTCTTAGTTATCAACTTTCCAGGCCATAAAATATGCAGCTCCAACATATATGGAGCTGAAAACAGAGGTACCTTAGATTGATAGAGAGCCTTAGTGTCTAATATTGGTTGTATTTTGATCCTTTAGTAGGTTATTAAGGCGAGTTTGACTTTTTGCTCCATGTTATAAGCAACGACTACAGCAAAGTGCCACTCCAGGAGCTGGGCCTTTTAACTGGACACTCCAAGAGCTAGCCTCTTTAAAAGTGAAATACGAGGCAGTAGTGGGAAGAATTATGGATCTGCCTCTGCCATCGCCAAGTTTTGTTATTTTATTCATTGCACATATGTTTATGCGGCTTGCCATATTATTGTGGCCTTGGTTGGCCAATTATTGGCTCTATGGGATGGGATAGTGCCATATAGATGTTGCTTTCAAAGTGTATTTTGTTGGTTAGATGCCCAATTTATTTAAGTGGTCAATATTACTCAAGTGGCAAAATGCTATAGGATCCCATATGATAGCCTAGTTTTACCATGTCACTTCACTAGCAAACAAAATGTTAAATTGGAATTTATAGTTCGAGGTTGGGTGATACACTACAATTTGAGGCATCACTACTTAGAGATTGTTTCACAATATTGTATTGCAATCTGATAAGATGTTCACAACAACTTGAGACATATCACTACATAGGTTATAGGGTCAGGCAATACACTACAATATGAGGCATCGTTATGAAGATTGTTTTAAAATGTTGTATTCAATTTGCTAAGATGTTTACAACTTGTCTTATCACTATATAAGTTATTTAATAATAATGTTGTGTTGCAATGTAATAGGTATATATAGTTTCTATACGAGCATGTGATTTAACAAATAGTGTATCTTCTTTTTTTTTTCATTTTTCATTTTTCTTTTTTTTTTCCTTTTTTTTTCCTTTTTGAGCATACGGCAGAGATTATATTACTGTATAGTAAAGGTTACACAGTGATGCAAAAAAACCCAAAACAAGCTATTGGAAAAAAAATTTAGATGGCGATAAAATATCAACTATCTAACTATCTCCGAAGGAGGCAAAATAGAAGATTTTATAGTAGACCGCCTTAAGTATATGTAATCCTAAGTTCAAAACTTAAATCTTAACAAAAAGTAAAACCATTGGAAGTCAAAACAAGTCCCAGCAAGTCTAGTACCCCATCCAAAGTGATGATGGCGAAGGCAGCATCTGTATATTCATGCATCATATTATCCAGTTGGTTCGGGCCATAGCCAGTAGAATCCAAGAGTTGTAGAATCCAAGAATCCCCAACATATCCGAATGGCTTTGAAGCATCTGGGCCTAGTTCCAGGCTGATTTAATTCTTCTAAGGATTTTAGAAATGCCTGGGGCAGGTTTTAATTGGTAAAAGGCTGATTCGGGTAATTGATAGAGCAATGAGGAAGCTCCTACAATAGTAGACTCATTCAGCTAGAATCTCATGAACTTTAAGGCAGGAGATTATGTGCATCAGGAAGAAGTACTCTCCAAACTATTTTAGCAGCCAAAGCTTGTGCCTGAGCAACGACGTCACTGCATCCCAATCCTTCCTTGGCAATGTCAAGTTTCCCCCAGGACACATTCTGACCCTCTACCAAATAAAGTCTCTCATGGCAGTTTCTATTTTCCTATATGAGTTCTTATCAATAATAATGGCCGAGAAAAAGAAAACTTGCATGTTAGAGATAACATTATTGACAATTTCCACTCTGCCAGCAAGAGAGAGAGTGTTTTTAGATACATTTGTAATTTCTTCCTCATTCTGTTGACAACTGGTTCCCATAAGCCAGTTAGATTCATGTTAATTGCCAAGGGAAGATCAAGTAATTGAAAGAAAAATGGTCGCAACTGTTCTTGGCGCCGTTCTTGGCGGCTAGGGCGGTGGCTTGAGGCAGGGGCCGCCCCCCTTCTCTACACCGGAACTGCTGCCGATTACAAGAGCTCTTACTAATTTTCTGCTGCTAGAGGGGAAAATCGACATTGTTCTGGATCCGTGATCTCTAATCTAATAGGTCTTGAAGCCTCTCGTATGGGTTTGTTAGATTTTCCGTGTTTGCTCGTAAATTTCTTGTTATCTTGGTCTTCTTTTAGGCAAGATACGGCAGGTTTATGGTGGAGCCATCAGGAAGTACTAGCATTTGAGGCAATTTCGAATTTCTACAATTATCCTTTCTTTCCTGATCTTTTACGCTTGAGAATTTCCCTTTCTTCCCACTCTTTCTTGCTAGCAGAAAGGTCTGGATGCTGCATTTAGATGGTAATAAAGATTCTTTTCGGTTAGTGGATCTATGTGAATTTGATGGATTTCATTGGTAATTGGTAAGAAAATGCAGAGATAGAAGCATGGCAGTGGCAGTTTGATGAGATGGTTCGATTATTGCTCAGGTTCTGCTAAGCTTGAGCGGATTTGTCAAGTGCTGATGCTTGACTGATTTGGTACTGCTATGCCAAGAAGCTCCTGTCTATTAAGCACTCGGTTCTTGCTTGCTCGTAATCGCTATGCCTGGGCGAATCTTTCAAGTACTGATGCTTGATCGATTCGTACTACTATGCCGTAACCTCATGTCTTTTACAAGTAAGGTACCGATTGGCTTTGGACATGCTCTAACATTTTGTTTGAGTGAGAGCTTATTCAGGCTGCTTTGGATCCATTCCATTTTGCTACTGCTACACATATACACAGGTTTTTCTTGCCTTTTCTCAGTATTTCAGAAAAATTTATATGTTTCTACTATTCGGCTTGAAACTTTAGGGAGCCTAAATGGCTTATCTCAGAGATCATCTTTACATCATCTGGTTACTAGGTGGGCAGACTATGTACAGAGCATTCAAGATATATTTGTAGCTTGAGGAAAATCGATTTTTGTCTCCTGTAATATTCTACTAGCTAGGAAGATATTGATTCTGATCCTGTAGTACTAGTTAGTTGGAAGAAGATGTTGAGAAAAATATATGAGTACTAAAGCTTCAAGTATTACATTAGATCCATAAGGGATCCTTTGTACTTCAAGGTTATCTGATCCTTATGGTATCTCTCTGATGTAATTCTTCCTATCTGAATAAAAATTTTATCTTACCTTCAAAAAAAAAAAAGATCAAGTAATTTAGTGGCAGTCCTACACCTATAATTCTTATGCCAAATGAATGGAAATCTAATGCCTGAATGTATTTAAAAGAGTAACGCTCTCATCTTCTACATCTCCTGTATCTCCAGCCTATGCAAACTTGTTCTATATCTAGCTATGATTTGCTTGTATGATTTGGGGATATCCGAATTGAGATACCCCTGGCTTTTGTACTCTATAAGCTGGTTTATATTCTACATATACTGCGACATCCTGCTGCTCGTGGACATTCATAAGCATGCTATTGCAAGCTTTTCCAAGAGTGCCCTTGCATCTTCTTCCCTCGGCCAATTGGCATCCGTCGGGACCCATCTGCTCGCTCACTTTTTCAGATCATGCAACCTGAAATAATGCTTTTAGCTCCAATGGAAGCATCCCAGCTTCTGATAGCATGATGGCATAAGAGGTCTGGGCTTTAATTCCAAGTTCTTCCTGCAAAAACATCTCCACATTTTAGAGGATGTACTCGGCCCCCAAATTGGGGCACCATACAATAGCAATGTTTGAGCTAGAGTTTTAAACAACACTTTTTTTAGACCCCATTCTGTCAGTGCAGCCTTGTTGCATCTCGCAAGCATCTATACAATGCCGCCTTTCCTCCTGCAACTCTTCTCTTCCTATGCTCACGAGATGCCCACACCAATACTTTTGCACCCATTTGCCCATGAAGAAGCCAAACTTATAGCTTCCATTCGCATGGGTGCACACTGTCTCCGCATTGTGACGGGGCGTTGGACTCGGGAAGCACGGGCGTATAGGCTTTGCCAGTGTTTTCACCGAGGCGAGATGAATGTCATGCCCTTCAGATCTGCCCAGCATTTGCCCATATCCGGAAAGGCAGATATGTTCGCTTAGTTGCTCACCTCAATCGCCCGCATGAGTTATTGAATATGGCGTCCCCGTGAGAGCTTGTTGGGGTCATACCTCCAGGAGGTTATGGATACACAGACTCGCCAGTATCCCCCTGACAAAGACTCAATTGTCCTATACAATTGCACGGTACCAAAGATACTTATTATACTTATTAATCGCTAAGGTTTTTCCCCGAAAACCCTTAGGGCGGGTTTTTTTCCCGACAATGAATACGCTTTTGTCGCTCTCTTTTGTTTGGGGGTCTCATAGGCCAATTGGTCTCTGTGGATGATAAAAAATCTATTCTATTCTTCACATACTCTTTCCAGTTATAACATTCACCTTCATTTTCTTTGATGTACAAAACAGCCCCGAAGTGTCTAAATGTTTTTGCAACACATGCTTTTTGCTTGCTATTAGCACCACATCATCCGCATAAAACAAAAGTTGGATAATGTAAGTGCCCATTTTGTTGTCTGCAAGTGATTGTGTCTTTAACTAGTCCTCTAATTCATCTATAAAAAGCCGAAACAAGGTTGGGGACAATGGGCGTCCTTGTCTGACCCCAATAGTGCTCTGAATATAACTGAAGAACAACATTCATGATCTCCTGTGGGACTCCAATTTGGTCCATTCTTGCACCTAACCCACTTCTTGGGACCATGTCAAACGCCTTTGCAAAATCTATAAAGACTAGGTACAGTGCTGCATCCGATGATTTAGCTTTCTCTATAAGCACTCGGAGAGTGAGCATAGTCAAGCGTGCTCTGGTGCTTCCTGAATCCAGCTTGGCAGTGAGAACGCTTGCCATTCTCTTCTGCCCATGAGCTCAGTCTCTTCCCCAGTAGACTACCTAGTATTTTTTGCAAATGTGCTTCCTAGTAAAATTGTTCTATAATTAGCAACATTCTTTCTATCCCTAGTCTTGTGGATAGGATGTACCTGATTTATCCTCCAGCTATTTGGCATTCCCTATGCAATGCACCTATTAAGCAGATCTGTAAGAGTGGCCAATGTGCTCTCTCCTCCCCATTTGAGGAGTTCAACACATATACCATCGATATCATGGACTTTATTATTGGCCATCTCAGATAAAGCGTCTGGGCGTTTGGTCTAGTGGTAACACACTAGTTCCTTAGCAATGTGGTCTCGAGTTCGAGACCGCCCAGAATCGCACTCGGTACTGTTGGGGGTCAAATCCCAACAGACGCAATGTAAGGTGGTTGGGGGCAGGGCCCAACTAAGCAATGTAGTGTGGTGTGTGGTCACATGTCCAGTTGGATGCTGCCTAGTGGCGTGACGTTAAAACTACTATCTTTTACCTCTAATTCTGAAAATATATATGCACCATGTGCCTTGGTTTGCATGCCTTCTGCTCCATTTCAGAAATATCTTTCACAAGATTTAGTAGAGCATTCTTATGCAACTTAAGTGCTTAGATTTACCTTTCAGCATACTTAAGAAGGATCTCGGGTTCTTTTTAAATTGCTCAATCATGGTTGTTTGTTTCTATTTAAGGAAGGCACGCTTTTTGCCTCTTATAAACTTTTTGTACCCGTTTGGCTTGCAAATACAGTTGCTTGGCAGTTTCCTCCTTGCTTCAGCACACTCTGAGTCCCACCAGGAATTGCATGCTTTTCCTTGCAGGTATCTTTTAGAGAGGCCAAACACACTTCTTCCAACATGGAGCAACAGATTTGTAAATTTTTGTGCATCCTCCTCCAGGGCGCCTGACCACTTGCATTCACAAGCATATCTTCTATGAGCTTCTTATGAGCTTCATTTGCATTGTATTCACTTTTATCTTTGAGTAAAAATGTGGCTGCTACTGATCCATGCCCTCTTGCATTTTGATTACCACATCTAATGGTACATGGTCAGACTCCGGTAACTTGCTTCCTACAAAGGTGCAGATTTCTCACAAGGAGATAATCCACTGTGCTATGCCCTATGTGATTGTGAAATGTGAAATTACCTGACCGTGGAAATTTACTTATACCATTTACTATACTCAATTGACACAGTGCATAAATCCACCAAGAGTTCACCTATGCTATTTGAAATCTGATCTTCTGATGATCTTCATACGCTACATCATGCAATTCATCTAAATATACATTTGAAATGTCTTCATAACGCTTGGATTGATGGCTGCATGTACGTGCATTAAAGTCCCCTATTATGAAAATTTCACCAGCTGCACAAAATTTCAAAATATCTAAACAGAGATTTCCAAATGGGTCATCCTTATTTAGACCAAATTCTGCTCCAAAAATCCATGTCTAATCAAATTCTTTCACCTTTCAGGGCACTTCTATTATGAAGCATTCTATCACGAGCCTTATTTATCTAAAATCTTACCATGATAGGACGAACCTGGACTCCTAGTTTTCCTAATCTTTGTGCAGAGATAAAATTTGGTTCATGCAAATGCATTGTGTCTACAAAAAATTTGTTCAACCTGTCTGTGACATTCTCATCCTCGATCTCGAGGATGCCTGCAATTTTTATATTTCTGGCCCTGTATTCTTGGTCCGCTTGCTCTGCAGATACATGCTCATGATGTAGCGTGATCTGTTCCTTAATTTTCTCTACCACAAGAGATGCTAATTTGGCCTCTAAAGCTTTGATTTGTGCATTATAATTGGCCTGTGGTCTTTGCAAGGCCGCCGACAATTCTATATTTTGGATTTTCAGAGAAGCATTTTGGCTGACCACATCATCCAATATCGTTCGAATGCCATGAATCTCTCCTCTTAACCCCATGATTTTTATGATTTTTATCTTCATGTACTGCATCAAAGCGAGTAGATGGGCTGAGTCCCTGTCATATTCGATCAGGTCTCTTCACTTGGTGATCCCAAGCGACCCGGCGCCTTTCTTCTTCGGAGGCATTAATGATGATGCAAAGACGTGTTCTGCTATGGAATAGCAGATATGATAAGGAGAATAAACCAATTACACAATAAATTATCCAGCTCTCTTAAAGGTACTGAAAATATCAACTCTTTTAATTTGGGATTTTCCGGCCTGACTAAAACTTTTTTTGGAATTGTTTTTAACTTGATTTCCTAAGATTATGAAAGATTATGAGGGGGTTTGTCTGCTGGCAAATCTTTCCGATTCTCCAAAAATCAAGACTTTTTTTATTGTTATGATTTTGTGCATTTTGTTGATTCGAGCAAATCCATCTTCTTCTGGCAATCTTTGGCTCCATTCCAACTCTCCAGAGTGTGATCTTCCAGAAGGCAAAATACAATTCGCTTCATGTAGTTCAATATTTATGCAGAGTAGAGGAGGTTGTTGTCTTGCCCACCATAGCTTGAATCGATGGCATGGAGACGGCAGTACAACCCCTGAATAACGGACTTTTCAATCTTACATATGCACAACTACGACGCCAGGAGCTGGATCCTTTACAAAGATCGGTGCATGACATTCGGCTGCAGTGCCGAAAATGTTTCCGTGCTTCCAAAAATTGGCATGAGCTTCTTCTTTTTTTCAACATAGGGTTTTTTCTGGTTCGATGGCAGTATTATCGGCCGTGCTGCAAGCTCCATGATTGCAAATTGTAAGTGTTAATCAATTCGCATTTGCCATGCGATTTCAAGCATCTGGCGGGATAAATTTTAACTGGTGATTCTCTGCCCTATATTCCCCTATCATTTTCGTTCTTGCTCTCATGTGCTCTATATTCCCCTGTTGCAAGCATAAAATCGAATTGTCTCTTCCCTTCTTTGCATGCTGGTTCTCAAAAAATTACAATTTTGAAGCTTTTATGTCAGGTTATTTTGCCTTGCAGAAGAAGCTTATGGTAGCATGCATGGCAGATTAGGATTGCTTCATGTAAGGGCTTGCCCGTTGAAAGCATTTATTTCTAAGTGTTTTTGTTGTCGGCTTTCTTTTGATTGCTCTGTTCTCTCTTTTACAGGCTGGTCAAGGAGGACAACACTACAAATGTCTCTTCTTTCTTACTGAGCTCCCTCTCCTTTCCATATTTTTGTGGTGATTCGTCCTCTCCCTTTTGATTTGTTCTGCTCAAAATGACAAGATAGAGGTATGTTTTGATTTTTTTTACTATTTCATGCAATGATCCCTTTCGTTTCCATTCTAAACATTCAATCCCTAGAGGATAGTGTTGGAGAAGAGGATTTTTGTAAATGTAGGCAGTAAATTTATATTTAGCAAAGATAATGGAACAGCTTTGTGGAACTAAGAAAAGTGCTTTTCTTGATATGGAAATTTGTAGCTTTGAGCTTTTATATTTCATAAGCTTTCATCGTGTATATAATATTCAACTTTGTATATTGTGGCAAGTTTCGCTCCTTCCATAGCCGGGTTAGGCATGGGCCAATTAGAATACCATCAGTGATTATTATACCCTGCATGTACAAAAACTCAATTCCATTATCTCTTTGAAAGATCTAACAAATGCATTTGGCACAATACTCTGCAGATACTAGGTTTCAACATTTCTGTTGAAGGTGGTATGGCTTTGAGAATTGAGCGCCCTTTAGTACATACTGGTGCTTTTTGTATCTCTCATTGGTCAGGCACACATCCATATTTGAAGAGAATGAATTGAGTCTAATTAGTAGTGGTTTGACAGATCATACATTTAGAGGTGAAATTTCATTTCTGGATGCTAGAGTGGCACCATGTGACAGATTTTTGTTCATACTAAATACGGACGATATCATGTGCAGGCTGTGATTTTGTATCTGTGCTTAAAAGTACCACATGTGCTGCAGTTCTACACCTTCATCTTGGTAAAAGAAGACCCCACAAGAACAAACATGAGATGGTGGATGTTGGATCTCTGATCATAGGCAAAGGTAAATTGCATTTGATTTGTTTGTCGTCTATTGAACAGGATTCAGGCATAGATTCATGCTTAGGTTCATGCTTCAAGCAATTTTGATTTAACTCTTGAGTTGCCCTTGCATCCAAATGATGTACAAGATCATTAATCAGTTAAAAAGATAGTCTGGAACTATTTTTGTAGCTACATATGGCATTGCAACCACTCGGGGATTTAGCACGGAAGTTTTTCTCTCATCCTTTTCTCTATTTGAGTCTGCTCTTGCCTTTGACTTGGACAAGGTTAGGTACAAATGCTTAATAGTCTCCTTGCAGCCTTTTTCAAGCATTTCAAAGGCTTCTTATTTGGCAATTTTGTAGCCTCCCGTTAATTGAGTACAAGCAATGTTTGTCGCAAAACTGTTCAAGCATACTTGGATCTAAAGAGGACTCTTGCACAATCATCACAACCAGGCGGGCAACGGTGTCGTGAATCATCTCCTCTTATATACCTTATGCTTATGCTTCATTCCTCTTCTGTTTTGGATATGTTGGCGAGATGGTAAACTATAAATCGGTATGTTGGATTGGATGTCTACGCAGTGTAGAAGTAGAACAATCTCTTAAAAGTGAATTTGGGCACCTTCTGTTTCCCACTGTTACTATTTTCAACTAATTATGCCTTCACCATTGTCAATTTGGCATGCTGAAAAGGTTAATTTATCTGGCAACCCCAAGAGAGTCCCGATTGTTAATGTGCAATGTAAATGCATAACGGTCCATATACAGTTGAGGTCAAGATCCTAATAATATACATTACAGATCAAAGGTAGCTGATGTATATATTTACAAATAGTATGGAGCAAATAAAGCTATGGATCTTCAATGCCATTCTACGTCAAACAGGTAAGAAATTCTAACGCAGAGTAGCATTTGAATCTGATTCTTGATCAATGCTCCTTTTATATAACATGAGCCCTATTTGATCTTGCTGTAATAAAACATTATATTGTAGCAGTATCATGTTTGAACTCACAACATGCTTATTTGCTAATGTGCCTATGTGAATACCATCACGTGTGTTGCCATAATTTAGAATAGCAGTAGAATTACTATATCCCAGTGAAGACAAGAGCCATATCTACAAATTGATCCATCTTCCTGTCTATTCCAGTTTGTTATAGCCATCCAGTTTTGTTATGTTTTGAGCGTATATTTTTGCATCAGAGTGCCACACATGGATATTTTAGGTGTGTTCATGCTAATGCTATCAAGGTGAACTTATGAAGATAAAAGACAGAACCTATCCACTGTGCACTTAGCTGTGTATGCTCCTTCCTTTTAATAGACGCCGTTCAAATCTGCAGACTTAAATAAGGTAGATTTTGCACTTTGTTTGAGCAACAAATACCATGGGTGCTCATTTCTTTTACAATTTTAAATAGATACATGTCATTTCTAGATAAGATTGAACACTAAATTGAGACACACACATGAGGTGAAGAGCTACATCTTGCACAATTGCAAGTTGAATTGTGTTTTGAAATAATATAAAGACCCTACTAAGATTTTATTGAAGATCTTGCACATCATACATTGATTTGAGCTTTTGGTTGGGATCATTTGCATTGTTACATAACAAGGCAATTGCTATTATCTATAAATACATTTCTTTTTCTTTGATTTTTCTTTTTTCTATAATTCATTTGTGGCAGCACAACGAAGACCTTTTCATGATCGAGAAAGAGACTTGCACTCCTAGAGTAGGGCTAGCTCATTACTCATAAGTGCAACATTGTCTACTTTGAGGGCAAGCTGTATGGTTCGTTATCCATGAGGCAAAAGTTGTTTTGATTGATTGTGTAGAGGTATCCACAAGACATCTACAAAAAATTGATCCAGCATATAATAATTCACAAGAACAACTCATCCTGAGGGGCAAAGAGGAAACAAATTATGTTCAATTGAATTGAATTGTTTTATTGAAAAAATGACTGTAAACTGCTTATCAAGAAAACGCCTCAAATATGCCAATGTTTCGGACTTTAAGGCAAGCACAACCTTCTCAAATGTTGGAAGTAAGAGAGTAACATTGACTAATGATGAGGGACTTTAGGGCAAGCATAACGATCTCAAATGTTGGTAAAAGAGTAACATTGACTAATGGTAAATCTATCAATCGCGTCATTTAGCTATTAAACTCATGATGCACAATACCTAATATAAAACCTACAACAAACATGATCTAATAACACTTGATCTAATAACACTTCGTTCAAAGATTAAAAGGAAAATAATTATTAAATATCTTATGCCTACGATGTGTAATGATCTGTTGTACAACAATTGATAGACAACCTTTGCGATATAGATTCCTTTAGATGACCCTTTCAAAGAATCAAATGCAATTCATCCTCCATCATCAAGATAACGCAACCCTACTTACATCACTTGCATCCACCATTTCAATTCATAAAAATTGGCAATCCTCAACTGCCTCTACAAATCACTACCAAAGCCCAGCAACGCCGGGCACCATAACTAGTATTCTTAAGGTTTACAAACATGAGAGCATTGCATGTTGAGGTGAATATACATAGTTAAATACTTATGAGATAAAAGTAGGAAATCACTTTCCTTTTTTTGATCAAGGTCCAGTAAAACTGCCTCATGGTCGTGCCAAAATTTTCTTCATATAGCAATTGGTAGCTTCACATGCTTATAAAGTTATAAAGTTTCTTAGATTCCCAAACTCCTGTGGCATCGAACCAATGAATCTGTTTGACCCCTGAATCCAAACAACAAAATATGAATCCAAACAAAACTACTCACTTGGATCTACTTCTCTAAACTTCTCTAAAAGTGACTATTGAAGGAGTAGGTGAAGAGTAAATATTAGGAAAATAGCAAACTAAACCACCCTGTAGAGTTCCACAATTTGCATTTCCCAGTTAAGGGCAATTGCAAGCACCATGCCACTTATTCTAGCTTTTGCAATACACCAAATACTGCCCTTCATGGTGGTGCTACGTTTTAAGCATCGTTGATACCATCAGGGAGATTGAATGTTCAGTTGCACTCGATAAATTCATGCATGTCCATGGCCATAAGGTTATGGAAAGGCTCTATGACGACCAAATATGCATTATAGTATATGCATAACAGACGCAATACTAGACCTCTTAGGGGTTCCTTCATTGCTAGAAACATGTTTATATTATAAACAGCATCATTCTGATCCAACATCTGCACTTCTAGCCATTGAAATTCACGAAGGGCAACTGATATATTATTGTAGTAGAGGTAAGGTAGGATCAACTAGAGTATTAAAATATTTTGTCTACACAAGCTTCGCTTTGGAATCATATGAACTTTTGTTGGAAAAAACATACTCCAAAGACAAGTCTGTGCATGAGTGTCATGCAAGGTAATCAGTTGTGATGAATAAATTGATGTTTTTTAAGGAGGAAAATCATGATTTCCATACCCCAAAGACTTGATGTTTTGATCCGACTCCAGGTAAGAGCATAGTGAAGATTGACAGGAATAAGCATACCAGAGGCCCTAGCTTTAACACAACCAAGCAAATGATAAACTTGTTAGAATAACTAGTATTTCACTAGTTTACTTGTTTGAGATCTCCTTTGCTAATTCTTACGATTCAAGTATTTGTATTGCAAAATTACTAATGGTTGAATATACGAACCATTGCAGTGCACTGTAGCAATCACATTACACGTATTTCATTAGCTTGAAATACTCCACGAACACAAGCTCTAGCTGCTCGGCTAGATACGATTCAACCCAATTTCAATTCTCAATCAACCGTTCTGCCCCACCGACCTGTTTCTCAGCAAATATCACTTATCTAATCCGGCCGATTTGCCTTTGAATCTGATTCTGAAGCTAAGTTCCCACATTCGAACCATTCAAACCATTATTGGCTCCAAGATATTATAGTCTTCGTTCCCTTAATTTAGCTTTATCTTTAACCATTAACCTTTAGGTTAATAGACAAAAGCCAACGATCCTTAGGCATTCTTAACTCTTAAGATATGCCCTTTCAAGTTTACACTTAGATGGTCTTCTCTGCTTATGAAGATTATATGATGACATCTATCCTTCTGCATTTAACACTCTTTTTTTTTTTTTTTTTTTTGGTTAGGGATTTGCGCCATAGTTTCTTGCACAATTTCGAGCAGGCCTTAAAAAGATAATAAAAAAAGTTCTTTAAAAGGCTTGCTAGATTAAAAAATAAAAGTTCTTAAAAAGATAAACTAATAAAACAATATAAGCCCTCAAAATAATTTAAATTTCTTTATCTCCCTTTTCATTCTTAGATACATCTTTTCCTTTATATTTATATGAATTCTCAACGGTTTAACACGCACAGACAAATCTCCATTTTTAGCAGGCTTGCCTAACCCTCCTTATAACAATTCCTATAATTCTAGCCTATCCACCTGCACATCGGCTAAATTTGATAAGGATCGTCGGATGTCAGAAAATTAGAAAATATCTAAAAATTACCTCTTCTATGCGAGATCTTCTCTCTTCTCTTTTTGTCGTTTTCCCGCAGCAGTAAACTTTGTGACACAAAATGCTCTAGTACTCTCATTCAACATTGAGCATGCAGATAGGGTATCAATTTATTCTGAGTCCATTTATCATAGATCTTTCATGTCAGTCATGGGGTCTTTACTTCAAATGCTATTGCATTATAGGCAACCAGAACTCCCTCTCTTTTCAAATTTCTCCATGCCCATGTTTTTTGTGTTACAAAGCGGGGCATGCAACCTGCAAAGCAGACTAAGTGCTCCTAGTCTCTATTCAATCAAATAAGAGACAACAAGGCATCAATCCGGACCCAGAGCATCATGGCAGTAGTAGCAAATTCGTCCACAAGGCAGCAGAGCAATTAATTCGACACCTGGGTTGATTTCTTTCTCTGTTTCTTTATATAAAATTAGAACAATCATTTGGCTTTATTAGTTTTCTCTTTCGCTTTCCCATGTGTACAGAATCAATTGTTTGTCATGTTGAGCATCAGCAATGTTGCACGCAGAAGTCCAGAAGTGGTGATGGCTGATGTACTACAATGGGATCAAGCTTGAAGTGCTAATAAAGAAAAAAAGTAGTGGATTTTGGACATGAAGGTTTCTGCTTTGCACTCTTTTTACAGGTAAGAAGCAATTGAAATTCCCGTTCTCGCATTGCTTTGCTGTTAAATGCAGAAGGATAGATGTCATCATATAATCTTCATAAGCAGAGAAGACCATCTAAGTGTAAACTTGAAAGGGCATATCTTAAGAGTTAAGAATGCCTAAGGATCGTTGGCTTTTGTCTATTAACCTAAAGGTTAATGGTTAAAGATAAAGCTAAATTAAGGGAACGAAGACTATAATATCTTGGAGCCAATAATGATTTGAATGGTTCGAATGTGGAAACTTAGCCTGTAACCGTATTCTAAGGCAAATCGGCCGGATTAGATAAGTGATATTTGCTGAGAAACAGGTCGGTGGGGCAGAACGGTTGATTGAGAATTGAAATTGGGTTGAATCGTATCTAGCCGAGCAGCTAGAGCTTGTGTTCGTGGAGTATTTCAAGCTAATGAAATACGTGTAATGTGATTGCTACAGTGCACTGCAATGGTTCGTATATTCAACCATTAGTAATTTTGCAATACAAATACTTGAATCGTAAGAATTAGCAAAGGAGATCTCAAACAAGTAAACTAGTGAAATACTAGTTATTCTAACAAGTTTATCATTTGGTATCAGAGCCTTATATCATTATGGCTACAAGATTTGGTGCAGGACTCTTGAATGCAGTGCAAGTGTACAATGGAGGGTCTGGTTTTCAAGTGTGGAAAGACCAGATACAGCATATTCTGGATGTTGAGAATCTCTGGGAGGTTGTTGATCCAGATATTTCTGATAATGTGTTTGTGAACACATGAACAAATATTGCTGCTAGCTCAAGTGCTGGAGGAGGAGGATCACCCTCAACAGCAAGCTCTGGAAGTGTAGCTGGAGATGATTCTAGTGTTGCAGGAGGAGTTACAGCAAGTGCTTTGAGTACAAAGATTAAAGAAGCAAGAGGAATTATCACCAGCAAAGTAGGGCCAACAATATTGTTGAAGCTGAGAGGTAAGACGCCTAAACAAATGTGGAGTTATTTAATCAAGCATTATGAACAAAAAACATCTTCACAGATAGATGTACTGGAGAAAGAGCTCAGAAATCTGAAATACAATGAGGATGAAGATGTCTCGGAATTTTTTAATAAATTTGATAATATAGTGGCTGACCTTGAAGAAGCAGCCGTTGTTTTACATGACAGATACCTAGTTCTAGCTATATCCAGGGCTGTCAGTAATAATCCACAGTTATCTCTTTTAATGAGAAATGTTGCTAAGACAAGAGATGAAGCTGAGAACATGCTACGAACTGAAATAGAGCAAAATAAGGTAATGAAAGAAGAAGAAACCACTGCTGAAATTCTGTTTGCAAGCAGGAAAAAGAAAGGACAAGACAGAAATGTATGTTATTACTGCAATGAAAGTGGACATATTAAATCAAATTGTCCAAAGCTAAATAATGAAATTACATGCTATAACTGCAAAGGAAAGGGCCATATTGCAGCAAAATGTTCAAGTCCTAAGGACTATTCTAGAGGAAGGGGAAGAGGTAGAGAGCAGGCAGGAAGGGGAAGAAATTTTAAATGAAGAGAAGGTACTGCTGGAGTTCACATTGCTAAGGAAAAGCTTGAAGACGAGGACAAGATTGGATCAACCACTGATGATGAGGTACATGATTTGCTCATTGAATAATTGCAGTCCGAAAGCTAACTACAAACATGATGTGATTGTAGTTGATAGTGGAGCTGAGAGATCAGTAGTGAAATCTACTGATCTGCTCAGAAATATGAATACAAATCATTCAAGGCATGTGCAAGTCGGAAATGGAGAGCTTAAGAAGATAGAAGGATGTGGCATGTTGCAGCTTTTAGATTTAGAAGGAAATGTTGTAAACATTGAGGATGTTCTATGTGTTCCGAGTTTGATTAAAAATCTCATTTCTGTGTGTCAGCTGGTGGATTTAGGTTATGAGATCTTCTTTAACAAGAAGGCATGTAAAGTGTTTCTTAATAATAAACTGAAATTTCTTGCAATCCGAGTTGGGAATTTGTACCAATTGGATAGTTATTCTCCTGATAGTATTAATGCAATTGAAATTTCTGATATTGCATTATGGCACTGCAGACTTGCACATACTCATTTCAATAATATCAGATTCTTGACAAAGAAAGGACTTATAAACTGTAGTACAGGAGAAAATGACAAAGAATTGTGTGAGGGATGCATGATTGGAAAAATTAATAGGCTGCCATTTCCAAAGTAAAAAAAGAGAGCTGCTGGAGTACTTGATTTGGTTCATTCAGATCTATGTGGCCCACTTAATGTGAGAGGAAAAAGTGGTAAGAGATATTTTATCTCGTTTATTGACGATCACAGCAGGAAATGTAAGTGTTATTGTTTAACAAGAAAATCACAAGCACTGCAGGCATTGAAACTGTACACTATGGAAATGGAAAGACAAACAGGAAGAAAATTAAAATGTGTAAGATCAGATCGAGGAGGAGAGTATTTGTCTGATCAGTTTAAGCATTTTTGCAGAGCTAATGCATTAGAAGACAATTAACTTGCAGGTACACACCTCAGCAAAATGGTACAGCCGAGAGGAAGAATCGAACATTACTGGATGCAGTTAGCCTTCCAAACTATTTCTGGGAGGAGGCCCTTAGAACTGCAGTACTCATTCAAAATAAACTGCCAACTGCAAGCCTGAAAGGTAACGTCCCTGATCTTGTGTGGTCAAATTCTGAAGAAATAGATTACAGTATGTTTAAGGCATATGGGTGTCTGGGTTATATTCATGTACCAACAGAACTAAGAAAGAAACTTGACGATAAGGCAGACATAGGTTATCTGGTTGGATATGACGAGCAGTCAAAAGGATATAGAATATATGTGCCAAAGCTGAATAAAATAGTTATCAGCAGGGATGTTATTTTCAATGAGCAAATTTTGTATAAGGATAGGGAAAGAAAGCAAAAATCTGAAACAAAACTTGCAGCTAAGTATTATGGTGACGAGCAGCGTGTACAGAAGGAAATTGAACACAAACATGAAAAGGAGATTGATAATGATAGTGATGATGAAGAAATACAAGACCAAAGCAAGGTACATTCTGCTGTACACAAGAATAGCAATGAAGAAACTCGTGAGGAAAAAGAACATAATGCTTGTGAAGACGGAAAAAGGAGAAAAACTCAGGTTGAAAAATTAAGGGCTGATATGGCTATAGATGAAAATGCTTATGGTAGATTAAGCAGTGGTAGAAGTAAACGAATAGAAAATTTGACAAAAGATTTAGAGCCAGAGCAAATACTGGCCATTCTAGATGACATAGTCATTCCTAAAACATATGAGCAGGCAATTGACAGTGCAGATCGAGAAAAGTGGATTCAAGCAATGAATGAGGAAATGAAGTCATTCAAAGACACACAAACCTATGAGCTTACAGAAAAACCAGAAAACAAAAATGTGGTTGGGAATAAGTGGATATTCAGAGTTAAAATTGGAGCAGACGGAAGCAAAAGATTCAAAGCAAGATTGGTGGCTCAAGGTTTTTCACAGAAAAAAGGAAAAGATTACAACGAGATCTTTTCGCCAGTAGTAAAGTTGACAAGTATAAGACTGCTGCTTGCTATTGCAAATGCTGAAAATTTGGAATTGCATCACATGGACGTTAAAACAGCATTTTTGAATGCAAAATTGAAAGAGGAGATATATATGAAGCAAGCTACTGGATTTGAGCAGGGAGAACACATGGTATGGAAACTAAATCGAGCTGTTTATGGATTGAAACAATCTCCAAGAGAGTGGTATTTTTGCATGGATGGTTACTTAAGAGAACAAGGGTTTGAAAGGCTAAAAAATGATGGAAACTTGTATAGATTTAAGGACGAAAACAGTTTTTGCATAATAGCTTTGTATGTAGACGACTGCATAATGATTGCTAATGATGTCAAATGCCTAGAAAAATGCAAAAACATATTGAAGAAAAGATTTGAAATGACAGATTTAGGGGAGCTTAAACAATTTCTTGGCATTGAAGTACAAAGAGACAGAGAGAAGGAAATCTTGACATTGAGTCAAAATAGACATATTCAAAATATGCTGAGAAGGTTTAACATGACAGAAGCAAAATTTGCAAAGACTCCAGTTGTTCCTGGACACAAGTTGACAGACCATGTAAAGGCAGAAAAAGATCTGCTAAACTTAGATGAAGTGCTGTACAGGGAATTGATTGGATGTCTACTTTATCTATCAAACAATTCCAGACCTGACATAGCCTATATAGTTAATCTGCTAAGTAGATACAATCACTGCCCTACAAAGTTACACTGGGAGGCAGCAAAGCGTGTGCTAAAATATCTAAAAGGCACTTCCTATTATGGCATTACTTTTACATCTAATGATTTAACATTAGTTGGTTATTGTGATGCTGATTGGGGAGGAGATCTGAGTACAAGAAAGTCAACATCAGGCTATGTTATTTTTGTTGGAGGAGGTGCTGTCACATGGAGAAGTAAAAAGCAGACTGCCATTGCTTTATCATCGGCTGAAGCTGAATATGCAGCAAGTTCTTTGATTGCTAAAGAACTAGTATGGTTGAGAAGATTAATGGAAGAACTAGGATACAATCAAGATAGACCTACAACTCTATTCACAGACAGCATGAGCTGCATAGCAATAATAAAAAATCCTGTTCAACACGAAAGAACTAAGCATATTGAGCTTAGCATGCATTTTGTACGAGATCTAGTAGAAAAGGGTCAGATTCAAATGGCATATGTTCAGACAGATATGCAGATTGCAGATATCCTGACAAAAGCTTTGGTAGAAAGTTTATTCTGTAAATTCAGAGACTCATTGCAGGTTACAAATCCTACTAGCACATCATACTACTTTGGTCAATCCCTCCATAGTTTTATCATTCCATCCAAAGATCTAGATAGATCCGAGTCTGGTACACCAATCTATGGATAACAGGTTTAGAAACTATTGACACTCTTTTTTGAATCTACCGACTCAGTCATCATTTTTTTGGAAACAAAACTTTTTCCACTCTATGGGATGCTCAAATCATTAGAACAGTCATTCCATAGTGCACATTATTCTTATAAAATAAGGTTTAACGTATTTGCCATTAAAACATCCTAAAATGCACAGCAAAACTGGAGGTAAACGTACCTGTATTATGTGTGAGCTTTACTTATGAAAAATGCTCCACATTTGACTGTTATTTCAACATGTTCAATGTTTAACAAAGAGTAAAATTAGTCTTACCCGTCAACCTAATACTTTTGTCATGGGGCTGTTCACAACTTTGCCCAAACTATGAATTTTTTATTACTGCTAAATCCGCAACTACACAATGTAGTATATATAGACCAGTACATCCGTTTCGACCAGTAGAACACCATAACAGCAAAGATGATACATTAAGAGAAGAATCACCACGTACCTGCAGCCAATCATGAGAACGTTAGCGATAGACTCGGTAATGACCCAAGGGCCAAAGGGTACATTAGGTGATTCTTGGCTCTTCGCCCTTCACCTAATGTACCCTTTGCTCTTGATATTAGACTATCTACTAAAAATGTACAGTCAAAATAATTCCGATGTATGATAGTAAAATAATCAACGTATAGATTAATACAAATATATGATAGCAAATCCGTCCAACTTGTAGACTGCTCCTTTATGCATTTTCTTGATAATTCATTTTACCAGTAGATCTTCGTTTTTACCTGTAGATCTTCGTTTTCCGAATCAATATCATCCTCATTTTGTTGTGTCTCGGGAACATATTGCTCATTATTGCTGTTCCTGAAGTAACCACCTGGGTTTCGGTTAAAACCTCCGCCTCTTTTAGCATTGTATCCACCTCTGCTATCATCGAAACTTCTTTTGGAGTTAAAGCTCCGACCGCCTCCTCTCCTATTCATACTTAGTTGCTCAAGTTTTTCAGAATTTTTGCACCAAAGAAGCTCCCTCTCCGTCTCTACGTCTGGTGTAAACTCATCCTCAGAGCTATGGCTATCAGTCCAGCCATCTGAATTAAAACCCATGATTCAGTTACCCGCCACAATCTTAGAAGATATTTTTGGTCATATGTGACCTGCCAAGTCCTTTATCAGCTCGAGGGTCTGCCATACTGTTTAGGTCAGAACCTTAAAACTTCGTCATAAATTTCATCGGCAGTCTAATCCAGTCCTAGTAAATTCATTTCTCGTCACTTAGGGGGGCTCTTTCACCTCTAATCACCATTAAAGCCTAGAGATAAGACATAATTGAGCTTGTGCCTATTATTTTTTTGTATGGTGTAGACTGGACCATATTTTTAGATGTATTACCAGTCACTCCTGGTACGCGTATTTAGAATCATCTACGGGTAGTTCTTTTACCATTTATTTGCCACATCAAGTTTAAAGAAAATGTCTATTCAGATCACAAAAAAAAAAAAAAAACTAAGGATTAAGCTCTGCTGCACCATTGCCATCGTTGAACTTAATCCGGTAAAGCCTCTGACATTGCAAGACGCAGAGAAAAAGGATGTGCATATGAGCAGTTACATTCATGATTCACGCGGTATTTTTTTATTATATTAAGACTAGAAAAGGGCCCGGTCTGACGGCCGGGCCCTTTTCTCTTGCACTCGTTCCTCGGCTCGGCCCCTCCGGGGCCTCACCTCGGTTTGGACATCCTTGGGACTATTCCTCGGCTCGGCCTCGGCCTTCGGCCGAGGCCTCGCCTCGGTTTTTGCCTTTGTTCTCTTTTCTCACTCTTCTCTCTCCTCCCCGTTTCTCCCCTCTGTACTCTCTCCTCCCCCTCTCTCTCTCCTCTCTCTTCTCCTCTCTCTATCTCTTCCCCCTCTCTCTCATCCCTCTTCTCTCTCCTCTCTCTCTCTCTTCTCTCTCACTCTTCTCTCTCCTCTCTCTCTCTCCTCTCTCTCTCTCTATTCTCTCTCCTCTCTCTTCTCCTTCTTCTCCCCTTTCTCTCTCCCCTCTCCCTCTCTTCTCTTCCCCTTTTCTTCTCTCTCTTCTCTCCCCCCTCTCTCTCTTCTCCCTCTGTCTCCTCTCTCTTCTATCTCTTCTCTCCCCGCCCTGTCTCTCTTCAATCTTAAAGTCTGCATTTGTCAAAATTAACAACGTGCAATACTTGTAGAGTGAGATGAGTGAGGGTTTCAAATCATTATTGATTCTTTTGTTTGGCCAGTAGACTCATCGATCTTAAAGTCTGCATTTGTCAAAATTAACAACGTGCAATACTTATAGAGTGAGGGTGAATGAGGGTTTCATATTATTATTGATTCTTTTGTTTGGCCATTTTATCTACTGTGGTCATTGGCTAAATAAACATGCGACAATATGAGGAGATTAGGCACATTGCCATCAAACATCAAGTTATTATCATAAATGCAGCCCTTGCAATCTAGAATTTCAACACAATTTGTGATGCAACATCATGCTTTGCCCTAAAAGCCTTATGCACATATTTTTAAGTTTGTTAACTTATCAGTAGAATGTAGAATCCTCTTCTAAAGTTTATTGTCCAAAAAAGTAAGCTTTCTACAAGAATTTGACTTTTTAGAATGACAGAACATGCTACACAAGCAAATAGAACTTCACAACAGGCCATGTCTTTGTAAAAGATCTCGTAATTTTATACAAGTTTCCTTATACTGCAAATAATGAAGGAATATGAATTGTGAATTATAATATTTTATATTGAACAGCTTTGATTCCTAGAATCTCAGTTTTATAACGGGCAACTTTGCTGGTAGCTCTTCATAGTAGTGCATGTTGTAAGGGGTCTTGTGATTTTATACAAGTTTCCTTAAAGATTCAATGCTGCTTATAGTGAAGGAAGATGAATTGTGAACAATAACCGGCTACATGGAACAGCTTTGATTCCTAGTAACTTAGTTTTACAAACCGAGCAACTTTGTCGGTGGGTGAGCCTTGGATTAAATTTGTGGCACTATGTTTTATGCCTTGGCCTATGTTTCTTAGCTGGTGACATGGGGATGGGGATTGGTTGCAGCTAGCTCCATTACTCGAATTAATGTAGAATCTTAAATAATCCCATGCACCTTACCAAAACTCAAGGTTTGAAATTTCCTATATTTGTAGCTAGAAGAATAATAAAAAAGATGTCAGAATTTTCATCGTAACTATTTAATTCATGATCTTAAGAATACAGTGTCTGCCTCATTATCAAATTACCAACCTTTCCAATGCTTAAATCACAGGATGGTTTCTGGTTGATCTTAAAAGAGGGGTTCCAACCTCCTCAATATCATCTAAAAGCATATGCTAGTACTAGATGTCTAACATAAATAGCTACTTGACTGAGTTTCATTGCTAAGGAAATACTCTATTTGTCATATAGGTGGGAAAAATACAATTTGAGGTTTGACCCTTTAATTACAAATATGGAAGACTTAACTGACCTTGAAGGAACAGCCTGGGGAATGAATGAGGCATAAGACGCATCATGCTCTGCAACTATCTTTTGAGCTTTTTCAAATTCTTAAAGCACTGTCTGAAAGTCCTTGGCAAGCTTAGCATCCCTTCCAGTTTTAACAATCCACTTTTTTATGCTATTTTATGGCACAGCTGGCCATTGCTAGGTCTAAGTTATAAGTCAGCTGAATCATTTATAAATAGAACCTGTTATGCTAGGTAGGTTTGCCATAACGCATATAGCTTCAGACTGTCCACTAATTTGTAAAGAATTGCATGCTGGCTCCCAGAAGCTATATAGCGCATGAAACTGTATAGCACATGACTTAGTTTCACAATCATGATAGCTATAGCTAGAAATTTGGGATCACTCTGGTTTCAAGGCTTGCACGGGACACTTAATTCAGCAGAAGGCATTTAGCTTCACACACTTAGCTCCGCATATAATCATAATAGATAGGAATTTGGGGTCACTTTAGTGATGGATTTGTTACAGAATGATCCTGAAGCCAATGGTCCAATACTTATCCAAGGAAAGATGTATGAATGGGCCATGAGTAATCTTTGTTATAGACAAAACAAAATTACTTGTAGCTGAACCTCTATTTCCATCATATGCCGGAGGGTCTAAACTCCTCAAATCTGCAGGCCATCCAAGATTTATGTGCAAATTAAGAGGCCACATATCTGAATGCTAGGACTGCCTTAAACTATAAAGTAGCCTGCAACATGAATAGCACTAGCACGAACAAGAATACATAGTTGATCTTGTTGTATTGAAGGGAAAAGCTCCAAATATGTTCCTGCAACAATTGGAACCCATAGCCCAACTTGCAGTGAAATCCAGCCGCATCACATATGACGCAACTTGACATATGGCCCTCAAATCCTTTCCAAGAACTCCCCGAAGGGGCCGTATGCTATATCCGGTTCGAGGTTTTGTATAAGAAAGCCCTTGAAGGCTTGATTCCGAGGGGAAAGTCGGCGGCCGCGGAGCCCGGGTCGGCTTTCCTCCTCGAATCAAGCCCGGAGGGGCTTTCACCTAACGTAAAAATCGCCTGGGCTATTTTCAACAGTTGATGCAATTGATTTGAAGAGCTGCGATTTGAATAAAGATTGGAATGCCGAGTAAAAGAAGTTGAATCCGGAATTGCAGGTAAAAAAATTCAGAACGAAGAGTAAATCTTGGATGCTCGACTTTCTTGGATTGAAACTGCGCCAGCTGTCATGATCTGATTGGAATCCTGGGCTGAAAAAAGCCCAGACGGTTCGAAGATCGCCCAGCTTGCTATAGTTGGTTTACGGTTCAACCTCTTATATTATGCCGTCCTACTTGCAAAACAACTCGGCCAATTCTATTTTTTGCTCGAATCCTTTCTGCGCAGTTCTTCTTTCGGGCACCTGATTAATTTAGAAGCTTCCCCTTGAAGCAGAACACCATCTTCAAATCTTGATTAATCTTAGGCCAGTCTTCAAATCCTGCAACTCTTCAACGGGATAATCTTAAGGCCAAAAGCAAGGGTTGTGGCCAGAAGCAGCGGCGTGGCAGCTTATGCAATGAAATCTTGTTTGTCGGACATGTGCAACGGCAACATAATTTTAACTCAAAACTTTTGTTAATCAAAACTTGTTTTCAAAACTTTGTTAATCAAAACCTTGTTCTGGCAACTCATCACATATTTCCCTAGGATCTTATAAGGATTCATGGTAATACTCTAGGATGTTATGGCAAAGAGTATAGAATTTGGGCCAGTCTTGATGTTATTAGCTGGTAACAACAATCTGATCAAGTGCTAGTGATTTTCCACTAGAGTGGTGTCTTATATTTTAGTCATTTCCATTGGGCCACATAAGCAAATAAGAAAAAATTGGTTTTCTACTATTAAAAATAAGACATGTCCTATTTAGGCTTGGATAGGTTCGGTTCCTCCTTTTAAGGAGAATAGAGTCTTATTTTATACCGGGGGATTTCCCCCGGTATAAAATAAGACAGTGTCACATATGTTAAAGTATCATTAAAATAAGACATGTCTTATTTTTTGATGATTTTCCATTTGCATTTTGATGGTGTCTTATTTTATGACACTTTATAGTAGAAAATCTATGTGTCGAATTTTTTGATTTGGAGTCATAAAAGTGTCATATCTCAATGTGACATCTCAATGTGACAGTCATATTTTATGACTATAGTAGAAAATCACCCTTAGCTTGTAAAGCTGAAAAACCAGTGCGTTAAAGGCCGGAATAAAATTTGGGAATAAATTTGGGCCAGTCGAATGTTATTAGCTGGTAACAACAATCTGAGCAACAGCTGAGATTTCATCTTACGGCGGTTTGCCATGGGCCCAAAACCTCGAGGTTTTCTTGAGGTCAGGTGGACATGTTCTGCGTTCCTATGAACGCCTCACCTGGAGGAGCTTAGGTCTCAGGCCTAAAAATGAAGAATTGGTGTTTGATTTCTTAAAGGTGAGGTCACTCGTTTTGTCGTTTTCTGCTCTGTACAGCAAATTTTTTTGTCTTTTGTGCTAAAACTCCTCCTGTTCATGCCAAGAAAGATAGGATCAGATCTCTCTTCATGGGAACGGGGCAACTCTTGTGTACAGGTCGACCTTTAGATATTTTGAGGTCCAAAGGCTCATGGGAAGCTGCCCTAATTAGCCCGTAAACCTGAGAACCAGTGCGTTAAGAGCCGTTAGGAGCCGGAATAAAATTTGGGCCAGTCGAATATTATTAGCTGGTAACAACAATCTAATCAAACAGCTGAGATCTGATCTTAGCCTGTATTAAAAGCCGAAGAATGTTATTCAAAGGACATATCTTAAACTGCTGCAGTGCCTTTACACTAAACAATATATTCATCTCACCAATGTAAATAGAACTATCATGATCATCTTGCATTAAAAGTTGGAAACAATAATTAATTATAGCAAACACTGTACAAATAGCTGGTAGTCTGTTTTGCAGCCCCCCTCCGACATGGCATTATCATAACCCTTGATTTGCAGATTGTGTGGTCTGGATCTGTGCCACGTCCAAGGGGGGAGACGGGGGGCGCTGTAAAACGAAGATGCCCCCAAATAGCCGTGAATTGAAATTCCTGGCATGTACTCTTTCTAAAATGTATAAAGATGTCTCAGTTTCTATGAACCAAAATCATTTCAGGGCTAATTTGACCCAAAACATATTGATTTCAAGGCATGCTTCGTTCGAACATATTGCTAATAATCTATGCTTCGTTCCAAAACAGATTGATGGGTAGAGTGCATTATACAGCCCCCCTCCCCTAAGTGGCTGATATCTGGCCGTCGATGCTTGAAATGGAGGGCTACGATAGCGCCACGTAGGGCAGGGGGGCTGTATAGTGCATTCGTCCCGATTGATGCTTCCCATAAAAGTTTACTCAAATGAAGGCAATTTACAAGTTACAAACTGTAACTGCAGGGAGAGAATGGGTAGTATTTTTCATGCAGCATTCGTAGGGTCAGTCATCGGAAGACGTCTTAGTGTATCTATGACGACTGCACACTAGTTATGCTAACTAAACTCATCAGCTCCTCGCCTACATATCACCTGATGACAGCTTTGAGAAGCGGTGAATTCAAACTTACAGGGATTTCTAACCCTACTTCCTCAGACCCTGGCCTTGTGTCCTTTATAACACCTGTGGCATTAAAGAATAAGTTACTATAGTACAGGCAATGTCATCGGCACGTGGATGCCAACTGATAGCAGACAAATCAGATGACAGGCTCCAGGCTCTGACATAGGTGGCTCTCTAGAACCATTGAGATGATTCAAAAGCAGCAGCCAGGTAGGTTCATGTAAGAACACTAGAGAACCACCAAGCGTAACAAAAATTGTGAACCTTGTTATTCCATGTTGAAACTGTTGTGATATTCTTGCCAAAAATGGATCCATAATCTCCCACTCTCTTCCATTATTGGCGTGAACTTCAATATACCACGCTGCAACCTGAGCTTGCCACCTTTACATGATGAAATCACCTGCAATTAGCAGATATACTCCATGGTTTTCTCTAAGACTTTATAGTACACTTTAGATAAGACTAATATTGTGCTCTTGTGTGCTTTATCATTGCGCGCTGATCACGGAAATGAGCATCTGCACAAATATTTGACATGACCACATATGCAGCAGAGAAAGAATTATCTAGATGAATGATCTCATTAAAGCATTGTCTACCTACCTCCACGTTACCATGCATCCTGCAGGCACTAAGCAAGCTCATCCAACTGATGATGCTGGGTTTTGAAGTGCCATTAAGTAAAATCTGTGCTTCTAGGAAGCTTCCTGCACGTCCCAGAGTATCAACTACGCAACCATAGTGAGATGCACTTGGTGCTATATCATGGAAGTCTTTCATAGAATTGAAGTACTCCAATCCTATATCCACCAGGCCAGCACGGCTGCATGCTGTAAGGACTGCAAGGAAGGTTACGTCATTTGGCTTGATTCTATTTACTTGCATAGCCTCAAAAAAATACACAGCCCATGCTGCATTCTCAAGTTGAGCATATCCAGCAATCATGGCACTCCAGGATACAACATTCTTGTTTTGCAGGCCTTCGAAGACTTTGCATGCATCTTCCATGTTCCCGCACTTTGCATACATATCAACAAGTGCATTTCCAACACAAGCATCATAGTGGATCTCATTCTTTACTATTTGATTATGAATGTGTTTGCCCTGCTCGATGGCTCCAGTGCTGCCACAAACTTTCAGCATACTCAATAACGTGACTTTGTCAGGCTTCAAGCCGTTATGTTGCATACTACTATAACATTCCAGAGCTAGCAACCATTCATCATGCTGGACACATGCAGAAATTATTGAATTCCATGACACCACGTCTTGAGTTGTTAAGTTGTCAAAAACTGCAAGTGCTTCCTCCAAGCTTCCACATTTGGCATACATGTCAACAAGGGCATTGCCTATAAAGCATTGATCTTGAAACCCATTATAAATGATCTGTGCATGAACATGCCTACCCAATTCTACAACTCCAATACTACCACATGCTTTTACAATACTCAAGAACGTCACATTGTCTGGTAACATGCCTTTATCTCTCATGATATTAAAATGCTCTAGCACAAGCATGCCCTTATTGTTATGAGCAAATGCTGAAATCATTACGTTCCATGCAACTGCATCTTCATTTTGTAAAGTCTGAAAGATTTTCCATGCCTCCTCCAAGCTCTCACATTTTGAGTACATATCCATAAGGGTAGTTCTTATCAGACTGTCAAATTGAAATCCACTTTGAATAACCTGCTCATGTATGCCCCTGCCAATCTCAATACTTGCTAAGCTGCCACATGCCTTGATGATGCTCAAAAACGTGACCTTGTCTGGTTTTATGTCCTCCATTTGCATGCTCTCAAAGCACTCTAAAGCAAGAAAACCTTCTCCTGCTTTAACGTATCCAGCAATCATGACACTCCATGAGACCACATCCCGAGTTGTTAATTGGTCAAAAATCATGCGTGCCTGAAACAAGCACCCACATTTAGCATACATGTCGATGAGAATGCTTGCCAGAAAAGCATCAGATTGCAGTCCATCCTGGATGATGTTTTCATGAACAAATCTTCCTTTAAGCAAATTTCTCTTTGTGCTTTTAAGCATACTAAGCTTAACATTCTTATTACACCTCACATTTACTGATTGCATTCTAAGGTACAACTCAAATGCAGTATCAGCTGGCCCAAGAGTGGCAAGAGCGATAACAATTGCAACCCAAGCATGTGATGTTGGTTCTAAGATATTATTGAATGTATAATTTGCTTCAGCTAAACATCCTTGTGAAGCAAACAAACGAATAAGGTGAACAGCCAAAACAGCAATTGAGTCAAGTCCATTTAGCACCATAAGCATCTGCAGTCTTCTGCCAGATTGAAGGTCATTGTTTTTAGTGATGCTCCTTGAAAGAATGTACGCATTATTTCTGGATAAGGCAATACCTTCCTGTTGCATGATCCAAAGTGCCTCCTTTACGTGTCCTTGCTCACAAAGTATATCCAGGTGCCTATCAATGGCCATCACACTAAAAAAATCCCAAGTAAGGAACCATTTGAGAACGCATAAAACCATATGCCAGAATCTTACTTGGTCCGTTTCCTTCTCTGCGTGTCAGAATGCTGCGCTGTTATTGTAATATAACTCTGAAAAAAAAAAGGGAATATCGCATTGAAGAAATGGAAAGCAGGAAAGACATGAAGAGACTGCTTCTGTTACTAACGTTGCAGAGAAAAGGTGGAACAAATGACTGCCATATTGGACCTTCCATGCCGGACGAGGAGGCCAAGGGGGTAGCTATCGCCATAGATAAGACGAGATATGATCTGCTTTTGACGACGTTTCTCAATTCTCAATGGTCGGATTGAACGTATTGTTGTTTATAGTGTAATAGGTGCCAATTTGGCTATAGAACCTAGGGGATTGCACATCAAAAATGATGCCCACATCCTCCTTAAAATCCCCCGTAAGAACCCCCTCAAAATCCCCCTTTTTGTGGAATAGCAATGATTTTTAGAAACGGGGTATTTGGCCACATTCCCCCCTTTTGTGATTTTGTAGATTAGTATCCTCTCATTTGAAGTTTTTTTTTATATCCCCCCATTGCCATATGCAATGTTCATACCCCATTTCTTATAATTAATGTTCATATCCTTTTCTAGCAACAATCCCTTTTTATGATTTTATAGTTTAATATCCCCTTACTCGAAAATTTCTTCATTTATACCCCATTTCGAGATATGCAATATTTGTACCCCATTTCGTGCAACTAATTTTTATACCCCTTTCCTCAACAATCCCCCTTTTATAATTTTGTAGTTTCATATCCCCTTCCTCAAAATTTTCTTCATTTGTACACCATTTCTACATATGCTATATTCGTACCCCATTTCTTGCAACCACTATTCATACCCCCTTTCCTTACCAATCTCCCTTTATGATTTTGTAGTTTGATATCCCCTTGCTCAAAAATTTCTTCATTTGTACCTCATTCCATATGTGCATACCCCTTTAAAACAACCCATGTTCATACCCATTATGATAACAATCCCCCTTTGTGATATACTCTCCTCTAAAAAATTCTTTCAGTTGTACTACTTCTACATGCAATGTGTTCCCCGTTTCCATATGAAACAATCCCCCATTTCCATATGCAATGTTTTAGCATGTTCCCTATTTCTGCAACCCCTTTTGTATTTAATAGACTAGAATCCTCTTACCATGGCATCCTCTTATCACGGCATGTTAATGTCTATAACTTGTAAGATCCGTTTCTCGACTAATACCTATTGTTACCAAGATTCACTTCTCATTTGCTTAACGCTATAACATCATATATAGCACCACATCATAACTCAACTACCTAACAATTTCTCACTTTACCAAAGATTTCATCTTCCTTATTTATTGCTAGACATAACAAGTATGTGTTAAAGCTGACCCAAGGACCTGTTACGTTGGATGTGGAAATAACATGAATGACTATTGTTTGGCAATGGCTGTAACAAAAATGTGCAAATTGCAACTCCAAATGGAGTTGCAAATCCAATGTTGTGTATCCCACTGTTGTGTGACCATTTTAACGGATATTTAAAAGCAAATTGCAGCATCTGAAACTAGTATCAGATATTGACCTGCAAATTTGAGCAGAGCGGCTTGAGCTCACAATTGGGAATAAGGATTGAAAATTACTATACTTTTTCGGGCTTAAGACTTTCTGGTCGAATCTGCAAATCCCAGCAAAGTCTCTTGATTAAACCAATTTGCTCTGCTCCTGCACAGAAGTTTAGCTTCAGTTTCAATACATACTCAGAATGTGAATAGTGATTGCAATTTAAGCCAAATTATAATTAAACTGTCAAACTTCTAAGATGCACATTGCAAAAATATGCATACCTGCATGCAACAGGCGGAGAAGAAACAGGCAGACTGTAGAAAGAAGGAACCACAGTGAATCCAAAATTTGAGGTTTGCCATTATTACGTTAGAGCCCAGCTTGTTTGCTAAATCAAATGCATTAAATGGCATGCTAACAAATTATCATGGCTCCTATTGCAGCAAATAAGGCCAGCCCATGAGCACTACAACTGCATGAAATGAACTCTCGATCTTGGCATAAAACAATTAACTATCAAGATCTATGTGCCAAGATCTATTGTGCAACAAGAAAGAGGAACAAATTAAAGCGCTGAGAACCTGCTTGCATGATGTGGCCAAAGAAGAGAGGATGCAAAGCAGGATTCCAGAATAATTTAGAAGTTATGGTTGCAAACTAGATGGCCATGGCATGCAGAATAAATGGGCCTCAGGCAAAGAGATTTTTCAATACAAATAACTTGTATACCTTGTTAACTAAGCCTGTACAACACGTGCAAGGACCAGTTTTGTTAGGACTGTCGAAAGGCTGAGCACCTAAGCAGAACTGCCAGAGGTGTCTGGTCTAAACCATCTGTAGCTTAGTGCTTAGTGTTGTACAGAAAGAGACATTGGAACTTGCCCAACTTGAGAGAAGCAGCTATGTAGGATCTAAAGGATGAGTAATGCATCTGCAGTGATGGTTCCCACTTCCCTAAGTTACCAGTGTAATTTTAAACATGCAACATAGTAACTCTGCCAGAATCGTTAAATATATAGAACCTAGTTTAATGCTAGAAAAAAAGATCAAACCTGGCACGGTGCCTTCCATGTATTTGAAGCATCAATTCGATCCGTAATTACAGGTCTTGCATCCAGCTTATCCAATAACCCTTTTATCGCCATGGCCTTGCAGCAATAAGCCATAATAGACAAATCATGTATGCCAACAGAAAATTAAAGCGACAAATTCTTATATGCCAGCATCTAACCGATTTGCAAGGCATCTAGCCAGATCTTCTATCAGATCTCGCCATAAAACACTGGCCAACACAAATTCGGCCATCTCAGATATGGGCAACTATTTTTGTATCAGAGAATGTTGAGAACGACTTCCATAATTGAATTTGGCCATAGAAATGCATGTCATACAGCCACCTAATCTCCAAATATATGAAAATAATGGAAAAGTCTGGAGTTCGCACTGCGTCTCATTAAGATCCGGTGTTCTTAAAAGATACCCTTCCAAAACAGAGTCTGGTCGAACAGCCGGCCACGCCAAGGTTAAGAAATAACAAAGCCACATCATAGAAACAATACGATAATCGCCATGCGCTCTTAAGAATGGACTGCCGGAACACTGACGACAAAACCTATTGGGCAAAAGCTAGAAATAAACTCGAGCTTGCTCGGCAAAATCGGCTTAAATAGAAAAAAAATCGGCTTAAATAGAAGGCACAACATTCCACAATGTTCTAGAGCCCTTATCGAACACACTAGAACAAAGGTAAGGCCCAAAGGTCCAGGACATTCTAGAATGTTCTAAAATCCCTTGGTATAGTGGCTCTCAAAACCAACATAGCAATTAAAAATTAACAAATTGTTTGAAAATAAAAAGATGGAGGGTTGTTTTTCTATATGTAGTTTACTTGTCGGGTTGCCCATGGCCGCAATCCATCCGAGTCATATTAGCTAACTCCATAATTATGTCATATTGATGGCGTGCCTTTGCCTCGTGCGGCAGCCCTCCAAACATTATCTAATTAAGGTCCCTTTAGCTAAGGTTTTAATAGATTTCATATTAAAAACTACTTTCCGTAGCTAAGAGATTTATTGGCGCCACTAAAGTGGATTCTTATAATTACGCCTGTCCAGCTTAAAAATTCATATGGTTCCTGACTGCAACTGCCTATAGCACTTATCAACTAATTCCTAGGCTAGTCCCTTCTCCAGGAACAAGCCCATATAATTATCTTAATTATTTAATTACAAAAGAGATATTTAATCTTTTTTAACATTTCTTTTCAAGCAATGCGAGTTTTATACATATATTCCGGCCTTCCACCTTTTCCCAAAAGTCCCCTTGTGGAGATGAGATGCCGAAGGTCCAAGCGCAAAAGAATTTCAAAACATACAGTCAAAGGATGGACGACTAAGAAACCTTTCCGCCAAAACCCCCTTCATGGGAGAGAGGCTGATGGTCCTTATATTGCACAAAGGTCTAGGGCACTCTAGAATGTTACAAAATGACTTTCGCATACATAGCCATTAACTTCTCAGAACCAATCTAGCAATTAAGAACAAAAAATTGTTTGAGAATGGAAGGATAAAAAGAAAAATGAAGCAAAACTGAACAAACCATTAGAACATTCTAGAACCATTAGGTTTTTAAGTACCTTAATAAGAATTAAAGAAAATATATATTGAAGAATGAAACTGTGGAGAGTTGGTTAAGGGGTTGGTGTGGGGGTGATGGGGTCAGGATATAATTATTTATTGATTTATATATAAAAAAGCCCTACCACCGATCGGAAGGCAAGAGCTGATCCCCTTGTCTAACTTTGATTACCCCGTTTCTCCTCATCCCCCATTCTAAATTGCAATCCCTCCATTACGCCACCATTACTCCTACTAAACCTACTACCCCATTTCTTCTCATCCCACGTTCTAAATTGCAATCCCCATTACTCCCTCGTTACCCCTACTAACCCTGACTACCCCATTTCTCGTTATCCTCCATTCTTCATTTTTTTAGTAGACATCCCCATGTTCTAAATTACAATCCCCCATTACTCCCTCATTACCCCTACTAACCATGACTACCCTATTTCTCGTCATCCCCATTCTCCATCTTTTTGTAGAAATCCCCATGTTCTAAATTGCAATCCCCCTATTACTCCCTCAATTACCCATAGTACCCCTGACTACCCCATTTTTCCTCATCCTCCATTCTTCATTTTCTATAGAAAATTCCCATATTCTAAATCGCCCCTATCCCCCATTACTCCCTAACATTACCCCCTCTACTAACCATGACTACCCCATTTCTCCTCATCCCCATTCAAAGCTCATTCAATCCCCATGTTCTAAATTGCAATCCCCTTATTACTCCCTCATTACCTCTAGTACCCCCACTACCCCATTTTTCCTCATCCCCCATTCTTCATTTTTTTCAAACAAATCCCCATGTTCTATCTAAATTGCAATCCCCCGTTATCTCCCTCAATCTACCCTAACATAGAACTAGAATCCCCTTCTCCACAGGAAATTATCCTTTGTTCGTCAATTCCCCATTTCCAAAAGGGGGTATTTTAAGGAGGATGTGGGCATCGTTTTTGATGTGTTGTGAAATGGACGGGTTAGATTGCATGGGAAGAGCATGTGCACTTATTCGCGGGGCTTGGATGGGGTCTTCAATGTGATTAATGGAGATTTGCTTTATGCAGAGGAAGGCGGCCATAGGGGAGGGTGGCCATCCAAGGCGGCAGCCCCTTTCACAGACGGGAAAGCCCCACTGCACACGTGGCAAAAGCATGCGGGGCTTTCAAACAGGAGGGAAAGGATTTCGTTTTTTTGTCTTAAGGCTTTGTGGAGGAAGCATACTGCTCCGATGACAGTCCACAGAGGACTCCCGCCATAGCCCTAGTAGGCGGCTGCAGCCACTATTTCACGGATGCATGAGGAGCTGAAATTGTTTGAATGGACTCATCATAATCTGCCAAAATGATCAGAGTTCATAAATCATGCTTTGGCACAGGTATTCATTGCGACTTCACATAGATTGATAGCTTACTTTTGCTAACGATTCTTGCTCCAAGGAAAATACTTTTTGTTTGCTAAATTTTTTGCTTCTAGTAATGCAATAGATAAGCTGGTATTAGGTTTCATATTCAATTTCTTCATAGATTACTCATGGACTTTAGTAAATTTGGATTAGGATTAACAATTTGTAGCTTAGTTAGAAGTCCTCCAGTCTTGGCTGTTTTTCTCATTCTATGCTTGCCATATTGATTTGTTATATCATTCCATCTCTTCTGGTCTTCTATGTTTTCTTCACATTAGTTAAATTCTGGCCTACGATTTTGACACAGTAATCATGCTACACTTGGCTTCTTCTCTCATCATTCTTATCTTATCCCTTTGTCTGCCATTTGCCATATTTTATTTCCCTTATCTTGTTTTTTCTGCCAAGGTAACTTGTAACTTCATTTTTTGGTGTAGTTTTGTGATAGAAATGGCCTTGGCCATATGTAGTAGCCATTATCTTCAAATTTTGTTCATCTTTGGATGCTTTCTTGTAATGGTACTATAGATTAGACTATACTTAAATGGTATATGAAGATTAGACTGCCAAAGATATAACTAACAAGGGCTTATTAATTTTGCAAATGATGGAATATGTAAATTTTTTTAGTAGTGTAGTATGAAAAAGCTTTGACTTCTCAATGTAATATGCAGATTCAGGGGCTAGGAATTCTAATGAACGTCGCAATCATTGCAAAATATGAAGCTGGTCCGAGCCTTATACAAGAGGTTTGTTTTCTTTTGTTATCAAGTTCAGATTTGTAATCTTGTTTGACTTATGCTTTGTATTGACATATTGTTATATGGTGTGAGCTGATAATTGTTGGGCTGCAAATGTTTCGTAGTTCATCCAAAAAGTTTTAAATGTTCGTTCTGCAGCATTACCTGTAAGCAGATTTAAACACTTTCCCATAAATCTTTTGCAAATTATATCCATCGAAAGGTCTCAGGTTGTAATCTTTGGTGATGCTGCATAAGTTTCTTTGTGATGAGTTATGCATTTCTATATTTAAAGCCAAAACATAATAGCATTCATATTGTTTTTTATATGTTGACATAGGCCAGGATCACTCTATCATTATGATCAAGATACATTGAACTGCACTGAGTTTGCCATGGCCAATGAGGAATTTTATAGAATGCAAAACTTATGAGTATTTTTATGCCATTTTAAAATTAGAGAAAAATAATTTCTTATAACGAGTTAGTTTGCTAATGTTACATGCCATGTGTTCCAGGCAGAGAAATAGGGCGGCCACTTTTTGTAAACTATTGAAGTAATGAGGTCAAGATCATAAATCCTTGGTGATAGGTAAGACTTCACTTCATGTTCTCTAATATAAATGCTTGACATGGAGTATATCCTGAGTCTTTTGTTACTTAAATGCCAGATATGTGAGCAAGAAATTCAGAAGCATGGGGCTTTGTTTTGTACATAGAACATAGGAGCAGATTGGAGCTGATGACTTGACAGAAGTCATAATTATAGGGCTGACATAGGGCTGATATGGAGCTGATGTCTTGACATAGGAAGCATGAACTGAATACAGACTTTGCTAGTTTTGTTCATCAAATCTTGTTGAAATAAAGGTTCGATGTTTGTTTGAGCTCGATGTTTGTTTGAGCTCTCAAGTTACTTAAAGAATAGAAAATAAAAACTGTCATCCCCTAGTAAATTTGCAAGGCAGCCTTAAGTGGGCACCCTGGTAGCCTATGTGGTCGTCACTTGAGCCTTGGTGGTACCTTTACCCCCACCACTTTGGCACATCACAAATTGAACTAGCAGTACGAGTTTGGCATGCAATAAGGTTTGCCAAGTACATGGACTTATTGGGCATGTTGGCATGTGGCGTGCATGACATGCAGCATGTTCATGTGGTTGCTGCAACCATTTTTCCCTTAACTGCGCAGCCAGTGGACACCCTCCCCTAGCTTGCATTCTACTGTTGTAAGTTCTTTGCTTCTCTAGCAGATCTTTGCGTGCCGGAATTAATGTATTTGTGTATGTTCCATTTTCACTGCAACGCCTATGACTATGGACGTGGTGTTGAAACTGAGGCTGACATTGCGGCATTGTTGACCTTATTGCCTCAAGAAGATCGCCGAATTAGAGATTTCTTTATGAATAGGAAACAAGTGGGTTTTGAAATTTGAACACATAACTTTGTTTTACAAAGGTCGATTCTGCGACTTTGATCTGGAGAATTGATCGTGCCTTAATATTTGCATGACATAAACTAAAGTTTATCATGATTTTGTGGGCACCATGCACAAGGGGATAGATCATAGATGATGTGCTGTTTATTTTGAGCATAATGGATCAGGAACAGCCACAATGTTAGAAATAGTTAATTTGCTAAGCACAGTCTATGGTATGAACTCATTTTATTTCTGCTACATGTACTTGCTAAGTTCAAAGATTGAGATTTATGAATTTACAGAGGGGTCTAGAGGGGTGGAGGAGACCTAGCTACAGCATTTGGCCAGTCTGGAGATAAAGGTGCCAGACTTCGATGCTTATAAAGTTTTCTAAAAACAAATCTGAGGTATGACTGTTGTATCATATTTAATCTGAGGTATGACAGTTTTACCAACTCTGAGGAAGCCTTTTATTTATTAGTAGGTTTTGATATGTAAGTACTCATACTGCAGTTTGCAAAACATTCTTGTTGTAAAGGAAACTTGGATTCATAATTCCATGACCAAGAAAGAGATGTTGCAGTACGATAATTATGTCTATGTCAACAGGTGATACTCCATGTCGTTTCTCTTATAGGATCTAACTAGCTAAAAAGATGGCATAGAATAAATATGTTGTATGCATTTTCATTATAATTTTAAGTTAATATTGCATTTAAATAACAGTATTGAAGCTAGTGGGCAAAAGAGTTGTTTATAAGTTGAGAAGAAAGACGGTCACATTCTCGAAAAGGTGGCATTTCTGTACGACTGTGTTTTCACAATCTGTGATCAAACAACTCATTTGAATCAGTAAGTTGCTTCATTAAGGTAGAGAGAGCCTATACAGAGGAGTTTGTTTACATATAAGATTACATTGCTTTGTTTAATCAGTTATGCAGTTCATCAGCTCATAAAGCGTCCGAGTGGCCAATTCAATGAAATAGCAACGATGAAATGCTTGAACCCATCAGAAGCTGAGATGCAAAGCTAATTACAGGGCTTTAAGTCTGTTGTTTGATTGCCGAGTAATCTGATAAATTTAGTAATAGCTCTCTAATGAATTGATAATTTTAAGTATCGTTGTTAAATCAAAATTTGATCATGACTGTTTAAAAAAAAAAATTGTTTTTTTTCAACTGTGGGAACTGTACACGTCACAGCCTTCAATGCCTTCAATGGACTGCCTGATATTCTATGGGGGTGCCACCTTAGCCTTGGTGGTACCAATACCCCCCAAACTTTGACCTCTTATAACCTAAAGTGGCTTTGTCTAGTTGGCATGGGACCAGACTGTTTGTATAGGTTATCTCGTTGGGCACGCAACCATAAGGTTTTATAGCCATAGAGATTCATACGGTCTCGCCATTGGAATTCTGAGCTTAAGTGTGCAGCCAATGGACATCCCCCCAGGCTATCGTGCGAACCTGTTGGAAGCCAGCTGGCCAGCCCAAAATTTCTCGACCTGCACCGCCATCCCCATTAGGGTGGCACTTGAGTTTTGCACCTGCGCCACGTAAGCAATTTACAGGCATTGCAAAATGAATCATTCCCATTTAAATCATGTGCCACCCTCCGTACACAGAAGAAGCTTTGAGAGGTGAGGTTGTCAATCTCTCGAGATACCTTCAGGTCAGATTGTAGCTTTTTGCTATTTCAATGGATTCTCCTACTCTTCTTCTAATTGCTATATTATTAAAAGCTATTTTTTTGTCAATGTTAACTGATGAATTAAGATTTTTAAGAGGAACTTTAATAGGTACAAGATATGGGCAATGGTATATCAGACCGTGATTGATCCATTGATAATTCCATTACAAAGGTTTTGTCATGCAAGTAGATCCCACTCGTTTTCAAGATATATTCAAGGTATTCCAAGACACTTTTCTTTGCATTTATTTGTGAAGAATGCACATCATCATTTCCACTAGCCTTTAAGTAAAGGACTGCTTGCAGTACAGCATCGATTTCAAGCAGTTCACGGCTTCTTTAATTGTTATGGAGCCATTATAATGGAGCTTCCTTAATATGAAAGTGAGTTGAATGGTTTAATAAAAATGGAAATTTCTCTATGTTAGTGTCGCACAAAGTTTTTGGATGTGGTTGTTGGATATCCTGGAAATCTAAACGATGCACATGAGCTCAGAGTTTCAAACTTTGCACATATGGTTGAGTGAGGAGAGAGTTAAACGAACCTCCAATTCAAATTAACAACCACAATGTTCATGAGTATATTCTAGGTGATGCTTTCATAGTTGATTGTACCCTACCCTGGTACAAAATCGCCTTTGAAAATAGATAGATTTAATTACAAGTATGCATCAATATATATGGATGTGGAGCGTGCATTTGGCCTTACTCAAACATTCATGGAAAGTTAGAAACTTTATTAGCCTAACCAGCAGTCTTTGTCAAGAGTAATAACAACATGTTGCATGCTGCACGATATCATGTTTGCCGTGGAGACCGCTACTATCAAACTATGATTGATAAACAAGGAAAAGAATATTGTATCAAATGATGAAAGCAACTGTTGAAAGATGGTCTACGAACAGTAATAGATCCTACTACTCTAAATATGCTTATAGATCCTACTATACTAATTCTGCCTAGAAGCAGACTGGTTTTGGCATAGTTGCACAAACCCTTGGGCCTAACTTTAAAAGCATAAGCAGCAGTAGCTGCAGTATTAAGGCTTTATTTCTTGAGAGATATGGTCTGCATGCAAGTCTTTTAGCATGCTTTCTTGCCTTGTATTCCAATCGACCTTGACTTCTTCACTTTCTTGCATTAAGTTAATCCAACTATCAACTCCACAGAAAATCCTTCCCCTCTTCTTCCCTGAACTATGATCTGGGAGAGTACTATCAGCATTTGGAATATCACCATTGACTGGTGTGTCAGGGCAATCAGTTCCATTATTTTCATCTTGAGTTAAGCCTGGTCCATTCTATAAGAACAACCATACAAATCTAACCATTGCATTGAACACATAAAGCATAGGTTAAAACATATAACCTTAAGTTGCACTTGGTGCCATGGATGAGGCTGGAATAGATCAGAGACTAGCTCAGTGGGATTTGTGGAGGTCTTCCTCCCTTACCACCAGTTCGTATATCTCGGAATAGAAGTTAATTAGCAAATTGCAGTTCTTTCACTCTGCACGTCATTTGCCAGTAACTATTATAACCACTTGGGATTTCTCGCTCGTAATCATTTAGTTTCTTGAATTCCCTGCCAAGCTCTTCCACTTGGTCAAACAAGCTTTTGCAGACCTCTTCACATCATATTTCAATGTCAATCCATCACTCCTCTCGTCTCCATTCTTTCTCTACTCCCACCAAACAAACATTTCTCTTCATCTCCTTTTTGGTAGCTTGAGGAATCATCAATTCATTTAAAGCACGCTTGCTGGCGTGTTGTCTAGGTGTACCACGATTGACAAAATGAGTCGCATATATAGATACTGGATTATCAAAAGCAGAAGGATATATGTAGCTGGTAGAATCTGCAATGCCTACGCTAGGATTAGGAATGTGGTTTCGAAATGGAAAGGGATGATAATGCTCCTCCAAGCCTTGTATTTCTTGTACATAGTCTTCTTCAGTTCCATCAAGGTGGTTTGAGAAGGATATCTGTAAGGAGTGAAGAAGAGTAAATATAAATGCATGCTAATTTATATAAATGGAAGGATTAAAAGAAGGAATGATTAAAAGAAAAGTGAGATGAAAAGAAGGAATGATTCATGTAAACATTTGAACTAGTTGTTGAATATTAAATGTACTTATTTCATGTATAAGGGGCAGCCATGCTTTTGTCTTATATATATTTAAAAAGGACAAAATTCCGAGTTGTATATAATTATGATGAGTAGAGGCTGGCACTTGATATGAAACTCCTGGATAAAATTCCTTCTAGGAAAATTTCTGTCAGAAAATTTTTCTTTCGAGAAAATTTGCTCAATCAAATTAAGAAAGTAGAACACAATTTTAATTTTTTTTCAGAAACTGTAACGAGTTTGTCCCATTAGAAGGCATGTCCTACTGATCATTATTGAGATTATTCCAATTGGTCATTACATGAGAAATACATACTATGTATAAGAAGTTTATACAAAGTTCATATGATAAAAGCAAAGGACATCAGTTTTTGTGAGGGTTTCTGGAAGGAGGCAGAAGGAGCAATTTCTGCGCATTTTGCTGGATGAAGTTTAAAGCATTATAACTTGGTGATCTGAGATCCAATTCAGTAATTTTTACTTTGCCAGAAAAAGATTCTTAAATTAGCTTTCCAGATTGGATATGATCATGCTGAAATTTATCCGTATGGGAGTTATGACAGAAGAAGTGATGATGGGTTACAATTGATTGTGCATGTATCTTCTTCTACAGATTGATTGATTCTTGGAGCTAGCATTAGGGCGGATTTGGGGTCTGAAAATGGCCTCCTATCAGCCATTCCACGTCATATTTCCGCTCCCTTTTTCCCATGCCACCTAGGATACCAAACTCTCATAATTACAGATTTGCTTGGAATATTCTTCCGGAATAAGGGGGATTGCACATTCATGGCGCCATATGTATTTAATTCTGTTGGTTGTCGACCAATTTGATGCAACACGTGTGGCGCTTCTAAAATGCCACTTGCATTATAGCATACCGCAACTCATGACGGTGTCTCTTGGTAAGCGTCAAGCGTCACGCCTTCTACATTTCAAAAGTTGAATGTGTAGGTTGAAGCTTTGTATCGAGATCAGACTTTCATTTCGAAAGGCCATGGCTGCTGCTTTTAACCGATCTTCACTTCATCCTATACAAGGCTTCCGCCCCTACAATTCCAAATTTGAATTTGCTTAATGTATAAAAGCATGGATTGTAGGAGAATGGACTTTTCGATTTCCATATGCACGTTGCAAATTTCAAAAACGAAGTTAGTACGGACGTTCGCCGTTACACAAATTTAATTGTGTTGGGGCATAAAAAATACCACACCTTGATTTAAGCGGCGATCTACACAATATGGAAGTTGCTTGTTGTCAAATTAAACTTAAACACAAGTGAGGCTCGGCACTTCGTGGTTTTCTCGAGGAGGGTTTGAGTGTTTTTTTTAAATCCCAATTATCGACATAGTGTGGCGTAGCATCTTGGTATTAAATAGTATGTTAAATTCGAATTATATCTGTTCATGTTCTGGTAAACTCAAATCATATAGGTTTAGGAATAAGGTTAAAAAGGAAGATATTGGCTATTTAGGAATAAGGTTAAAAAGGAAGATATTGGATATTTAGGTATAAGGTTAAAAAGGAAGATATTAGATATGGCTCAAATTTCGAGATATGCACATAATGGCATGTAATGATGGTTGATAGGACTGGAATACCTAATCATTCCTAACGATTTTCACGCCTAATCCAGCCTATATCTATTCCAGCCTAGATTGGCGCCCATTCTCCCCCCAATCTCCGCCCAATCTTTGCTAGATCCTCCTCCCAATTTCTCTAGTCCATCGCCATGAAGAGATCAGCTACGGAAGAGCCGAGGTGTCCTCCAAGAGGCGCCTATTACGGCTGGAAGAGGTGTTCCCTCATGATTCCCTCCGCTGCCCACGGTTCTTGCTCTGAATGCCTCACGATTCCTCCTCGATTCCTTTGACGAGGAATCGAGAAATGAGGAATCGAGGAAATTTCTGAGCGTGAGTTCATCACAGTGTTCTTGAAGGCTGGATAGGAGATTCTTGAAAATGAGTGGTCTACCGAAGCGGAGAAGAAGCCAAGATGATGAAGAAGATGAAGAAGTTGAAGACGAATCTGGCGACCGAGGAGCTCATGGCGTTAGTTCATGGTACATGCATGTTTTCTTTCTTTTCTTAAGCATTCAACTAACGGTTATTTCTTATTTTTTTTTTGCATGATGAAGCGGATGAATGAAATTTGTTAGGGCAGACACCTCCTTTTTTTTTTCCTTGTTCTTAGTCGAGCTTGCCTCCGCCTTCTTACCATATGACCGCAAGCCTCCCCGCTTTTTGTTGTGAATAGTTGAAGCCTCCGGGCATTTAAATTTACAAAATGATGTAAAGCCATACGGCCATAAAAAATTTTGAATGTAAAAAGTTTTTGCTTCTAATTCCATTTGAATACCTAACTTTTTTTTTACTGTACATGTGTTATCACTCTTAAGTACATAAGTCATCATCCCTTTTCAAAGAGCATATTATTTTTTCAAGGATCACACCGTTTAATAGTACATATGCAACAAAAATGGAACACACTAAATTCGCATCGTGGATCCACTTTCTTATTTGTTGTCAAATTAAAACTAAACACAAGTCCTTCGTCAATAGTCTCCCATTTGCATATAAAATATCTATCATTCCAAGTTATATTATGTTTTATGAACTAAAATGGCCTCCTATCAGCCATTCCACGTCATATTTCCGCCCCTTTTTTCCCGTCATTTGCTTGGAATATTCTCCTAATAAGGGGAATCGCATATCTATGGCCATATGTATTTAATTCTCTTGTTGTCGACAGATTGACGCTTAACACGCGTGGCGCTTCTAAAAAGCCACTTGCATTATAGCATACCGGCAACTCATGACGGTGTCTCTTGGTTTGTCAGATACCAATCATGCGCATCACCGATTCTTGTCTTGCCCTATTTTCATTTAGAGTCCATTCCCGCCTTCTACATTTCAAAATTTGAATGTGTAGGTTGAAGCTTTGTATTAGACTTTTCGCTTCGGGCTACGCTGGATTGCTTTAAAAGTTCAGAACCGGATCTTTACTTCATCCCAATACAAGCTTCCCGCCCCCTACAATTCGAATTTTGAATTTGCTTTTGTATAAAAAGCATGGATTGTAGGAGAATGGACTTTTCCATATGCACGCTGTAAAATTTAAAAACGAGGTTAGTACCGGATCGAAGTCTCAAACGAAGCTTAATTGTGCCGGGGCATACAAATTGTACACATTCATTTCGCCGTAAGATCCACGCTTTGTATGGAAGCTCCAAATGATGTGTGGATAAGGATCCAACTGACTCGTGAATATGCTCCAGCCTTCAATCGCAAAAAAAGAGGTCTAAAAAATAAGAACTTAGACCTCGACATGTTAAGCCTTGCGTGCTCAAAAAGTATCGACATCCGGGCGATGGCGCTTTATATCCATTGATCCGCTTGAGTGGCGTGAAACCGCCATTTCGGACGCTTCAAGTTTAGTCCGATTTTGTGGTGACGGTAACTCGGCCTCTTTGGGATATTGTGAGAGATTGAGAGAGGATGAAGGCATTCGAATCGAATACAGTTCCTTGAGATGAGCCGCTCCGATTGTCACAAGAGAATTATAACTTAAACCAAGAAATTTTTCTCTCGCTTCATTACTCCAATCGTGATGAAGGAAAGGAATGACGGCTTGGGAGGGAAACTTCTTTGAGATACGAAGTGGAGAAGTCCAAATTGGTGATAGGGCAGCTGCAAGAAAAGATCCAAGAGCTCGAAAAGAGCAAACTTTGGGCTTCAATGTAGGTTAAAGAATTTGAAGAAAACACCCCTTGGCTTGGCGAAAGGAAGAAGCATTATCGACCGATAGAGGAACCGAAGTTTGGATCAGGTGCATTCAGACGTTGGGTCACGCCACAAGGTCCGCTTTACAACACTAGCAAAGGCCGCTTAAGATCCGGGGAAACTAGAAGCAATCTTGGTTACGAGGTGTGAAGAACCTAGCGACGCAACAGGGAGATAGTGGACATGATTTGTCAGCCCTACAACTCTCCTCTCAAGAAGATGGTATTGGAAATGGTACTAGGGGAGATCTACAAGAAGTTAGAAGCTTACGGATGTACAGATCAAGCTGTGATGATGTAGGCATCAGTAGGGCTTGGTTACCGTTCTCTATTCAAGCCATTCCACCTAAGCGCTGAAAAGAATGGGCACAAAAAAGTATTCGCCCCACGCCCACAAATTGTCGAGAATACAAGGGTTACTAGGACAAAGATGGTGTATGCCATATTAGGAGAGATGCACCACGCTGAATGTGCTGGTCCCCGCCATAGCCATAAAAGATAAGAATGGCAAGGATTGTTGTGATATAGTTGGAATGAATGAACGCAATAATCTTTGGGTTGACTGTTACTCTCTTACAATTCCTTGTCAAATATTATGACTTAACAATTCTTGCAGTAAAACTAATGGTGAGATTGAAGTTTGCATAAAATTGGATGAAATGGAACTGACCAAGTTTGAGAAGTATGAGAGGGTATCCGTTGTCATCATGAATAGAGCAATTGAGAATGCAATTGCACATGCTAAATCAAAGAGCAACAAGAATAACAAAAAGATGTAGAGGTGACTGGACGAGGAGAAGAAGCGCATGGAAAAATGGTTCTCATGTCAATCAAGATGACACCGGGTGGTTAGGTCTCTTTAAAGTTCGTAAAGAAACCCACGAGGTTTTGAAATGGGTGTTCAATCAAACCGGACATCCCAGCCTAATATCTAGATTCGAGGGAGGGGAAAATTGCAAGTAGATCACTATGGATCTTACAAAGTAATTTTTTCACTTGGCGCCCGATTTAAAAAACCGAGAAAGCAATGTACAACATAAGTGGAGGAGGACAAGGAACATGCAAAAGTTGTCCCATCGCAATCATGCAAGGAAGTCAAGCACCGGGAAGATCTGTTTCAACCTTGTCCCTTAACCAAGCAAATGCTCCTAATAGAGGAGAAGAAGATCCCAAGTTCCATGGCATTTTCCCCATTCCATTAGAGAGGGTTCATATCCCGCACTTTGCACGGCTTTGTGAGAATCATCGACAAGATGATATTTTTGAGTCTGCAGATTCGCGGTGGAACATTTCGCACAAGAAGAGAAGAGAGGAAGGGAATTCGTGAGAGTTGAACATGTTCTATCGTAAGCAGTTTGCATGGTGGCAATGTAAGATTAGAGCTCGATGAGAAACGGGCGGGAAGAACAAGTGTGCCTCGTAAAGGTGTCAATTGAGGGATGAAAGCCCCGACGCTTCATAAAGAATCATAGAGAGGCTCAACGGAAACCGATGGGGAGAAAAGGTCTATGAATTTGGAAAATTGTCGGGTTGATGCGGAGCGAGACCGCACGAGATGGCGCTCGCTCGGCATTGAGGAAAAAAAGCATGGGATGCATTGTCCGAATTGTTCCCATACATTCGAGAGAATGGACCTCACAAGAGAAGATGCAGAAATGTTCGCAAGTTTAATAACAAATTTATTAAAAGCTTTCATAGACGCATGGGGAGAGAGTGAAGTCACACACTACTTGCACATCTTTGGGCTCATGCACCTTGGTTTTTAGGAAGTATGGAAGCCTAGCAAAGGTGGGAGTGCACAAGGCATGGAGAAGTCGCGATAAACAAGCTAAAATAGCCTTTCATCGTAACACTCAAAGAGGGGGTGGAAATGTGGGAACCAACCCTCTAAGACGGATGATGACGAGTGGTTTTATAGAAGGGCGATGGCTAAATACGACAAGAAGGTCGCTTTAAGGAGCAACCCGTAAGTCGTGAAACACCATTGGCATAATGTCAAGAGAAAACGGAAAGTTGCTTGGCAAAATTCTAGGCCCCACTAGCATCGCAAAAAAAGTTGGATCTAAGAGACAAAGAATCGGTAAAGTATACTTGTAATGTGTAGCATGTTCACACGACGCCGGGCACTTGCCTCCAACCTTGTTTGCAATAACCAGAAGCCGGCGGCCGCGGTGATCTTATTTTAGTATCATACCGGGCGCCAAGCAAAGGAGTTCGCTATTGCTTGCATTTATGTGGCTCGCGTCGTGTGAAGCTTTACAAGATAATAATAAAAAGGGTTACTTTTGATTAAAGTTGTGAAAGATGTTACATTGAAAACAAAAAATACAACGACTCATTGTTGCTCCAAAGGCGAAGCTCTTCTTCATTATCTTCATCATCATCATCAGCCCGTCCTCGCTCTTCGCCTTCATCTCTTCCCCCTCAAGCGAAGCAATCACCCTATCCAAACGCGTTCCTCCAATCTGTCCACCATCTCTTTGTACATGTCCCGCCCTCGTCCCAATAGCACAACGTGTTCTTCTGCTTTGAATTAGCATCCTCGTTGCCGCCATAACCACCTCAAGGCGTTGTTGGGGCATGTCATCCTCGTCGAGCCTTCTATTCAACCGCTGATTTGCCTCTCCGGCTACTGGCATGAGAAGGTTGAATTCATTCTCTTCTTCTTTCAATGAATTGTAACGGCGTTTTCCTTTAGAAGATCATCTTGCTCCTTCAACCTCTTCATTAGAACACCCAACACTATGTCGAGAGGGGAGTTCTATCCTCTTGCGCTTCCATTATCGGTTGAGGATGTGGAGGCCATAGATGACAAATGGGAGGGACGTTAAGATTATAGAAGTGAGGAGCAAAGACTCTAACCGGGCGGAAGGAGCACATGCAAGGACCTCAATTTATACATATTAGCGCTTGAACATATTAAACACACTCCGCCGCCGTCGCGACGTGTCGAGGGGATTCTCGGTTGTCCGCTAGAACACATTAATGGTACCGTCCGGGAACACATTAATAACTATTCTAACTACATCAGTATATCACACCACGCCGAAATCATGCACCACGAAGCTTTAAAACCCTATGAAGGGTTTCGGTCCCGGTGATCCGTCTTGCCATTCTCTACTACCTGGATATTGAAAATTAAAAAATAGGAAACGTAATATTATTCGGTACATTTGTCAAAAACTTTTCCCATTGAAAAATAAAACCAATTACAAACATTAAAAAAAACGGGCCCCTCTAGGAGGAGCCCGATGCCTATGATCGGGGCAAGCTCTTCCCGGAGGGCGGTGATAATTTTTTCTGCTCCTCCAACATGATTGCCCGCCCCGCTAACCACGCCTCTCATATTCCGCAACCTTATCTTCCCGCTCATCGAAGTTGGGCTCGCAGCCTCTCCCGCCTCGATTGCGGCCCTAAGCCTCTCTTGGAGGTTATATCTCGCGGGCGGCGCACTTCGGCGGTCTAAGGCAGCCGGTTGATTGTCGCCAAGCACTAAAATCACCTCTCCCTCAGAAGGCGGCCTTTTCCTCTGCCAAGAAACCAGCTTGGCGATGTCTTCATCATTCTTTTTCTTTTAGAAGGCGGATCCGTTCCTCCGCTTCAACAATGCCGAATGTTACAATTTCCTTGACCAAAACTTGAGACAAGATCTCGGGCAGGGGATGGAACCGAGCCGGAGGCCATTGAAAGTGATGGGAGAACAGAGTGATGGCCGAGGGCGGATGTGGTAGAAACGAGAAGATGGCGGATAGGAGAAGACAAAGGCCTCCACGCGTTTTATATAGAAACTAGAGATACGTTGGAATCTACGTTTGCGACTACCGATAAAGTTGTGTAATAATCCTCGAGGCGAAATTATAGCATTCAATTGGCAACCGGTAGCCTATGTTCGCATCATGGGATCCGTCATATCCCAGCGTCAATCGCGTATGCGAGGCCGCATAAAAAGATGTGTTATTATTGTGGCAAATGATGCCACGTCCTTGGCATGACGTTGTCATCCACAAACCACGTATGTGAATAGGCGTTGTCATCCACATGCAAATTCGCATTTACCCGCAAGTTATATCACATAATCTAGCTAGATATTTGTGTTACATACACTTTTCCATTAATAAATTATGAATTTATACATACAACGAGGTGTATGCGTTGTGGAGATCATCTGACGAAATCCATTGATTGCTACCTAATTGCAAGAATGGCATTTCGGCGTCGTGTGATCTTTTAATAAAACAAAACAAGAGAACGATAGAAGCAAGAAATAGAGCAAATTTTTCTTTGAAACAAAAAAAAAATATATACAATGGCTACGGATCTTCATGATCCTCAGAATTTGGCCGTAAAGTCTGCGTTCTCATCCTCCGCGACTCGAAGCTTCTTCTCCATATCTTCTAAGCGCCTGCGAAATGTTGTGTGCGCTAAAATCGCCAACCCTTACGGCTATTGGCCTCTGGCATTCGGTTAATGTTGCTGCGAAGCTCAAGGTCTCGGGCCATGCGCCAACTCTAGTGAATTTAACATGTCCACCGGGGCCATCTTCTACGGCGACAGACGGTCGTTTTAAAATGAACCTCCTTGAATCTCTTCATCACCACAAAGAAGGGTGATGTCCGGGCGGGCAGCTCAGGGCTGGTCGTGTTGAGGAGGATGAAGATGCCACGGAGGAGGAGAAGGCGCGCAAGGCGGAAGGCTTTTAAGGCGAAGGGGAGAAGATGAGCGTAAGAAGGCTGAAGGCTGAAGAGGATCTAGGTCGGCGCAAGATAGAAAGTCTTCTATTTATAACGGGATTTCGTAGGTAGCTTGAGTCACACCACGCCGGGATGCCGTGGTCGAAAAATCGACCGTTACTTCTCGCGTGGTGAGGAAAAAGGACCGTTACTTCTTCTAACGCCTTTTCTTCCGTAGAAAGCTCGTGTGATAATTTTTATTGATAATTTCGGTGATACAATCTATACATAAGTAATTTTCTTGATACATAACTAAAGATAGAACTTCTCATTGAAGCAAAATAGAATCGATGGAGATCACACGACCTTGAAATCCATTGATTGCTACCTAATTGCAAGCAAGGCATTTAGTGTCGTGGTGATATTTTAATAAAAACAGAACATACATTGGAACAACAGGGATAGATAGAAGCAAAAAATAGAAAACTTTTCTTTGAAGCAAAAAATAGATAGATACAACGGCTAGGGATCTTCATGATCCTCTAGCTGATTTCATGTCCCGCATATGTCCTCGGTAAAGTATTCGTTCTCATCCTCCGAGCCTCGAACTTCTTCTCCATATCTTCTAAGGCACGCTAAATCATGTGAGCGGTTTCAACCTACTTCGCCCCAAGGCTCGTCGCCTCTTGGTACATGGCGAATGTTTCCACGAGCTCAACGTCTCGGGCCAGTCTGTGACTCTCCTCGTGAAGGCTAATCACAACCGCCTCATTGTTCTCGGCGGCGAGGCGGTTGTTTTTTATCATGGATCTCCTTGAATCTCTTCATCACCACTTTGCAAGGGTGATGTCCACGCAGCCACGGGGGTCGGGAGTGCTATCTTGGCGTGGTCGCTTGCTAGAGGAAGATGATGATGCCATCGGAAAGGAAGGTGGAAGGCGGGCCGGAAGTAGAAGATGAGCGTAAGAAAGAAGGAGGTCGGAGGTCGTGGACATCGGTCTTCTATTTATAACATGAGTCACACGAGGCGGAATAAATAAATTAATTGTCTTTTTCCAATAATATTTCATTTCTTGAGATAGATATCACACGGCGCGAAAACCTAGATATGACAGAAAATCGGACTGATGTATTTCTCATGATGTGAATAAATACAAATAAAATAATTTTATTAGGAATTTCGGAAGGACAATCAGTACATAAATAATTTTACCGATACAAGTTGGAAAACATATAACTTCCAATTTCTCAAGCTTAAATGCCAATTTCATGCTCTTTCAATCCCCACCGACCGGATCCAACAAGGCAATGACTTCCATGTTTATCGACCCCACTTCCAACCTTGGGTGAGTCAAGCCCGCCAGCTAAAAAATTTAACATATTGCTCACAAGCAGACCGCTTGGTCGCCAAAATATTGTAACACGACATCCCGGGTGCTTGCTATCACCCTTTCGTTTGATGCCAATTGGGAATGGTTCCCAACATGCATAATGCACGGAGGTAATAGACAAACTCGCACCCTTTGACTGAAAGTTCACCGAAGATGATTATCTCCCCATTAACGAATCTTGAGATATATCTTAACAATGTAGAGTCCTTCAATCTTTCCTGTCCCCCGCGTGCATGTCGGCAAGAAAAATCATCTACTTCCCACAAATAAGAACCCTCAAGATTATCTTCTTCACATTTATCCTCATCTACCAGGCTTATCTTTGCGCTGATTGGTGAAGGGCCTGCCAAACCTCAGATCCTCATTGGCGACTTTGCACCTGCGGTTTGGAATTCTTCTTCCGTTGGTAGATTAAGCCTCATCTTGAGCAAATCGAGACTCCAGCTCTCATATGCTTCTTTAAGCTTTATAGCATTGCCGGGTATAATTAGATACTTCAAACATCTCTTTGTCCAAATCCTCTTCAAAATCTAGGCCTAAGTTTACCCATTCGGCCAAGGTACTGATAAGCTCGTCTTCCCTAGCACACATTCGTAACATAGACGGGTTCCTCAGTATATCACTTAGCAATAAGTATTCTTTGCCTTCCACTAAAATTGGCGTTATGTCAGACAACTTCTTTTCATCCTCATCCCCATCCTCATCACCTTGAAATCATCTCCCTCCTCTGGTTCACCCAAGGCGGTCGCGCCGGCTAAAACTCCTACATTCTTGCTCTTCTTCTTGTAGATCTATCTCCATTTCTACGTCATAGTCGGCATCATCACACATAACCCACCCCCTTGGCTTAAAGATTTCATTGTTTCCGGTGTATCTTGGGTTTGGCGGCGAATGCAATAACTAGCAAATGCAAACGGCAAAGAGAAATAAGATACCTTCTTAAGCACAAGGGCGCAAATGGAGGAGCCCGTTGCGCAAGATTCTTGAAAAACATCTTCCCCGTTTGCAAATGGGAAGCCGCCTCCTCTAGAGCTGGTTTTGGAATCCACGAGCGAGGACATCACCGCAAAGGGCGTCTTGGCCCCAGAGACCAAAGCGGTGCAGGTGAAAGCTAAAGCAACCTCGCGATAGCATCAAGCTCGCTCTTCGTTTGCCATGATGTCCAACTCCTTGCAATAGAACGGATAAATCGCAATCGGGGGGCAACTTCCTCGTTGTCATGAGGGGGGATGCATACCATTCGGGAACTTCACATAACAATCCATGGCTAAGCAACGGCCGAAAACAAGAAGATGTTTAGGAGCGGTAAGCATACGGTCACTTTTGAACTCAAGTAGCCGGTTGTCGATTATGAAAAGGGGACACGCGGCCGTTGTGGGAGATTTTGTCCGCATACATTTTAGGGTTAGGGTTAGGGTTAGGGTTGGATCACACGGCGAAGACTACTATGTGCAACAAAAAAGCACAATGCTTCTTTAGCGTCGTGTGATCCTCACGATAACATTAAAAAAAAAAAAAAAAATGCAAAGTGCAAAGCTAGGCTTCTAAGAAAGAAATGGACTAAGAGATTAAGCTTATAAAGCCATTGCATTAAGAAATATTATACATATGAAAAAAACACAAAGGCACTTCCGGCCTTTTTTCTGGGGGTCTTTCTTCTTGTTGTATTCACCATAAAATTTTGACCATAGTATTTTCGGGATCCCTTATGCGTAAGACGAGGCGCATGTCCTTGGGCATGACATCACCGCTTGGCATGTATTGCCGCAAAAGCTGAGTCCTCGAACAGGCCACACCAACCGCCTTCCCGCCATTTGAAGAGCATTTAAAGGCGATTTAGCTTGAATTACATGCTTGGTATGATGTATCGCACCACACTCTTGAAATCTCTCTCACGAGGCACGGCAAATGGGAGGCGCTTAATGACCATCTCGGTGCTCTTGATACTTCTTAATCTCGTGAAAGCTCTCTTTAATACCAGGCTTAGCCTTCCGCTTCCGGCCTCTACCCTCACCCACCCCCACGGCATTTGGAGCACATTGCTCGTAGGCTCTTCCGGCGCCTCCTCACCCGACATCTGCTAGTGTTCCTCGGCCCAGACTCTTAGGCCTATCGTCTCCTCACATTCACAGTGCGCCTTCCCTTTAAAGGCGTTGGGCCTCCTCCTCGATTTGAAGGTCCTGCACCTCCACGGGAGGAGCAGGAGGAGGAAGGAAAGAGCAAGAAGAGGCGGACTGCCCAATAATTAATCAGGCATCATATTACGCTCGCCCGGTCTCTCACATTTTCATCCCTCTGTCTCCGGCAGTTGCACCTCCCTACTTACTCGGGCTGCTTCTCCCATGATGTCATGCGATTTCTTTTCCGGTCTTCATTAGGCATGGTGAGGAGGAGAATCTCTATCGAGAGACTTGTGAGTCGATGAAGAAGGCGGACTAATGTAATCACCGCCTTACACCACACGGATGGATCCTTGCGGTTGCTTAGTTCTTGCCATGGCTTCTCGTGGATGGCGCTTTATACTCTGAACAATGACAAAAATAGACAACCTGGCGGAGATAAATAGTAAAAAGCAGAAGTTAAAGTAAAATATGATGGTAACGTTTTTAAATAATTGTGCGGAACCCTAAAAAAAATCGGACAAAATAAGGAACCCTAAAAACATCGAACAAAAACACAAATAAAAACCGAGATTCAAAGCGCTAGCCGAGATAGACAATTTCTTGTTGATCGCGAACTCACTAAACTTTACATTTCCCTCTTGCACCTTAACCAACCTAATGCCATCAATAAAATAATGGAAGTCGTCGACAATTTCCTCTGTCTCCATTAGCACTCTTAGCTCGATAATGGCCATTACGCTGCAGCTTTCCATGGTGGCCGTATAAATGACTTCCTCCCTCTCCATACTCGAATATCCACCGCGCGGAGTGTCTATTATGGTCCTCAAACGGCTCCCAAAAGTTGTGCGACCTCTCTTTTCTCGTTTCCTTCGTTCTAGTTGACAATTAACGTTATAAATATTGTTTTGGAAGAAAGTATCTCGAACTTAAAGGAGGACTTAACTACGCGGACCTCTCATTAGTTGACCGGATGATTCGTGGAATCAACATCCCAGTCGGAACCAAAAATAAGCCATCCACAAAATCGTGGGGGAGAAAGCACGTATATGTCTTGGAGCTTTTGAACTTCTGGCCATCCGAATATGTTAGCAAATACCTCAAACGGTGTGAAGATTTTGAAACTCATCCTCACGCCTCCGTTTTTGAGACATTCCCCGCTTGCACCTCGTCGACCATGCATTTCTTCATTGCAATTACATTGTTCTCATTAGTCTGTGGCTTACAAAGTTCACTTAAAGGAGGCAATTCAACCGGCCTCAAGCTCGGTTTCCGACCTTTACGTTATAATCATGTCCAGTAAAACCAGATGCCTATACCCCGCAAGGTCACGGCATCCATACCTTGAAAAAGGACAATTAGATGTCTATGTGATACCACGACAAGTACACTACTAATACTTTTCGGTAGGAATGACATCCACGACGTCCGATAAACATAAACCCCGCACAATAAATTTGTTTGTAAACACGTGTCAACGAAAGAAATGAAAAGATAAAGAAGATCACACGACGCGAAACTATCTCTACGCATTAAGTAGTCGGCGACTAGCTTCGCTGCGTCGTGTGATCCGTTTAAAGGTGGTTACCATTTGCGGGCAATTTTGGGAAGCTGCTTTTTGGTGGAGATTAGCTCTTTGGCCATATCGGGAAGGGGTATATGCATGTCGTATTGTTATACTTTCCACTTTCCTACGCTAGAATTCAACTTGAACTCTTTTATCCTACCTATCCAATGTGTCCCCATTACGCCCGATCGCCTTTGTCGCTAAAACTCTATGCTCGCCCCGTTGATGGCGAAATACTCACCCACGAACCTATTGAAACAAAACCTCCCACTTCTTGACCTTGGGAGTTACGTAAATGGGGCAAGAACACGAAATTACAGGAGACATGGATTGCGGATGAGGTGAAGGCGGAGGATGGATGCCGTAGAAGCCGGGAGTGGCCGATCTGAAGTTTGGCCAAAAATTTGACAAAGGGAGTTGGTGGCCCGGCGGTAAGGCGGTCAAAGTCACCATTATTTTGGGCGGCTAAACGACTCCCAAAAATAAAACCCATTAAAATGGTTGCAATAAAAGCGCAGGCATCCCCATGAAAATACGCCATGTGGATGCCAAGTAAGCACTCATCATCCTTCTACCCCTTAAGTAATCTGACTTTTCGTAAAAAGGCGCCAAACTGATTGGTCTGGCGAATCGGCGTGGAAATCTTTAGCCCAAGATAAGGGCCATTTTCGGACCCAAATCCGCCCTAATGAAGCCCGGTCTTTTGAGGCACAAGCACCTGTAAGGGCTCATACTTGAAAGAATTCCCAGGTGGATAGTTTCAAGCTTATATCAAGGGATGTTGTTGTGGTTGTTTTGTGGCTCTGTGGATATTATGGATTTAAAATCATCAGATGGCATGCAAAATGTGATCGAAGGGATTGGACAGGGTCAAAATTACCCAAGAAGGATTAATACAAGGCTAAATTATTAGTTTGTAGTTGCGGCCTAGAAGAGCGGTGCCCATACGGGAAGAACATGACAAAACTAGCAAGGTAGCATAAGTGTCAGGTTTATATAAGAGTTAAATAAATACGAAGTTGAGAAATAGCCTAGTAATTGGAATTTGTAAGTGACATAATCGATCTTTGAGATCCTTGAGAACAAGATGAATCAGACCTATGAAGCTTGTAGTAGCTTCGGCGGGATAGCAATGGCGTAGAACTTTACTCCGGGGATGCACTTATACAAAAGGGGATATGCCATATGCGTGCAGAGGGTGACCAAAAACACCCCCGTATACAGTTTTTTAAAAGCAAATTTGACCCCTTCCATACAAAATTTACCTCGAGTAGTGGCCGAAAACCCTTCTAACTCCTCCGTATACTGTGGAAATGGGTTCAAAAATAAACCTTGCGAGTCATTCAGGAACATTTGGAAAAATTATTATTGGTTTGCAAGAAGTTAATAATAGTGGTTTTATCTTTGAAGCCAAAATAGTGATCAAACCACCTCCAGAAATGTGTAAGCTTTGAGCAAAAAAAGATATGGTCCATACTCTCCACATCATTACAAAGAAGAAGACAAAGAGATGAGATATTATGATCTCTAAATGGAACTATATCTCAAGGAACGCGTTTATTAGCTACCAACCAAATGAAGAAGGACATCTTTTTGGAGCAATAAGAGTTCCACACATTATCAATACGGGACTTTGATGCATCTGAATTAAGATTCTAACTAGATGAGGCTTTGACTGGATTGGCCTTATGATTAAGAAAATCATATATGGTACTAACCTTATACAGAGGTTTATTGTTTAAATGCTAGTCAAGAGCTGAATTAGTAGAAGGAGATGGCCTAGACTTGCCAACCACCTGCTTTAAATGACAAAAGATTTTTTTGTCAGAAACAGTGCCTTTAATTCTCTTTTTTAGAGAAGACAAGGTAATCCATCTGTCCATGTTCCAAAGGTCTCCAATGGAATATAGAGCATAAGATCATTTTTTATAGATTTGAGGGTGCTTGCTTGCCAACACATAGTTAAGATGATCCTTAAAGATAGGGGCACAGAAAATTGGCATGTTTAAATGAATATCAGGCACATTGGGATAAGAAAAGGCAGGATAAATATTGTTCCAAGCTTTAATAAGGTTCCTCATCAATGGAGAGACATTTGCAGCAGGTTTGAGCTCGCAGAAGGCTGAATTTGGAAGCACGTGAGATATAGAAGGATGGCCAGCAGGCTTGCTAGCATTTATCCAATAATTAATAAAAAGAGAGGCAGCATTAGATGATCCTATAAGAGCTTTCCAAATAAATTTACTAGCAAGGGCTTGAGCTTGGTTATGGAGATCCTTACAATTGAGGCCCCCTTCTTTCTTTTTCCTCACTATAGTATCCCAGTTCACCATGTGATTATATTCTATTCCGTAATTATTAGTGCTTTATTCTACATTATTAGTTCTTAAGAAAACATATCAAAAGTCAATAACAGAATTGTTGTCAAGTGTGTATACTTTAAAACAGCTAATCTATGGTGATAATTGCGCTCATAGGGCCCAGGGGAATGAACCCTGACATGTAGGAGACAAACAACATATAAATTAGATGCCGAGCTTTTTTATTTTGCTAAAATATAGCATTAGTTTATAGACCATAATGAGAAAGCAACATATAGATATCACATTCAGTAGCTTATTTTTGTGAAACACACACAATTATAACAGGTTAGAACTTGGCCTTGCAATTTGTTGCTTACAGGACACATATTTTGCAGCTACACATAACTTAATACACATAATATTCTTTTATAAAGATTCTTCTATGAATATTGTATTTATAAAGAGCTTGAACTAACCTGTAGCTTATGGCATTATTCGACGTGCTTCTCAATTGTCAAGCAAATTTGCAAAACTTTCATCTTTAGCTGCATGAACAAACAAAAAAGAAGGATATTTTTATGTCCTCTAATAACACACTGGAAGTCAAACTTGCAGTTGGTTGCTTCCGGGACACATATTTTTCTCAGCTACTACAAACACATAGATACAAATAATATCCTTTTAGAAAGATGCTTCGATGCATATTGTACTTGAAAAGAGCTTGAATTAACCTGCGTCTTATGGCATTATTCCATGTGACTTTAAGTCATATCTCTATTTTTCAATTGGCGTCAAGCAAATTAACAAAACTTTCATCTCTAGGCACATGAACAAAACAAAACAGAAGGATAAGATTATGTTTTCCACAAGCATGGGGCAATTTTGAAATCGTCTAATGAAATCATGAAGATATATTCTAAAACTGTTATATGTACTTGATTTGTTTCTATTTCTTTTGTTTTGCATTAGATTGGACCAAAAGACAAGTAACAAAACATGCATGAACAAATGGAGGAGGAACCCGAGCAATCAAAGAATAGAATAAATTTCATCTTATATAGATGTATAGAATAGAATAGAATAGAATAGAATATGATTTTATCGTCCACGGAGACCAACTGGCCTATGGGACCCAAGTACAAAGAGAGAGCAGCAGGCGTATTACTACCAGGATTAAAAAACCCCCGCCCCGAAGGGCACAACTAACCGAGCATACCGAGCCCGGATATCTTTGATGCAGCCGTCTGAGCACGGAGGCGTGACTTTCATCCTCAATGGCCACGGTGGCAAAGACGACGCGACTCTGTCCTCCACGCGGCTCGAATCCATCTCCATGTCTCAATGCGGAGGTGGTGTGCACTGTCTTGAATAGAAGCAATCACTCTGCTTTTTCATGGGTAGATGGGTGCGCGGTAGTGGTGTGGGCCCCTCGTGAGCATGGGATTAACCTCTTTGTCGATAATTTGCCATCTTGACATGTGACAGGGGCCTCTGCATCCCAAAGCTTGGCCATGAAGCAAACATCAAAAATCTTGCTTCAAGGCAGCGTTCCTTCGGTGTATGCACCGGTCCACATCACGTGTGCTGCACATTCCATAGCGAGAACCACCGGGCTTGCTTGTCTTTCCAGCCGGCTTTGAGTCGGCTAGCGGGCCCATCGCCCTTTGCCAAAAGCAAGGTTGGGCAGCGGGCTTCATCCATAGCCACCACCTTCCTCGGAAGTAAATAATGTGGCGTTCCAAATAGCGACCCTCTGTAATGGAAGGAAGCCCTGTCTCTGGAGCAAGATCGATATGGGACCGTGGACTTCACTCCCGGTGCCCGGGCCAAGAAGGCCTTACATACTGCTCTAGATCGTTCCAAGTGGTGAGGGATATCACCGGCCCCACACTTCGGCCCATAGAGGAGGACCGGTTCAACCAAGGCCCCGAACAAGTGTGCGGTGACTCCATGCATCTGGCTCGCCTTGTGATTTGTTGTTTTGCATTGCATCTGAGGGCTTTCCAGACTGCAGTGACCCGTAACACGATGGATGCATCCCGTGTGTGGTAGTAGAAAACTCAATGCCCAAATACTTATAAGGCGAGCCACCTCCACTACCTGTCCCCAGGTAAGTGAATGAGGGAAGTGGAGTGCGGGATGATGGAACCCGCCAGACACCCTTGTCTTGGCCAAGTTAACTCTCATGTCGGTGAATTGGCGAGAAAGTGTCCAAAGCATCCAGTGGCGTTGCATGTCCTGCAGGGTATATGCGGCGAGGTCAACATCATCGGCATATATGAGTTGCGGATTATGTGGTGCATCAACTGGCGCCTCCCCCTTTCGGCTAGCCATTCTTCTAGGGGTCAATGTACAAACGAAGAGCCGCCGGGGATAGAGGGCAGCCACGGGCGCACCCCAATGCTACTAACTCCCCGGCGGTGTGAGACGACCGGAGCAAGCCTCGTGATAGTTCCGTATATATAGCATTCGCGAAGTCGGCGGGGTCCCTAGGCGTCTCAATCACGTCCCCACAACTTATCCCGAGGCAGCATGTCAAAAGCCTTTGCGAAATCCACAAAGCAACAGCATGTATTTAAAGCGTTGATTCCGGCTATCCTCTATGAGTGTTCGCAGAGTGAAGATATGGTCAATAGTAGAATGCCTGGGGCGTAGCACCGCTTTAGAGCCCGCGACTTCTCATCCTCTCACCCAAAGTGTCCGGATTATTTTGAAGAATCCCCAAAGCAACTTGGCAAAGACGAGAATCGACCATAATGGTAACGATAGTTGGTCAATTATTGGGGTCCCCCGCTTTGTATATGGGCACAACTCTCGGGTAGTCCGTCAGCTATAAAAGCCTTCTTGCAATGCCCCGTTGAAGAGTGCCGTGAGAACCGCACCATTGGGGCCGGCCCACTTGAGAAGCTCTGCAAGATACCATCCAAATCTAACGCCTTCCGGTTAGGCGGCGTTGCTAGGCCCATTATGACATCCCCGGATAATGACCCGATTACTAGGCACATCTGGGAGGTACTTGGTGCCCTGGCTTCCCATTGGGTCATCATTTCTTTGCAAGTATCTCACCCATTGTTCCTCCGGGTAATATTTCACGTGGGTGCATGCGAAGCTTACTCAAGACCTTTCTCCGAGAAGGTCCTAGGGTGGCGGTCTAGTAGACCAAACATCATTCTTTGGTGCTCATAAAGGTACACAGCTTTCTTGGTCTTGAGGAAGGAGCGGTATTGACGGACGGCCTCCGGGCGAATGGTGGGGTCCAGTTAGAATGAAGACAAAACTTGTGCTTCCTGAATATATTACCTTAGGTGCAGCGGAAGTGTCAAGCTTTCCTCAACATAGTATCTGAAAAGAAAATGCTGACAAAACTTAGCAACCCATAAATTAAAAAAGGGTTGAATACATAATCTCAAGTAAATACAAATAAAAAAGGAAAATATGAGAGCGGGAACACAAATGCATGCTCCTCGAAAAGACTATCTAAACTTCATAGCAAGACTAAAGCAAAAAAAATCTGAACAAATTAACGCAGGTGAATCGTACTATAAAGCAATTGATTAGCATGAAACCAGACAAAATCTAAGTATCTAAACCCTAAACCATCAAAAGTAACAAATCAAATGTTGAATATGCAGATATTTGTAAGAGGTACTATCTATCTAGCTATCTATCTATTCTATTTTAAGGGTTAAAATGCATGCCTATGTGTACCATGCTTTAGAAAAAGCTAGTGCAAAAGACTAGATGATTAGTAGGTTGTCATTTGCAAGGTCTTTAATCTTAAATTGCCTCCAACTAGCCGCAAAAGAAGATTTATATGATGAGATGGACCCTTTTTTTTTTTTTTGGGTCATCTTGAAAAGATTAAGTGCGATACATTTATGCCTGCAGCCTGATAACATTTAGTATGCATGGTGCTTTACAAAGTGTTTTCACAATTGACTTCAGCTAAATGCATAGCTTATAATAGTGATCAATAACTCTGGCTCTGCAAATCTCAACCTGATAAGAAAAGAATTTGCTTTGTCCCATAGCACATTGTACCTCATGCGATAAATAGATATCTTGATCACAATGGATTGCAAACAAGCATATGAGCAATCTAATGGTTGCTCCTTTTTATGCACTAACAACTCTTTCCTCTTTTGTAACAATTGTTTTTCTTCCTGCAAATCCTCGATCTTTTCTTGAACATGTAAGATGGATACTGCCTTTCAATGATGATATAAGTGGACTAAACCTGGCCAATGACAAGAAGATTGTTCATAGCATTTATATTCTTCTTTGAATTGGTTGATCGAGATGTGAGATTCGAGCTGTAGGAGAGCATGCCTGTAGTGGTGTTCAGCAATTGGGCAACAAGGAAGATATTATGAGAAGTTGATGGAGCATCCACATTACAAGTCAGCAAATTTAATAGATGATTCTCGAAGAGGACCTAGTGTAACTGTTTCATACAATATGGCGTACAGGGCAAAAGAGAGAGCAAAAAACATAATTAATGGAGATCACAAGAGAACATACAGAAAGCTTCTTGCAATTTGTAAGAAATTATTAGAAACTAGTCCACGAAGTAAAATTATTGTTGAAGCGATTGATGGATGTTTTTATAGAGTGTTTATTGCTTATGATGCATGTCTAACTGGGTTTTTGAGTTGCAGATCATTTTTGGGATTGGATGTCACTTTCTTGATAGGTAAATACCTTGGCCATTTCATTTGTGCTATAGGAATTAATGCTACATGAGGTCTTTATCCTGTCGCATTTGGAGTTATCGATAACGACGATATAGAGAACTAGACTTGGTTTTTGATGCACTTAAGAGACTATCTAGAGGTACGTCCTAGTCTTACATTTGTATCAGATAGAATAAGGGATTGCAGGAGGCACTTATTTGTTATTTTTCCTAACAATGCAAATGCCTATTGCATGTGGCATCTTGAAGCAACTTGAAAAAGAAATGCACCATCTAGTACATGGGCTACCGCATACTTTCCTGGTCAATGTTTTGGCCACCTCACATCAAACATAGCAGAATCACTGAAGCTTCTATTTGATGCAAAAGAAAAACCCGTCATTGCAATGCTTATAGATATTAGGCATGCATTAATGGACAAGTTTCACATACGGGGGAATGAAGCTAGACGAGAATGGGATAATGCAGGACAAAATGCTTTTCTCAGGTTGGTGCATGAAGAAGAGAAGCACATAGCTGAAGCAGTGAATCATGCCAGGCAGTATAGAATTTTGCCACCATCAAATGGCATTGTGTTTGAAGTGATCACACCAGAGTATAGACGAGTTATGGATTTAGAAAACTAGACACACACTTACTGTTCTTGGCAGCATAGCCGAATTTCATATGTCCATCCAATAGAAGCAATCTTATAGTTGAAGAAAAAACCAAAAGAGTTTGGTAACCCAATTTATTCTCTAAACCCATGGTGTGATGCTTATGAGGGTGCCATTTTTCCCTTTGAAGATGTGTTAGAAGAGGAGGAAGTGGATATGAAGCCTTCGGCAACACGCAAACCACCAGAAAGGCCAAAGGAAAAGCGAATTCGTACAGAAAATCGTTTCAGAGAATTACATCCATTTAGATGCTCAAAATGTGGCCAATATACACGACATAACCACAAAACCTGCAGGAACTCAATTGTCAAATAAGGTATGCCCTTGCTTTTTCGTACTTAATTGTTGGCTTCCTGCTTGAAATATATGAAATATATTGGATGCAAAAAGATAATGCACAAGATGTTTAAATTAGATGTGCAAGTTCTAATAGCCCTTGAAATATGACTTTCAGATTTGTTAAACTAGATGTGCAGATTCTAACTGAGCTTGAAATCTGATTTTTAGATTTGTCATGGAAACCTTGAAAATATGGTTTTCAGATTTATCATGGAGTTTCTTGGTTGAATTTTAATTCTCCTTATGGAGATTCTGTGTTCATAATGGCGCTATCCCTTGTTAGTTCTAAGTAAGCGCCTATTCACTATCATCAATAGTGGGAGGTTTATGGAAGATTGTGGTCTCCCATTTTCTCTTTTTAACTTCTAAGCCAGCAGTCTAAAAAGCTTGGAAAATGTAAGCTAATGCAAAAATAGCTCAAGTATAAACCTGACTTTAATCATATTATAATAGGGCGAATGGGATGCTATTGTACGGGCATATGAGAAAGATTTTCTAAACCTTGTTGAGGCAGCTCAAGTGGTGACTCAAAATGTCAATTATGAGATGTAAGAATATGTCATTTTTGGGCAAACATTTGGGAACTTGTTTGTAACTACATGCCTGTGTTTCTTGGTTGAAATTTAATTGTTCCTACGGAGATTTTGTATAAGGGAAAGGCCCCGGCACGTTTTACCTGGGAAAGCGACATCGGCCCGCTTTCGGGAAAAAACCGGGGCCTTTGCCCTAAAAAAGGTCTACTGGGCCCAATCCATACCGTACACGTGGAAAATAACAAGATGGTAAAAAAAAAAAAAAGCGCGTGAAGTAAAAAACAACAGAACGTTGAGTAAAAAAAGTGGGAACTCAAGTAAAATTATTGCGCGCTTTCAGACTTAGAAAGTTTGCCACGTGTCATGTTTTGATTGGTGTGGACGGCCGGATTGGACCCAGCCGTCCTTTACATGTTCATAATTACACTATCCTTTGTTACTTCTGAATAAGTGCCTATTCACTAGCATCAATATACAACATTATAATGGGATATTTGTGGAAGATTGTGGTCTCACAACAGACCCAAAATTGTTTGAGAACAGTTTGTGTCACAATTCTTGGCTGTTTGTGGGCGATTTTGGTCTCACATGGAAACCCAAATTTATTTGGCAACAACTCATTGCCCATTTGCTGGCAATTTTTGGTCTCTCGCAGACCCCGTTTGCAATTCGTTGGGGCAATTTTAGGTCTCCCGCAGACACCAAAATACAGTTCGTTGCCCATGTTGCAAAATTGCAATTTTTGAAAATAGTGGAGCACTTTTGCAAATACTCCAAACAATAAGGGCATTTTAAAACCTTCCCTTGTTTTTTTTTTTAGTTGTTAAAGCAGCTCCTTGGCAAGCCTGGTTTGAATGTGGCGAGTTGCGGCTATGGTGGGTAGCGCCAAAATGTAGGAGTTAACTATAGCGGCCCGACGATTGTGCCTTCGCTTATCAGCCGACCCCGTGATTGTGCCTTGGCCAAGGAATTAATTGCAAAGAGTATTATTCTCTCTGTGCAAAAACACAAAATATCACAAAATAGTGCTATAGTGCAAACGGCACCTTGCCTAGAATATTTATATAATTTTGATTGATTAATTATTCAGATACTTTATTGTGTTGTGGATCAAGCTTGAATGACCAAGGTTGAAGCCACTTTTTTTACGCTCTTCACTCAATGGTTGTCATTGAGACAAAAAATTGATCCATTTTACTGCAGTGACTCCCCTAATCTCATTGATGGATATAAACAGATCAAAAAACCGATCAAATTAGAAACAAGTAGAGATTTTTTCCTACATAATCTAATAAAGGTAAAAGCAAACACTAGATGGGTACATGGGCTAGAATAGAGGAAAGTTTTCAGATTTTAATTTGTCATTTAAAACTTCTTGTGACAACAGCTGATAAAATTTAATTGAAATTAAATTCTCTGATTGAATTTTGTAAATCTGATTGCTATGATTACTGTGTCAAAATTCTGGTCATATATTTAGAACCCTGGTTTCGGCAAAAACTGCAAATCACTGCAGAAAACCTCAGCTTCCAGCAAAAAAAAACACCTGAGATTTGCTATAGACAATCTTATAATGAAGCAAATTGACAGTTAAAAACAGAGAGACAAAGTTCACAGCAAAATCTGGTCTACCCCATATTTATGTCTTACGTTTTTTCATTCGGGCCATTACTTTTGGCACGCTATTAAATGGCCACATTCATGTCGCCCTTCCTAAAGGAAGGTAAGGCCTGTTGCAAACCATAACTTGGTGCACAACCCAAGATTATTTTCAACCCCCAATAAGGAGACTACTCTTGAGCCACAATTGGTATCATCGAACTGAGTCCCAAAGTTATAACAAGAATGATGAATAAAGCATTGTACTCGTCTGCAAAAAATCTTCCCAATTAAACTTGCAGATGAAGAGTCTTCACACACAACGGAAGATTCTTGACTGCCCATATAATGGAGCAACACCAAAAACAAAAATTAAAACATGTTTTCTAGATATAATTGACAACTTATGTTTAACAATAGAGTTTGGCATCCTTTTCCCTTCTGGTACAAGGAACTTATGGATACAAGAGAGAATCACCTTGATTTCCCTGGCGTGTACTTGACATTACTATATGCTGACTTAACGCTATATCAGACATAAATAAGCCTGTCACAAACTTTAACAAGAGGATGCTTTTGATGAATGCTGACAGACATTAAATATTCAAATAAAGAAACCTTATACCAAGTGTATTATAATATATTGCATTAATAATTAACAAGATAATAGTTTTTATGTTAAAGAAATCCATCAGAGAGTTTAGATATGTACCTTGTTATTGGACATCAATCGTGGTTTGCTGCAAGCCAATTTGGTTACACTAAGCTGCACTTACCTCTGCTGTAATTATAGAATAGGCAACTCCTGCAACTACTGGTAATAATATCAGATCAATGGCAAGATATATGTTAGTAACAAGGCTCCTGTACTGTACCTTCTATATTATAATGCTCGTCTCTCCAGAAACTGTGTTTGCCAGTGTAGTGTTGGCCTCTGGTTCTTACAATTATGACTAACATATGTATACAACAGGCATTAATGAACCTGATATTTACTTATAACCAAGGGCAGAGACTTAGTGCTGCACACATCTACTTCCTAAAAATATCCATTAGCTCTAATATAAGTATATTCATAAGATCATATTTCAATACTATTCTTAGCATATTGAGAAACTGATGAATGACGACCTTGCAGGAAAAAAAAGAAGGATGCATCCTGACAACATAGACAAACAATAAAGTTCAGCATGGAGACAAGCCTGTGCCTAGCATTGGGTGAGTTTCAGTGTTTATGAGCGTTCGAAAGGCTTCAAACAAAATTCTTATTTGGCAAAGGTAGCATTTATAGCAGCTGTTCTATACAAACAATCTTCTTATGTCCAAGGTAAAGGATTGATATGGAGCTGCATCTTCATGTATAAAGAGTAAAGCCAAAATCCTACATAAGATCTTTCATATCTGTGCCGTAGAAGAACTTTAACTTACATTAGGTAGATTAGTGGTGTGTTGCAGAGTACACTGCTCTGATTGTGGTGTTAGTTCCTCTTTATAAGCACATTGACCTTGCTCCGATTGTGGATTCGCAAAATTTACACCCGCTGAACTTAGAGCTTGCCCTGGGCTTACCTTCTCCCCAGCAAAGTCGGGTGCACTAGCTGGTAGGTTTTGCATGTTTGTGATTACAACATCAGCAAGCATATCAGCAGAGAGGCTGTTAATTAAAAGCTCAATAGACGTAGCGGCCTTTTCTCCTTGCACAACTAAAGCTCCAATCATCCCGATAAGCTGCTCAAGTGGCGAAATACTACTGTTTCCAGCCATGTAGCCACCAACAATCATATCCCCTTTCAACTCAATTCCTTGGTGATTTGAATTACCTCCCAACTGCAAATGTTGGTTACTGGTGACACACTCATTATTTTGCTTCTCTTGCTCCCCACTTACCACCTCTTCGCTTGATGAGTCTTCTGGTGTGTTTGTTACTGTGGGATCTAAAATGCTGTTGTCATCAGCATCTCCAAAGCCTTGATCATTATTCATTACAAGGTCTGAAGAACCATCTTGCTTGTTCGTTGGCATGTCGGGATCAAGTAAAGGACCAGGTGATTTGCTCAGTTCCTCAGATGTGTTACCAGCATTTGCTCCATTCTCCAACTTTTGCAATGACCTGTCTTGCAAAGCATTTTTCAACCGCTTTGCTTCACGATTTCCATCCCCCATAAGTTCATGTTCTTTCCTTTTAAGAGTCCCATCGGCAACAATTCCTGAACTCTGCATGAATTATGGATGTGTTAACCTACTTGCCTATTATTGAGGCACAAAAGATGGAAATAGTAACAAATTTCATGTTCCTATCTGTACTCCTATGCCATGTTGCTACAAGAACCTGTAAACAGGTACCTTGACACGGGCATCACGTGGGGCCTGCCATTTCCGGACAGCTCGGTCCACGCGTCTTGCCACATCGCCAGCACCCATCAGCCGCAACACATCTATCAGCTGCTCCCGTAGCTGCAGAAGGTGATCGACCATCATTTACACAGAACATACTATTGACATATTAACCATGATGTGAAACAATGGCAATTCTACTGTTACAATGATTTATATCAAAATTTCATCAACCATCAAGCTGCACACTTCTAAACAATATCAACCTGTCCTTCGTCCGCATAAGATACACGTAGAAGTTGCAGATATGCAGTTTTTAGTGCATGAGAAACACTGGGAACGTGTGCTTCCCGCAGCCATTCACATTTGGGTCCAAGAGCTAATAAAGTGGGTATAATCCTTCCACATAAGGATGGCCTTTGTTTTGCAATTGCTGTCAAACTGCCAACATAACTTATAAGAATAATTATAGAAGAAAAACAAGTAAAACATAAAGTAATTACAAACTACCTGCCAATAGCAACGAGGGCAACAGGCGTAGGGAGCGTCGCAGCATTACTTTCACACAGAAGATCTAGCAAAAGCCCAAGATAAGTCTTAGCTTCATCCTCAAAAACTGCAACTTCCAAATTTGGTTGTAGAAAACCATTCCGGTCAGCAAAAGCGAACCTTGAACTTCCTGCATTATTGGACATAATCTCAAGTTAATGAAGAACAAAGACAAAAGGAATATGCAAGAAACCTACCAGAGTCAGTAATAGAGCTTTGCAAGGATGCAGATGTAAAGAGCAAAATTATTGTCTCAATAAACTTTAAAGCATTCATCCGTACTCCAATATTTTGACACTGCAGAATGAAGATCTATAATCAATAAAGCAAACAAAATAATAAAGAAGTATCTCTCAAAGCATTGATGGATTTGAGGCTTGCCTGAAGTGCAGATGAACAAATACTCTCCTTGAACTTTTTCACAATAGAGAAGATATTTTGCAAATACTTCTTAGAAGATCCACTTCCATCAGCTGTCTGTCCACTCTGTGACGTTTGGTAATTCAGAAGAGCAATTCAACTCAAAAATTAGACTGTCCAGATAGCATATTCCAAACAATAGATATCATATTATACCAAACATACCTTGGAATCAAGTTGTTCGAACATGGACTTGCTTAATATTGTCCCAGCTGCGACAGCCCGTCGGGCGACTGCAGGAGTCTCATCTTGTACCAGGGCAACAAGCACTGGCATCATCCGCGGAACTTGTTCGGTGTCCTTCAGTCCAATTTCTTCAATAATTCTACTCCCATGAACAATTTCAAATTAGATAGAACTTAGTAATACTTTGATTTATGACCTGAGTCAAACATATGTACGTCATTTAATACAATTTGCATAGACATGATTGAATCTTTTTGGTATGACAAGCAAACCAGTCGAAACTGCAAATGATACATATAGAATCAAACATTGAGTTATATGATCTACGTCCAAAATAAGGTCATTCTTGCATTGTGGGAGAAGACATAAGCCTTGCAAAGGATACGGGAGAATACGTACTCTGCCAAGAAATTACGAACGGAGCTGACAGGTTGAGCCCTAAGCTCTGGAAGGCGGGAAACAACTTCGGGAACCAAGCCAGGATCACGACGAAGGGCGAGTTCGCGTAGACGCTGCAAAGCTCCAAGTTTAACTGCTGGATCCGGCTGTTGTCTAGCCTCCTCGACGAGTGCCGCTGCAACCTTCCTCATACCCAACGATGCCCCACCGGAATCCGCCATCGCCGGAGATCCTCGTTCCTTCACCTTCGATGCAGCATTAGGTCTGGGCTATGGCGAAATGTCGAGCATGGACAAAATATACGAAGGGGTATTTTCGAATGTTTAAGAAATTACGAATTCTTCAAAGATTCGGAAGCATTAAATACCATCTTTTGTAAAATACAGTATAATGTATTTTTGTGGACTACAATAACATACTTTTCACAAGCATAGTTTTTGTAAAACACAGCACGATTTTGTAAACTAGAATAATATACATGTTGTACAATGTTGCAAAACGCGAGGAAAAAAAAGACACTCCCGGTGGGACTCGAACCCACAATCTCCTGATTAGAAGTCAGATGCCTTATCCGTTAGGCCACGGGAGCGGATTATATTTTTATGTTATAAATTATTATACATGAATGATTATACGCAAACCAACTGAAATGGTTTCTTTCTCGGGCTTCATTCCTTTCTTCCTAGCGGAGGTTTCTATTTTATTCTTGGCGGAGAGACTCTGTTCCGCTTGACGCATCAAGTAAGCTTCTTCTTCATAATGTCTCGTGGTTTGGACCATTGCAATAGTTTCTGGTCTCGTTGATAAGAATTTCAGAACATTTACATACTGATCCGGGATTGTGCGACAAATCCAGCAAAAGGAGCATCTCTTTTGAGATTAGCATGGCAGAAGTGGATGTAGAACTTTACATTGAAGGAAAGGGACCAGTGCATGTCTTAAAACTGCCATTAAGAGGATGGGATAACAATAGATTAGACCTAGAGCAGCTAATGACTGATTACAATTTGCGCGCAATTTATGCATTCTCAATGGGAACTGGAAGAGGTCAGCGCTTGTTCTACAATTCTAGAAATGGACTCTCATTGGTCCCTTATTCTGGCAAACCAGATTCTATCATACGTCTAGATGGAGAACCAAAGGTAGACCTAAATCTTTTAATTTTCCTTTGCTTTGTACTCATTGTCTGTAGTTAAACAGCATGTTATTTCAGAGAGCTTTAAGAACTTTATATGCTGATTTTAAAGAAGATTAATTGGTTGAAGCTTGCCAACATTAGTCCCTTTCCTCTGTCAAATTCCTTCAAAATCTATATCAGCATTTTGTGCTTCTTTTATTACTCATCAATACCCTGGTTTTGCATTCTCTTCAAAAAAAAAAAATTTGTTCTTTTTAGAGCTGTTTTTGGTTGCAAGAGAATCCTTCTGTTTTTTTCCTAAAATGCGTAACATTTGCATAACATGCTAACTTCACACTGCAACTAATTTGATGGTTTCCAAATGTCTGTTCAATAATTTCATTACTATTTGATGGCAGCGTTCTCCATTGGCTCCAGTAACAAAGATTTTGGCAGGCTTAACCTTCATTACCTTGATGATTGCATGTTGCTTCACCACAATGCCAAGGGATTGGGTTAAAGTCATCCGAGACCTAGGCGGTGGGCGTATAGCTTGGGTAGGCTGTTTCATTGCAATGATTGTCATTCAGCTGTCAAGACATGGACGAAGACCTAAAGCAGCTTAAGCTTTTTGAAACTTGAAGCAATTATCACCTTTGTAACCATATATTAGGAATCTCAATATTCTCCTCTTGGATGCTTGCCTTTCTCAAGTTGTAGCAATGGCAGCTCCCTAGATTCTAATAAGTTTGAGTCTGGCATGGCAGCCTATCTGCTAAAAGTCTGTATTTGATACCTTTGAATTCCTCTAGCTAATTGTTATGGTTTATTTAGCTTACTAGCAATTTGATACCTTTGAATTTTTGTGGCTAATTGCTATAATATATTTAGCTTACGAATTAGTACAATCCTAATCCTACTTAGAAATGGCAAAAATCCATCATATGCAGCCTCTTTCATCCTTGAGAGATCTCGTATTGCCATGTTTTTACGAACCAACTTTTGCCTAATGCTAGTGGGACTAATATTGCTCTGAGCAAAATGATTATGAACAACATTCTTTGGTAACTAAGCAATTGGTGTGGTGTTACTATGATAGTTTTGAGGTAACACACCTAGTTGTTGGCATTGCTGGCATACGTTTTGTTTCTAAGTTGTTACGATGGATGAATGCCCCCAACAATATATGAAATGAAAGCAGTTGGTAAAAAAGAAAGTAAGACGTTCTTAAGACTTTGCTTTTTGATTAAGGGCAAAGATGTAAATTTACAATGGATAGGCAAGTAAAACTAAGGTTTTTGCTTATTAGATAAACTGCTAGTCTCAATATTCTCCTCTTGGATGCTTGCCTTTCTCAAGTTGTAGCAATGGCAGCTCCCTAGATTCTAATAAGTTTGAGTCCGGCATGGCGACCTATCTCCGCTAAAAAGTCCGTATTTGATACCTTTGAATTCCTCTAGCTAATTGTTATGGTTTATTTTAGCTTACTAGCAATTTGATACCTTTGAATTTTTGTGGCTAATTGCTATAATATATTTAGCTTACGAATTAGTACAATCCTAATCCTACTTAGAAATGGCAAAAATCCATCATATGCAGCCTCTTTCATCCTTGAGAGATCTCGTATTGCCATGTTTTACTGAACCAACTTTTGCCTAATGCTAGTGGGACTAATATTGCTCGAAAGCAAAATGATTATGAACAACATTCTTTAGTAACTAAGCAATTGGTGTGGTGTTACTATGATAGTTTTGAGGTAACACACCTAGTTGTTGGCATTGCTGGCATACGTTTTGTTTCTAAGTTGTTACGATGGATGAATGCCCCCAACAATATATGAAATGAAAGCAGTTGGTAAAAAAGAAAGTAAGACGTTCTTAAGACTTTGCTTTTTGATTAAGGGCAAAGATGTAAATTTACAATGGATAGGCAAGTAAAACTAAGGTTTTTGCTTATTAGATAAACTGCTAGTCTTCTATCTATCTATCCACCTACCAACAATTGCGGGCTAGTTGGTTTGCTCAACTGGGGTGTGTGGCCTTGGTTTTGAGTCCTTATGAGGGCTGGGGGCAAGACCCATAGAGAAATGTTAGTGTGGGCTCTATATGGCCTCGTTTTTTAATCCTCGTGAGGGCATGTATGTTAAGTGGTGGTGGTGGAATTTTAACATTCAGGGGAGTTGTAGCTTATGGGATAGAATAGAATAGAATATAATAAATTTTTTATCGTCCACGGAGACCAATTGGCCTATGGGACCCAAACAAAAAGAGAGCAGCAAGTGTATTACTGTCAGGATTAAAAAGCCCACGCCCCGAAGGGTTTTCGAGAGAAAAACCTTAGCAGTAATAGGACACAACTAGAGCAATGTCAGTGTGGTGTGCGCCTCTCATAGGCCAGACGATAATATATTCTTATAATATGTTACGAGTTTAGATATTTTTATGTTTGTGTTGTGCAAAGATGGTAGCCATTTTGTCTCTAATGAATGTCAACCTATCCTTAACTTTGCTAGAGATGGCTACACTTAATTGCATAGGTGGTATTTGCCCATGACATGTTCTATGAAATATATAAATGCAGTGCATATCTAGATTTCCTTCTCCAAATTGAAATGTTCAGAGTATATTTGCAAACATTGCTTTGAAGCATTCACAAATTGACCATAACAATGATAGACCATTAGATGGGTGCAAGGGCATCAAATTCTCTATCTGGAACTACCATAGTGACAAAACTGGCAGCAATATTTGTTAACGGCCATCCATGATCTTTGATTGCGGAAAATGATATTGAGTTGAACATGTTGTAACGATAAGTCATTGAGGTTCAAGCTAGGCGGATCATCCTTACAACAAGGGACATTCAAATGAACTTTGAAATCACGTTCTTATTTTGCAGGCATAAATTCGAAATTCTAGAGCCATGAACCACTTTAGGCCTAATGCATCTCTTCAAGCAATGGAATCGTGTCCTTGCTTTGCAGTCAGAAAGCCAACGTTCCAGCCACCAACCATTAAGTTGTAATGCAATTTCTTCCAATCAGCTTGATCACAACATCTATTTCATTCACCACAAACGTAATTTTTTATTGTCCAAATAGTCTCTTGAATTTTACACTATCAAAGGTTTATAATAAATGGTACAAAAGACATTCAAAGGAAGTTCAATTTTTTCAAGCTAAGAAAACTATGCAAGATATTAAACATGCTTACAAGAGCATATAGTTATAATGAGACCCAACAAATCAACAAAATCATAGCAGGTTCGGTCCTCAAGTGGCGATAGTCAAAGTGCAGTAGTGGCAATGGACAAGCAATAGCTTGAGCAAGACTAAGGCCTTTATATGCATCTTTAACCTTGCAGATTAACTCCCTTTTAGATGTGACATCCATTTCATAATCACCTTCAAAGTTATGGAAGTTTATGCATATCAACAAATTATATGTCCTTTTTTAAATCTCAATAAATTTTTCATTTGGTCGCCTGATTCTCCCTACTAAGTACAAAGAGCTTTTCTGCAGAAGCAAGTGAATTATGAGAAACTTATTTATCCAACAAACACCATAAACACTGCATGGGCCCAAATAATGTCTGCATTGAAGATTACTTCATTTCTCCCTTTTCAAATTCTTTAAGATAATATAGAAGCTGTGGCTTGGCATAAAAATGAATTGAATTGTTTTTTGTTGTCTACAGAGACCAAATAATCTCAGGGATTCAATACAGAGCGTAGTAAGCACATTACTGCACATGATTAAAAAACCTATGTCGAAAGATTTTCGAGGGAAAACGCTTGATAATATTAAACTTACTGACGAATATACAGGTATAGTTTAATCAAACACACATAGGCATTTGGTCAAAAGCCCTCCACGATATAAGATGCTAGTACCACTACATCCATCTACAGAAGCACATGTAACATGTAATGGCTAATTAGGTGTATAGTTATCTCCAATCATTCCCATTTGAAAACATCTACTTTCATGTGGCTCGTGGTCCGTGAGTTTGATCCTATTATGAGATGATGTGAATATATGCCCCTTCATATATAGACATGTTAACAAGTCCTTGTGGACCACAAAGTAGTGTAGGATTAATTTGGTTTTGTAATATCATGTTTTAACCATCTATAAGGCACTAGCATTTTACTGAAAATCTTTGCATCTAGGTAATTCAAGTGATCTAAATCTGCATTATTGTTCACTAGTATACATGCATGCTCCTGCATATTCCATCTGAAAAGCCACCCTACATGTTTCTCTTTCCAACATGCTTTGAAACATTGTGGACCCATGGCCATTGTGTATGCAAGGCCCAGTCGCATGTCCCGCATTTGGAAAACCTTTCGACAATAGAGTGTGTAGCATTCCATTCCAACACATCATGTCTCTTGCAAGAGAATAAGGTGGGGATTGTGGACTTAATTTCAAAAGTTTGAATCAAAAAAAGCTTTCTGAACACGTTCCAAGTCCTTTCATGAATCATATTGCACAATCCTACATTACCATAGAGAAGGTTGGCTCAATCAACACTCGAAACAAGTGTGCCTCATAGGACCAATGCATATAGGTCTGCTTGATGGCAGATATTCTGCATAGCACATAAATCCTTCCAACCTGCAGTGATCCTTCTTTGGATACATGTATTACAATGCATCGTGGTTATAACATTTATACCAAGATACTTGTATGTTTGCACCACATGATATGTGAAGTGAGGTGCTCTTGGTGCGAAGAAGAGGTAGGGGAGGAGGAGGAGGAAACACTTTTTAAATCATGCCACGTTAGCAGCATCTGATTGGACATATGATGCACACACCACACGAACATTGTGTATGGGTCCTACCCCAATCAGCTTACATTGAATTTGACTCTAGACTAGAACCTTAGATTTTGCCAAGTTAATCTGCATACTAATATTTTGACAAAAACTGTTGAGGGCATCCATATATTGTTATATACTAACATGGATATATGTCATCTACATTTAATAATTTCCTTATGTGATGAGCAAGTCTTACCCCTTTACCCCATGTTGGACAACCTAATTCTCAAGCTAGACAATGTATAAACTAAACATTGTTAGAACTAATGAATGAATGAATAAATAGACTTCTATTGTCCACGGAGACTAAATGGTCTATGGGACCCAATACAATGGTCTATGTTTTTTCCTCAATGCAACTTTTTTTGAATTCTTGCAAATAACTTTGCAAGGAACTCTATGCTCGGTTGCAAAGAAAATGAACTTTTTAAAGAGATAATTCAGATGTTCATAAAGCATGTGGTCAGTACAGGAATGTGTAGGCACTGGAAAAGTAAACTTTGAAAAACGGAGAAAGACGCCTCTGCTGAGGCTTGAAACAATAAAAAGAGCATCTGCAAGTCAACATAGTTAGAACATTATACAACATAAATCATTTCTAAATGAGAAGAAGAAATGCCCAAAAAAGCAAAAACTGATAGTCATAATAAACCATCATGTGCCTATTTCGGTTGTGCTGGCCAACAAAATCAATTGACGTCTTGTGGAAGTATAGCAAATAATTTCTGTAATAAATGAGGATCAATACCCGAGTGGCAGTATGAATTGCTCCACAAACCTGGGCGCTGCATTTTCAATTAACTTTTACAACCTAACGGGCTAGAAGAAAAGTTGTAAAATCGATGGCCAAAATGTTGCACAAACTATCATCTAATATCTGCTTTAGTGTTATATATATGGATAGATAGATATTTGATGTACAAGACATTTTTTGCTGCGGCCTTCTTGAAAATTTTGTAGTTAGATTGAAAAGGCAAGAAATAGGTATGTTGTTCAAGGATGATCAAATCATTTTTGAAATAGAGGGGTCTATTTACTGCTAGATAGATTCGACCGGCCTCAAGGTTTATGGGGTTCTTGAAAGTTTTGGCCTTGGCGCATTGTCTTTGTTTAGGCCATATTTTGAGTGTATACATTGATGTACATGACAAAATCCCTGATAAGTTTTTTTGCTGCTAGCATGATTATTTATTTAGACTCCCATGCTCGATTCAAAGGCATTGATTGAGAATCAAGCATCTTGTAAATGATATATTGCATTCTTAAAATTTGAAATCTCCAAATACAAATATATCATCTATAATCATTGCTCAGAATGGTGTAAAACTTTCTCTATGTAGAGTTGCCTGGCTAAATCCATATTCCTTGTTGTGCTTTGTTTCTTTGCTCTCTCCTTGTTGTGCTCTGTCATAATAGCATTGGTAAATCGAAATGGACAGAAGCATCGAAAGATTGTTAAACTTTGCTGCTGCTAACTGTTAACATAAAGTTGGTGGGGGAAGGACCCACTTCAGTCATGTAAAGCGGTGGGTCTAGGGCCCATATACGTACGTTGTAAATTGGCACATAAGCTATGGCTTCCCTTAGACGTTAAAATACACTCACACAACCAATCAATCCATCAATCAATCTTTCTTTAAATCCTTAGTCCTCAAGGGTCATAAGAGTTTTTCTATATGTTTATTTTAGGAACTCGTTCCAGGGCCACCTTATGGCCATGGTTTCATCATCTAGTCCCTTCAGAAACCCGTTTCCTGGGTCACTTTGTGACTATGGTTTCATCTAGAAACTCTTCCATTGGATCACTCCATGACCATGGTTTCGTCGTGCATTCTCTGTAGTGCCATCTCTGATGCAAGTTTATAATTCTTTATTCTAGGTAATTGACCTCGTATTGAACTTTAGTAATCTTTTCGTGGCCTCCATGGGTTTCGAGTCAATTGAGGATTTTGCTGCACGTACTCTTCACTCTCTCATGTGGCCTTGCAGAGTGACTAATCTTGCCAAAAGATCCAATACTCTGCAATATCTCATATTACGCAGCCTCCTAATGCCAGTATCTAGAATGACCTAAGAGTTGCCTAAGAGCTAAGGGCTAGAAGTATTGTCGCTAAAGCCGTTATGTTGTTCGTAGACAATATTGCTTTCTTGAGTTGGCTTATTGGAATACATGGTGCACTCATATTCCTATTCACAAGCTCAAACTCAACTCATATGATGTCCCATTGACCCTCCTCGAGTCTAGCATGTCAGGCCATCTTTGACGAATGATCTTAAGGTTCTTACCTTGCCACTATTATCACCACACTTGGTGGGAACTATGCATCTATTGTTCTGAACAAGAACCCCAGGTTCCGTATGATGCATTTAACAATCCCTTGGACTAGAGTGGAAGCCCCAGCTTCTACCTTAGTCTACACCCAGTGCAACTAAGTACCTGATCCTAGTCATCATTCGCTAACCAGTGCGTATTTAGTATTCTTGATCCTAGATCTAACAAACCATGCTACAAAAGATTCCGCTTGTAAATGCTTATAGTCAATACGTTGGTAATAACCATAGATCCACCCAATCTAATTAGAAGCAAGCTTCTAACAACCCTATGTTGTAAATTGACACTCTGGTTTTAATCAAAGATCTAGTCCTATTGCAAGATCAACCCCAGGTTAACTCTTGCATTTGTGAAGGCCATGCTCCACATGGAAACTGCCCTAACAAGGCATGAGACCATAGACCAAAATTTTGCCCATGTTTATTTAGAATATTCTGGTATATGTTAGCCCTCCCCACCGTTCCAAGGAAGGAAAAAGGAAATGAGAAAATTAAAACTGGGAGCAAAAAAATTAAAAGAAGGGGGAGGGAAGGAAGCCATTGCTTTTCCAATTGGGGGCCCTTCTCGGCTCTTCAAACCCAACCCACAACCCAGACGACAAACTAGGAGGAAGGAGAAGGAAGAGGAGGAGGAGGACGGCGCCGGATTTCCACCGATCCATGCAATCGGATCTTCCAGTCTCAGCACAATGCCGCCGCCTTCCACATATCCGCAGCCTTTGCATCGAAATATTTTGACCGGATTGAGGATTTTCCAGCTTTGGCGCACCACTTCGTTCGGCTTCGACCCTTAATGCTTCCTGTCTCTCACTTATTGACCTCTGGTGGGTTTGTTTTTCCCTTCTCGTCCCTGTGACTTTTCGTTTATCAGTCCGAGATTTCTAGGGTTTTGGCAAGGATTTGATATCCGAAGTATTGGGTGTGCAAATCTAGAGGAACATGATAATGATGGGCTGATTGATGGATCCTGCACTGCCCCTGCTGTGGGGCGCAGAAAGAGCAGCCAGATTGGTGGCTGTTTGCAGGTAAAATATTTTTTGAGGGTTTGGTCCGGGGCAGACCATGGCTCCAGAATCCAGTTCGGGAAAGAGTAGGTCGTCACGGCATAGAATGCATGACCATAGAAAAGAGGATGGGGACGATGGAGAGAGGAGAGGCCTAGAACAGGAAGTTGTAACCACAGTTCCATCAAAGTCCAAAGCAGGGAAACTACTGGAGGTTAAACAGAGCAGAGAGGTGATTTCCAGGCCAAGTCCTTCGAAGACTTTATTAGAAAGACAGCAAGATGAAAGGGGAGAAGAGGGGCGAGGTCATAAAAGGAGACAGAATGCCGCTGTGGAAACTTCTGCTGTTGAAGTTGCTGCTTCTCGATCCTCAAAAAGGTGGAAAGGTGCCGCCACAGATGGGCCTGCTGTGATTGGACCACAACCACCATCACCTCTAGATCGGTGGGACGGTGGACACACACAAATAGAAGATAACAGTGCATTGCCTGTATCAGATACCAATAAAGTTGACGACGGGGAGACTAGGAACAGGCGGTCAAAGATACCTGCAAGCTCATCAGAACAACGGGCAATAACAGTCATTGATTTTCCAGAGGGTATCTCAGCAGATGCAATGAATGCTTCAGAGCCAAACATTCGTATAAAGAATAAAGTTAGTCGTCGGAGAGATACAGTGGACTCCTTCGAACTCAATTCTGAGCGAGAGAGTGAGAAAATAGAATCATTAAAGTTGGTGGCTGATGTAGTTGAGGATGCTGGAACTGGTTATAAGAAAGGAGGAAGCAAAAGGAAAATGGACGTTGAAACTGTTTATAAGGAGGTCTTGGATGGGGAAGTGGCTAGTTCTGTCAGCCATGGTCATGGTAAAGAACGGGATAGAAGACGGGAGAAATCAGGAGAAAGTAGAGATGCAGACACATTTAAGGTCGAGAAGGAGAGGCACACCCGTGATTCTGAACAGTTAAAAGGAAAATCTAGCAGTATGGATACAGAACGATATCACAGATCCATTGATGATAAGGATGCCAGGGAAAGCAGTCAAGAGCTTGAAAGACATCAAAGGGCTTTAAACCAAGAGGACAGTAAACACCAGAAAATATACGATGACAAGGAGCAGAGAGCAAATGGTAAGCCTTTTCTTCTTTCTTCCCATATTCATGAGCTGCATGTTATGTTACTCAGTAACAGTAAGAGAAATTTTGCTGTTTTTATTGTCTATGTATTATTAAAATAAGCCCCTCATGTTATATTACTCAGTAACAGTGGGAGGAATTTTGCTGTTTTTATTGACCATATATTATTATAGTAAGCCCCTAAATTTTTACTTTGGATGGAAAGCAGATAATAAAATGTGCCGTCTACCTTCCCTTTACACACAAGCTTGTCCATCTCATTGCAAGAAGTTTGTTCTTTTTGGTTTGCCATATTGATTTGTAATTTCTTTTGTCAGAATGGAAGATTCAGGAGGATCTTAGGAATCCTGATCTGGAAAAGGAGCTTGAGAATAGGATCCGACGCAGGAAAGAGGAATCGGGAGAAAGAGATAGATGGAGAGACGATGACAGGGATCGGGAAGGCCGGCGTTACTCTGATCATCGTGAAGATAAAGTAAAGGATGTGAAATACAAAGAAGAGCGTTCTAGAAGAGATCGTCATGCTGAAAGGCATTATAGAGAAGGAAGCAGGCCTGCAGATGGCCGTTCCAGAGAGGATAAGTACTACGACAGTGATTCGGAATACAGGTCACCATATGATGAACATTTACCCCATAACAAAGAACAGAAGGAGCTCAGCGAGCAGTCCCATGGGGATCATATCAATGAGCAAGAGCTGAAAGATCGCAAGAGCCGTAGCAGGGACATAATTTATGATGGAGAAAGACGCAGCAGGGACAAGGTGTACAAGGAAGACAAGGCTTATAAGGATGATGGTCTAGAAAGGGAGAAATCTGCTTCACTATTTAGGCAACAACTGACACTTTCACCAGCAGCATCTTTGGCAAATAGATCCTCGGAAGGGCGTCTTAGAGAAGACAGGTACTATGAAAGTGATCGTGAATACAGGTCACCTTATGATGAGCGCTTTCCCCGTGGAAAAGAGCAGTATACTGAACAAAGCCGTTCGGACCGTAGCCACAGCCATGAACAGGATGGAAGAGATCAGAAAATTCGTAATAAGGAAGCACTGTATGATGGGGATCGTCGACCTCGGGAGAAGACTTACAAGGAAGACAAGAATTATAAGGATGAGACAGCAGATAGGGAACGATCTCGACCACAAGTTCCAGGTGCATCAGCCGCACCGCTTCCTCCTCCACCTCCTTTTAGACCAGGGATTGACAATCCTTCCGTTATTAATGGCCCAAATGGGATGCTCGAAGATGGCTCTTCGCGAGAAGGTAGGATGGATAGGAAACCTGGAGTTCAACATCGGAGAAACGAGGCTGGTGGACCAGCAGATTCATGGCGAGGTGTGGCCATGAATAATTGGAACAGAGGCCAGGGACCAGGTGCATATCCTCCCTTTGCACCACAGTTTATGCGTATGCCTGGAGGTGGATTTCCTGGGATGGGTCAGCAATATCCAGGTCCACCAATGTTTGGGCCTGGAGGCATTGGAAGGCCTCCCATGGATATGGGATTTTCAGGTGGCCGATTTATGGGACCAGGAAATCGTATAGGTGACCCGGAAGGGTTTCATGGTCATGGACATAATGGAGGATGGCGGGGGCCTGGGGAAGGTGATGATGGACATGGCTGGGAAGGTGCTGGGAGTCATGGAGATGAACTTAGGCATGGACACATGGACTGGGACAGGGGAACAAGTGGGGGTGGACGGCCGTGGGATCGAGAAAGGGAATGGGAACTTCGTCCAAGAGATGGATCTGGGGAATTTATGGTCCGCACGCATGCAGAGCCTCCTTTGCACAAAGACGTCTCTTGCATGCCTTCACAAAATCAAAAGGTAGGCGAAGATAAAGGTACAGAAATATGCATGGTGGATGTGGAGAACTTATCAAAACCCACAGCAAGTTCTCCACCATTGACATCTGCAGACACATCTGATGCACATCCAGGGCACAGGAAATCTAATGAAAAAGCTATTGCAGCCATGAAAGCACTTTTGTCCAGTCTGGATATTTCTGCAGAGCTTGCAGGCCCCGAACTTTATGCCCAATACTGTGATTTCGTGTCTGGTTCTAAAGAGATAGATGTCATTGACATGGATCCAGAAGAGAGTGATTCATTATCTGATGATGACTGTGTCTTGGAGGTAAACTATCAGTTAGCAAAAACATCACTGATCATCTGGTACATTTCTGACTGTAGGATTTTATTATTCTTTTTGCAGGTGAATTCTGGAGCCAAAGCCTTTTTGTCAACTTCATCTGTCCTGGAACATATACTCCCTCCAGTGCCTGCAGATGCATTTAAGGTATGCAATATCTGATGCAAATTTTTAAGTGTTTTAGCATTTTTGGAGTTTTTTGAGCTGTTGCAATTCATACTTTTTCCCTGAACCACGCTGTTGTTTTGCAGGTAGCCTGCAGTGTGTATAAGAAATATGAAGAAGAAAGCCGTCTCCAAAAATCAGCTAGAGGATCATTTGTGCTTCCTTTTGATGCGTCTTGCAGGACTTCAAATAAGCTGAAAATGGATACAGAACATCTTGATGGTAGATCTGTAGTTAATGACAGTGAGCAAAAGTGCGTGCTAGATGAAAAATTGGTTGAAGTTCAAGCTAGTGAAGAACTGGCTAGTGAAGAATTGGTCATTGAACAATCAGTTTATGTGACGAAGGAAGAACTGATGATCACAACTGAGGGGGTGAATGAAGATATGGTTGTCTTAACAAGTGAGGTGAAGGAAAAGATGTTCACCTTAACAAGTGAAGTGGATGAAGACATGGTCACCTTAACAAGTCAAGTGAAAGAAGACATGGTCACTTTGACAAGTGAACATGAGCAAGGTTCAGTTTTCATGGAAACCGAGATCAGTTTATCTTGCATGGAGATACAGAAGAGAGAAATAGTAGAGGAAGCTCATGGTGTTCAAAATCTTGAGGGCAATGGTGGTGATGACGAGATCCGCGAGGTAAATGTCGAACCAACATTTCAGGTCTCAAGTGAGGAGGTTGTAAATGCAGTTTGCAATGGCGTATTAGAACAGCTTGGAGAGAAGCAGGACAATGAGCACACAGTTTTGAAGACTTTATGCAAGGTCGACCATTTACTGAACGAGGAGAAAACTGCTGAAGTGACAGGAAATGCACCAGGGCAAGAAATAATTGAGGTTGATGAGGCAAAAGGTATGTGTTGGCCAATTCAATGCCATCGTGGAAGCACAAATTGAGACCATCCAAGTAATTTTGTTTTGATGCTCTGGACGATCCACATCGTTGCATGCTGCTTTAGGCAGTACCTGAGCATGGTTTGGTTTCACTGAATGAGTCAACATCCATCATTGTTTGTTTTAGGCATCCTTTACATGGTTCTTTGTATATATTGTGTGCGTTGTAGGGTTGTCCAAACCACTCTGTGCTTCTCTGATGTTACATGGTTTTTCTTTGGGCAGAGCTAGAATCAAGTGCTTGCATCATGTATGCCCTGAGGAATACAGATATTATGTTCGCTTTCGGACATTTCAGCTTCAAAACTTCGTTTCCCAGAGGCTAGAATTTCTGTATATTATGCGGATCACATTTAGCTTCAGGCTACCTACAGGATATTTAATTTCTGTCATTTATTGGGACTTTGCACCTGAGTTTTTTTTGAACATTTGAGGGGTCATCCATGTAGGTAGCTCATTTTTTGTTTGCCTTAAGGCAAATCCTGGATAGAAACCTTGACACTTTTTTCATTATTCTTTCTTCTTGTACAATACTCAACTGTACAGTAATTAGTTGCATTAATGTGTTTAAATATTCATTGACTGGCTTGCTAAGGCAAAGGCCTCTAAAGCTAGCCATGTCTTGTCCATTGAAAGAACAGAGCCTATAACTGCTGCATAATGATTTTATCTCTGTGCTTTACATGTATGTCTAAAGAATCACTAATAGTCCCTGATATTTATAGAACTTGTTAATGTTTCTAAGGGATGACTGTTCTTAAGCTTTGCTTGTTTTTTATGCTGCGAATGGTTGATTTTAAAAGAGTTTTAAACCTTTGCAAGCTGTCCTTTTTAATGGGAACTATTAGATTCGAGCTTTGTGCTCATGGGAGCTATTTGCAAATTGAAGGCAATACTAACTTATCCTGGATTCTACATCATGGCCATCTAGGTCTTGCCCGACTAATTCACTGTGCGGAAGCTACGTTAGCGTTTTCTAAGGCATGTTATGTCGACCAAACATGAAGAACATAGAGAATTTAGTTTGAACTATATATATTGTCAGGTCAAGGAGTAAAATTCTTCTCATTGCCACAGAAATAAAAGCTCGTGCAATATACTATATAGCTCGTGCAATGTACTATATCTTCTATTTGGCCTAAGTACCAAATAGAATCTTAGGAACCTTACGTCACTATATCTTCTATCTCGCCTAAGTACCAAATAGAATCTTAGGAACCTTACGTGTGGTAACGGGTCTGGCGAGCCCATTAGGCCTCGAACCCATGTAACTGTTCCTTGGAGAACATTTATCTATGTAAAGGGTAGGGAATGAATGTACAGTGATTTTACATATGTAAAGGGATTATAGGGATTTATGTTGCCGCTTTTGCTTCTTTGTTGATGACTCCTCTGTTGCCATTTTTAACTGCGGCGTCTTTGCTAATGCCCGTTTCCACTCGGTGGAAGATCGTGAGGTGGATCAACTCGAGAGCTCCACAAGAAATCTCGATTTACATTCCACTCAAATCCAAGAATTTCTGATGTGGCACCCAAAATCATTGATTTAACTCCCGGGCAAGATCCCCCGGGGATCTGCCACATAAGCATATCAGTGTTCTTAAGAAGACTGCCAGAGCTGTAGTGGAATTGTGAGCCCGAAAATAAGCATGGAAGTTAGAATAGAAAAAAAAAAGTGACAGACTCGTAATGGAATCTGGGTCTAAGGTGTTGCAGTTGCCATTTTGATGCTCCTAAGGAGCACTTTTGGTGCTTATCTTCTGATTTTCTTGTTTGGTGCTTAGCTTTTAATTTCCACCCTTGATCTTGTGACAATTGACGATTCTAAAAAAGTATGGCACGTACAAATGGCATATTGATAGAACAACATAAAATTAGAAGGCAAAAGTTATACATATAATGGAAGTTTTATAGATGACACGTGAACATTACATCCAAAGCAACACCAACGTTGCTTTTCATAAAAGTGACCTAAAGCACTTGATGATAACGAGCTGCAAGGTTGCTTTCCATAGATGCAACCGAAATTTAAAATTGTACACACAAAAGGAGATCCACACCAACCAAGGGCAATGCCAGATCATGCCCGCATGGTGTTGGGAGACCGGATGCAAGTTGCTGGAGTTGTCCGAGCTTAGAGAGAAGCATAGCTCACATGTGATTCATTTCGCCTCTAAATACCCTTCTATCTTGCACTGAAACGTGAACATCTGGATCATCCATCGTAGTCGCTTCTTCGAGGATGTCCACTGCATTGTGCAAACTAACAGATAGACTATGGACAATCTGCCATGTTTGTGCTTTCATCCCAAAAACGGCCCCGCAATCGGAGAAGAAACTTCCTCAACAACGCATCCTTCTTCGAGTTCTCTGTTTAAAGAAATAAAAGTAGAGAATGGAAGTGGAGGAGAGACATCCCTGTCTCCTTCGTTCGGTGCACTCTCAACATGTTGACCTGCAACACAAGATTCAACAAATTAGCGAGTTCAAACATGACAAAAAACAATCAAGGGCTAGAAAAAGAAAGGGGTTGCGCTTAAAAATGTGCGCCATCTTTCTTGAAAATTCTGTTATTTCTGTTATATCTGTTATTTCCTCTTTCTTGGAAAAAAAACAGAGGAGAACGTCCTTCTCAGGCAGGATCTGAAGGAATTCTTGGGGGATTTCCTGCTAGCCTTGTAGAAGGGTAGCTCTCATTGCTTTCTCGACATTGCCAGAGTTGAATGGAGTGTAAAATATTCACAATTGTGAAAGAAAATTCCAGATTCACTTGTGGTTTTTTACAAGGAAATTGCTCTGATCTTTGGACGAATTTGATTATCAAACAAATTTTTCCAAAATCTCAATTCCACCAAGAATACACGTTTGTTCCCAATTGTGTGGAATTTGAAACCGAAATAATTGAGGCCTGGTTAAAAGAATTTGTTGGTAACAAGAACATTGCAACTACAGGGATCTTTCGGGTGCTTAGCCATAATTCAGATACAAAAATCCATGTTAAGATGTACAATGAATTATTTCCAGGTGAATTGGATGAAATAGGCTGCTAATTTGGCTATTTGGGACAGTTTCATTCCTCTGGGTTCATTTTTGCAAATTCATGGTATTGATTTGGTATTTCCTTCCATTCTAGTTGAATTTTAAATAGTTTGTCATTTCTCTGCTTGTCTTTCCTCTTCCTTAACCTCTGTTTGTTTCTTTCACCTGATCTATTCTTGAAAATGGCCAAAAAAATATCGAATACCCCAAGAACTGTAAACACTGAATCTCTCATTTTCTTGCACAATTTTATGCGACTTCCTCCATCCCAGCAAGGCGACCTTCTTACCTAGTTAACTTTATTCCATCAAAACTCTTCCTCTATTATTAAATTTGGTGACTTTGCTGATTTGGACCTTTTTCCTAAAGAAATGCATCACTTTTCTTCTGATGTCCCGGAATGGGATCTCTCAAAAGATCCTGGCCTTCACGGAGCTCCAATCCTAAATGCTAATGGAGTCCCATTACCTTATGGAAATTTGAGGCCAATTCGACAGAGATTATCTGACCTACAACTTGCTGATACATTGGATCATCTTCAATATACGACTTAGCCTAATGTTCAGCTTTATAAAGGTATTCAACTTAACCATCCTATTATTGCAGAAAAAATTAAAACCTATTCTTCTTCTGATGTTATTGTCTCTGTTGATAAAGTGGGGATCAGACTAGAAAAACTTTGGGATCGTCTTCTTCGACTTAACAAGGCAATTATGATCAACTCTATTTATTGGTTAAGATTTCCATATATTCTTGAATGTGGAAATTCTAGATCCGCCAACTTCCTGCTTAAGTATGGTAGATCAAGCTTTGAAACTTTCCAACTTTCCTTCCTGAAATGAAATCCTAACCTTCCTATTGATGACTTTAATAAATTCTTTATTGCTTCTGTTACTATGAGTGATCTAAGCCCTATCTACTGGAATGAAGAGTGTTTCTCTGCTATATTCAACTCCTTTGGTAATTACATCTGTACTGAATATTGCCCATATAAGCCTCCTAAGTGTCTTGTTCAATTAAATATCTCCAAACCTATTCCTTGTTCTGTCCCAGTTCTCGACTTTTATGGCAATCAAATTAAACTTCAACTTAGATGGGTTGGCCTGTCAACTTATTGCCATGAATGCAATTGCAGACACTTCTCTGGTACTATTTGCCAGAGGAAAATAACCTCAGCTACTCATTCTAATAATGGACCTTCAAAAAGCATGGAGGTGGTTTCTCAGCAAGCACCTTATAATGTGGCTTCTCATTAACTTCAAAATGACTCAGGGCATGAAATTATTCATATTAAGTCAGAATATGAACAAATAAACTCTGCTACACATATTCAACATCAGACTCACCAGCTTACACACCAGGGATCTCAAGCTCAGCTTCAGAAATTTGCATGGAAAAAGGTTAATGGCAGCAGAAAGAGAATTCAAAACAAAAGGGATCTCAGACAATCTCAGCTAAACTCTGAGCCATCAACTCATGAAAAATCTCAGATCTTTACTAACTCTCTTGTTCAGTCTCAAAATGCAGTAAAGATCCTGAATATGGGTTTGGAGAGCATTAACAATAGGAAAAACACTTTCTTGACCACAAACACAACGAGCTTGCTAAAAATAAATGCAACACAGATAATAATCTATTGGTGGAAAATATTGAACACAACAAGAGGATGATGAAAGGAAAATCTCCAATGCAGCACCATCAATCTCATCAAATACAGGAACAGTCCAATCTTGGAAACATTCTGGAACATATTGCACATGACTCTAAAGATGCTGCAAATGTCAGAGCAGCAGTAGTAGTAGCTCAGCTAAGAGCTACAATTAATGCAGAATTGGTAAACATAAGAAATAGATCTTCTACTTTGAAAATCTATTCAACTGAGAGAAATAATGCTTCTGGCATTGGAAAAAATAAGGCTATTGGCAACAGAGTTAACAACAAAAATACAGCAAAAGACAGATAGAATGGAGAATCATTAACTATGGAAAATAAGTTATCTACTGCAAATGTAGAATCCATCACTACCAAGCCAAATGAGCATACCATTACTACTCATTCCACAGTTTTCAAGCAAAGGGATCTTCAAGTGTATTCACAGGAACAAATCCAACGATACATTCAGCAAGAATCTCCGGCTAATCTCCAACATCAAAATATCCAGGAAAATGATAAGGATATCAACATTGATACCTATGATGATAAAATAAAATGTGGTAACAAATTTGCTATTCTTTCTGACTTAACTGATGAAGTTTGTGCAGATACTCTTGAGCCATTGGTTGTGCCTCCTCAATCCGCAAACATCACAAATATCCCAAAGAATACACCTCCATTTGCAGCTGACCCAATTAATCCTATTGCTTCTACACCCATCACAGATATTGGCACTCAGGACTTTTCAATTTTTCCTCAATAAATAATACCTTTATGGCTCCCCCACCCCCAAACAATGGAGATTGGATTGTCTCTCAGATCCACCAGATCTTCATGTTCAATTATGCAACAGTGGCATTTCTAAGACTATGCTTGTGGAATATCGGGTGGATCAACATGTGGATCATAGCAAATCAAAGGAAAATAGTAAGAATACAATTGGTCACATAAATGATGACAATAAATGTGACAAGTTGGACAGCAAGTCAGATTGAGACATAGATAGTATTATGATATTGACGTGCCAAGCTAAGAATGTAAACAGAGACCAGATTGTGCAATTACATGTGAGATTAATGGTGAAGATAAGGACATAGATATAGTAGTCTCCACAATATAGTGGTTCAAATAAGATATCGACAGGAGCTCTAAAATCTATTCCTCTCAGGCAAGTTCCCACAATTCAATTCTTTGGATGTCAATTTGGATATCTCTGACACAAATTTTTGAGACTAATGGTGTTAATAAAGGAAATTGTGCTTTAGAAAATAATAATGTTTGTTGTCAATCTAAATTTTGGGTTTGCTCTCATCAATTAGACTTAGACTCTGATAATTCTGATAATTCCTCTGATAAAGAGGATGATCCAGTGACTCAATCTTGGGATGATGATCAATTCTTATCTTTTCCTAAGACTGCCTCTTCTAAACTAAGGAAAGATTCCAAGTTGTCTAAAGATTGCAAGAAGATCTCAAATAAATTTGAAACTCCAGCCTTGAACACTAGATATCAAACTAGAAGGAGCACTAGAAGCCAAAAGAAAAAATTCCATTAGGTTTCTTCCTATTGTTTTTCTTATCTTTCTTCATAAATATTCTTTCTTGGAACCTTGGAGGTATTAAAGGCCCTCTTAAGAGAAAAAGAGCTATTGCTCAGATTAGAGAATACAATGCTGATATTATCTTGTTTCAAGAGCTAAGGCTTCCTAATTTTGAATGCTCTAACCTTGCTAATTGGATTGCTCCTGGTTACTCTTCTTGTTGGATTGAAGCCATTGGTACTGCTAGAGGCATCTGCATTATATGAAAAAACATCAATCATTGCCTCATTTATAACAGCCCTAATAGAAATTGGCAAGCTGTAGTGCTTAAACACAAAGATCTTGCCTTTGGCGTTCTTAATATATATGCTTGTATCAATTCTAAGGAAAGAGAGAAGCTCTGGCCTCAGATTAATAGCTGGCTTGAAAATCAAACTTCCATTTCCTGGATTATGGCTGGAGTTTTTAATCACACTCCTAGTTGTGATCTTAAAGTTGGCAAAGATCTGAACATGTCTCGAATTGAGAAGTCTAACTAGGATAATCTCCTTGAAAATTATCTATTTACTCATATTCCTTCTTCAACAGCCAAATACACCTGGCCAAACAAACAAGAAGGAAATAGAAGAGTCTTCTGCGCATTAGACAAATTCTATATTAATAACTCTGATTATTCTTTCTGGGATAGTTGTGTAGTCTATAGTGATGAGAGTACATCTATTTCTTATCAACAACCCCAGTTCATGGAAACCAAGCACATGCTTAGAATTATCAGGCAAAGGAATTGTCCTTTTAAGCTAAATTGCAGTCTGCTAAGTAATGAGAAATTCCGTGAAGATTTTAGAGCTTTTTATGCTAGCCTCCCTAGAGTTCAAATTTCTAATTCTATGAGGGACTTTTACTCCAACATTAAATCTTCAAAATCATGGATCAAATAATGGTCTAAGGATCATTTTGACCACAGAAAAGCAGAGAAGAAAAGATACATGATTACAATGAAGAATTAGGATGAAGATCCAAGATGATCCTTTCAACATTGATCTTCATTTAGAGGAAGGAAACCTTGAGCTGATCAGCTAACTAGAGCCATTCTTCACCATCAGAATATGGACAATATTAAAGGGTTGACAATGCAAAACAGTGATAATCAGTTGACCCTTCTTCAATATGCTGATGACTCGTATAGCTTTTTATACAATGATATTAATAACATTGATTTCTTCTTAAAGCTTATCAAGAACTTCAGTGAAGCTTCAAGTATCCATCTAAATTGCCATAAGTCTGTGATCATTGGTGATTCTAGCCAACCTGATATATTAGAGATCAAATGCATTGCTGTCAATCAAGCAATAACTCTTTTAGGTATGCCTCTAGCCTTGGACATTAGCTCTAGAAACCTGTGGAACCCAATTGTTGCCAGGATCAGGAAGAAGCTCAACAACTATAGTAGTTGTCTGTCCTTAACAGGCAGATCCATTATTGCTTCCTCAGTTTTAGCCAGTTCCCATGTTTATTTCTCTTCAGCCCTTCTTGCCCCTAAATGCATCTATCAGCGGATTGAGAGAATCATTAGGAATTTTATCTGGGGAAAGAATCACATGATCAATTGGAAATTTGTTATCAGAAATAAATGCTTAGGTGATCTTGGATGTAAAAATTTGCTTGAAGCGGCAGGGAAATATATCTGGAAGACCTTGTTCAACAGAAACAATCCTGCCACTGAGTTTTTTCAATATTGGTTAAACAAAAGCATTATTAAAGGTCATCCTTCAATTGCTCATCAGTTGCCTTCTTCTGCTTTTTATGATATTAAGCCTACTGCTAATACGTCTCCCTTGATGAGGAATTTAATTATTGCATGGAATAAAAATTTCTAAAGCTTTTTCTCATAATAATTTAAATCAGGGTCATCGTGACATGAATATCTTTTGGAATCCTCATCTTTCTAGAAGAGATAATATCCCTCTAGCCATAAACCACCCTAAAATTTATAAGAAATGGCTTGATCATATTGTTTGTAAGCTTGGAGATCTGTGGTCAAATGGTAGATGGATATCATGGACTAGACTCAGGACTAAGCTTAAGGATACAAATTTGGATAGGCTTCTATTTAAGCATATTATTGGCAACGTTGTTAATATTAATTTGGATGCTAATGGTCCTTGTGAAATTGACTGGTCCTTCAGAGACAAAAAAACCTATAAGGTCTCAAATATATATGACTTTTTGAATACTTCGAATATGCCATCTAAAGCATCCATTTATTGGAATATTTTTATGGAGGAAGAGGCTACATTATTCAAAAATGTATGGGAATCTTATTGTGCCCCAAAAGTTTCTTATTTTAATTAGTTGATTGCTAATAAGAGTGTCCCAAACCTGCAAACCATTAATAGACACCAGACTATAAACAATGATACTCCTTCAAATATTTCAGCACCTCCACACCGTCCTCTTGGTTGCAGTGAACAGGAATCCATAGAGCATATCTTTCTCTGCCCTAAGTTAAGCACTTTCTGGAACTAGTTTGAAGTGCACTTTAATATCCGGAGACCTGTGAGAATTATTGATTTCATCATGAATAATAATGCATTCTTGAATACTATTTGTTTCACTGCATTATGGAACCTCTGGAAACATAGGAATAGATGTCTATATGGTGGTCACAATCTTGCTGTGATTTGGATAAAGTTGCAGGTTATTTATCTTGAACTTACAGCTACTGCTCACAAAAACAAATATGAAGATGCTCAATTTGATCAACAATGGAATACACTTGGACATTTCTCTGGCTTTCATAATTTATTTAAACTTAAATGTCATGATGAGCTTACTAACAATGATTCTATTGGTGCTAGATTATCTATGGAATTGCAAACACAAGCTGGATCTACAATTTGATGAAATAGAAGCTTCCAAGTATATAGGTCAGCCAGTGTCTGTCCAAAGTCAGGTGCAGAATCAGGTAGAGTTTGAATATGAAAATAGTTTCTGGGAAGGGCTCGTTAAAGGGAAGCTCGTGCAGGAGTTACATGAAATCCCTGAAAGGGAAGTTGCTTGGGCAAAAGAATTCTGTAAAGAAGCACAACTTTGTATGTCCTGTGGTGGTTCATGAATGCAAACAGCAATGATATGACAGATAAGCAATTTGAATTTTATAGAGAGTGCTATTATTACCACAGAGGGAGAGCAGATTGCTATGGCACTATGATCCACCTCTATTGCACATGCAATTCAAACAGTGAAATTGTGGATTGGGGGAAGCATTTTATTCCAATCCTAAACCCTCAGTTTCGAGATCATTTCCACTACATTAGATCCTATAACTTCTAATTATCTTGTTTGCTTTTGTGCTCAGTTTCTTGGCAGGTCTTTGGCTCTTAGTATCTTTGCAAAGTGATTCGGCTAAGTCACAGAGGATGTCTTGGAGTTTTGAATCTGCAACAATAACTCGGCTGGAATCTGAACCTGTTATGAATTGGACCTTGAAGTCTCTTTTTGATATTCACTTAAACTCTTTATTTTAAGATCTACTATCTTCAGTGGTCTCAGAATTACATGACCATTGGATATATTCATATAGGTTATTATGCTAGTTGATACTTCTACCTTTGCTTTTGGTTTATTTATAGGTTTTCTGTTAAGCCTATATAATTTTGGGATATTTTTAGTCGTGCACATCACCTTCGTTATACTTAATTTCCATAATCTATGATTAAAAAGCTTCATTCCCTCAAAAAGAAAAAAAAAAAAAAAAAACAAATTTAAATACTCAAGTGTGAGCTTGATCAAGAAAGCTGCACAAAATGTTCCAAGAAAAAAAAATGACAAGGCGGAATGAAAATATGACGGTAGGCCATGCTGCTGCAGAAGTGCGGAGGTCAACCAATTTGGTCATGGCGGGGGTTAGCTTAGGCGGTCGGATCTGAGAAAAAGGATCGTGAATGGCAAGGAACACATTGGCAAGCTCAAGCAACGCTTTCGAAATGCAAATATAAAAAATAAAGATCACCTATTTGTGCGATCGCTGAGCGCTAAAAAACAAGAGAAAACAAGACAAAATTAAGCATGGTATAGCCACCAGACAGGGAAAATTTTAAGGATTCTTTAATTTTGTATAAGTATAATGAATTGGCCATTTCTTGTAAAATATGCCCCCAAAAGTGTAGCATGAACTGGCCATTTTTCCTATTTTTTTCTAATGTGACTGCAATCCAATTGGCGATTTTTGAACCAAAATCTAATAATGTGTAGCTCAAATGGCTATTTTTAGCTAGATTCTTATTAAATATAGAGCTAGTTGCCTAAATATAAAGAAGTCGCTACCCTATATAAATGTGTTTAAGTTACATGTTGTATGAATTTGAATTCATACCCCATGTATTTTAATAATGCCTGCATTCTTGGTAGGGAGAATCGAGAATCGGATGTTGAGTCTTAAGTAAAGAGGATTCAAAAGTGCCTCGACATTTGATTTTCCAAAAGAGCAGGATTATTCTTAGTTGGTAGATATATTTAGGAATAAAATTTCTAATAATGTTCTCCCTCTATAACTGACGAATTTATGAGAGGGCCTCCTAATGAGTTAAGAATTGGTGAACTTAAGGCATTACAGGATTTGGCCAAGTGGCCTAATTGGCCATTCCATAAGCATATCTAGTTCTCACTTGGGACTAAATTGGTCCCAAAGTCGATACCACTCCAATTAGCAAACATCTAATTGGCCATTCTAATGTCGTAATAGGCAATAGAGTGCCACGAAATGACAAATCTGCAGGTAGTCCGTAGGTAAGGCATCCTACTCAAGCTGGCCATCGCATTTTGCCCGAACCTGTAATTTGTGGCCAAACGGCCCGCAAGAAAAAACAACCGCCTTCAGAAAATGAAATGTCGACTCTCTTTCAAAACCGCTTGGTTTCTTACGGGCGAGGGCAACGATGAAGCCTGAGATGCTAATAGGGCAATCGGAGGCGCCGCCCTACAAAACAGGAGCAACGCTTGTAGGGCACCGTTTTACAATGTGTAATTAATTTTCTAAGCCGTTGTTTTGCATAAATTGAAATCTAATGGTACAAGAAGAGGTCAAGTCATTTTTTCTTCCACATGGATAGGCTAGGCTTTAAGATAACATGACACTCAAGGTTAGGCTGTTGCGCTAAAAAACATGACAAACAACAAGTTGCTCATGCAACAGAGGGTTGCCCTCTAAACTGTAGTGAAATCAAACTCCACACAGTAAATCCTGGTATGCACAATACCAGTTACTGAACTCCCATCATCTATAAACAGAATACATCAGACATTTCATATGATTGATCAAAGACTCGTTCACATCCAATCCACTCCAGAACAAACAAGTTTTGGCTGCAAAAGCTGCCTTTTCCATGCAAAAAATCTTTGATAAAACAACACTGACCTTTATACCCTTTCGATGGAAAAGGCAAAAGAAACCATTTTCCTCATTTAACCTAAGGAAAGAGGAAATCGTCCAGATCGCTTCAAATTCAGCAGTTCAAATAAGCAAAACAGGGATCAATATAGCCTTTGTTGAGATAGCAAAGACCTAAGGATGAGAGATGCATATCATTATTATTTGTTTTTAAACAAAGGAGTATACCTGCAAGAAAAGTTTGCAATAAAATAAAGATGTCTAGAAGATCTAGATGTTGACTCTTTCCACTCAGGATGTGGATCATGCGCTTTTTAAATAACTTACCCAATGAGGGTCCGCATAGTTTGGCTCGTCCACAAAGGCCCTGAATTGAATAGCCTCTTCCTCTACATATGATGCAAAAACATGATCAGACTCACAAGATGCTCACATCTTCCCGAGACTGTTAAATAGTTGTTCTTGCATGCTATAAGTCTGCAAGTAAAAGTTAAATGGCATCATATTACTTAGAGGAGCATTATTGCCCCCGAGATGAGAATTTGCATATTTCACAGAAATATATATGACAATCAGTTAGAGACTAGGTATGGATTGGTTTTCTTCAGCCATCATCATTTTAAAGATGGAAAGAGAAGCTCTATTTCACTTGAATAGGGTTGTGTATGATATAAATCATGCATTTGTCTATTGGCAACCAGTTTTTAGAGACTTCTGATATGAAATTATTATAGCACTTCAAATGGTCTTCTTGCCTGAGAGCTTGAGATCTAGAATGCGCCTCCAACCATGTGCAGCTTTTTTCAAGGAGTCTTTATACAATTCCGCACGATCTTTCCTGGGCTGATCATTGTTCTTAAATAATCAAATCAGTGTTCATAAAATAAAGTAGAGCAAAAAGATTAGTCTTTAGGAACTTAAACTCACTACTCTTGCTATTTAGGTAAGAAAATCATTGGATCGCTTGCAACAAGAGCTGCCATTTTCTGTGAAATTTGAAGCTCACATTCACTGCCTGCCCAAATAACTTTCGTGGCTTGCACATAAAATTGTGCATTTTTTTGCTCCTCTGCTAAGTAATCAATTCTACACGAGCCTTTCTTGGAAGCTCCATAGCTCCTCTAATCAACACAAGACTTCTAAAAATAGTTCCTCCAAGGATAATAATACTCAAAGTTCTGGAATGCATACGCTTCAAACGATGAATGCATGCAATCTCATAGTTCCCAGCATATTCCGAAGAACCCAATTTGGAAACAAATGCGAAACACATCCTTTTTTTTCTATTATCTTTGGCCCTCCAATTGGCATGTTCTCTTTTTATTCCTTTCTCCACACTTTTCTACACCATTCATTAAGTATATTCAAAGCATATTCAGCAAACATCACAACCTTCCTAGGGTTTGCCCTTCGGGCAATCCGAAAAGAATTCAAGAATTCCTACTATCCAATGTGAAGCCATGGTCTTGAATATGTAGAGGAATGTAAACTTGAAAGCAAGGCTAGCTACCATCTATGGGAGGAATGAAAGCAGGTGAACGGCTAAGCAAATTCCTATTATACAAGATCACACAATGTTTGATCCCAACCACACCGTACAATGCGTACATGTGTTTTCCACGCTCAAGCTGCTCGGTGGTCACTTCTTTCATGTGATTTCTGTAATGAAGTTTTCTCGTGTCCTTTAGATAGTATCTAAGCATTCCCTTGAAATAATGTAACTACATGTCTTTCAACGCCTTGCATATAATCACTCCATCAAGTGGACAATGGTTTGTCCAATCTAGAGCTTGCCTAAGACGAACATTCACAGCTACAGGCGTGGTTGTGGGAACTTGAAACACATACTGCAAGTGCAAGTGATCAAGTTCTGAACCTCACTCCACTGCTACCATGCCTGCCAAGCAATTTGAATCCAAAAACTTGCATATTCTTAAATAATGATCATCAAGGATATCAGGACCATTGATTCTCACCATGATGCTCACATCTAGCACGTTACTTTTCCCCTGCCTCTCCACATTCTTCTTCATCTCTTTCTCTTTCTTCTCAATGCATTTCTTCTCCTCTTTTTCCTTCTTTGAATTTTCTCATTCTTCCCTCCTTTTTCTCTGCTTTTTTTCTTTTTCTGCCTGTTTCAATTTTCTCTTCTCAAGCTGCCTTCTCTTCTTAAGCTCACCCCTTCCATTTTGCTCTCAAATTACAACTCCACCATCCTTTCTTGGCCTACCCCTCTTCCTTGTTGGCACAGAAGCATTGCAAGCATCAACAAGAATATTCAGGTTACACTCAGTTCCAGAAGGTGGTTGCTATGGGTGATACACGTTTGTCCAACCTTGCTTTGGCTATAGCAATGGGACCCCAACGCCTCAAAGCCTGCTGGAAGGACAAGCAAGCTCAGTGGTTTTCACGTTGGGATGTACAGGCATACAGATGTGTGCAGGTACGGACAAAAAAGAATCACAATGCACTAAAGTTGTACCTAGATGCTAGCTTCCTTGGCAAGCTCTGGGATGCAAATGCTCTGACACACGTTAAGATGGCATATTATCGGCAGCAAGTCAATCCCATGCTCACGAGAGGCCCGCACCAGTACTTGCGCACCCAGTTGCCAATGAAGAAGCACAAACTTATAGCTTCCATTCACACGGGTGCGCATCATCTCCGCATTGAGACATGGCGATGAGGAAGCACGGGAGGATAGGCTTTATGAGTGTTGCCACCAAGGTGCTATGGAGGATGAATATCATGCCCTTCAGATCTGCCCAACGTTTGCCCATATCCGGGAGTGGTTTATTTGGTTAGTTGTGTCTGACCAGCCACTGCATAAGTTATTGAATACGACCTCCATGGGCTTGTTGGGATCATATCTCCAGGAGATTATGGATAGACGGACTCAGTTGTGTCTTCTAGGGTAGTACTGAATTGTCATATACACCTGTACAGTGTACCGGCATACTTATTACTGCTAAGGTTTTTCCCTCGAAAATTCTTTGGGACGAGGGTTTTTTAATCCTGACAGTAATACGCTTGCTGCTCTATTTTTGTTTGGGTCCCATAGGCTAATTGGTCTCCACGAATGATAAATAAATCTATTCTATTCTATTCTATTCTATTCTATTCTATTCTATTCTATTCTATTCTATTCTATTCTATTCTATTCTATTCTGGAGGTAGATGCAACACCTCAAAAGGCACTTCTACATAAGTACTACGGTAGAAAGGACGATGGGAATCAAGGCAATTAAAGATAATCATTAGGAGGCATCATATTCATGGCTGAAGCAAAGGGTGACGAGTTTATGACGAGTTTGTGCTGCCTCTTGCAGTTGCAGCACTATTGCTCTCAGGAGGCCTTCCCTCTTCATCCAGAGAATCAACCATGTCCTGCCTGGATCTAACAGCTCTAGCAAAATTCTTGAGCATGGAAATAGATTGAAACGTACCTCTGTTAGCTTCCACAGAACCTTGGCTGCTCAGCATGGCACTCCACAAAATAGAGATAAATACAAAGTCATGGATCCTATGCATCTGGAAATAACATGTTGTTTGCCTCCAACAAATTCGGCAAACTCCTGCCAAGTGTGAAGTCTTCGGGCCGATTCCTGCCAAGCGCGAAGCATTCAGGACGATCCCTTGCCAAGTATAAGGGTTTACAAAGCAATTCTAAATCCGTTCGTTGCAAATTCAGTTGTCCACATTTGACCACTGCGCAAAAAAGGCCCAATCTGATGGGAGACCAAATTCTAACAAAACAAATACCAGAAATACCATATCATCTTTTGGAACTCCAAGGGTCTCCTTCTCTTATCTGCTTATTGTTTCTGTCTATTCTGTGCTGTCACAATATTATGTCTAATAATTCTGAGCTGTGTTTCAATATCTTCTCCCATGGTCTGGACCAAATCTACTTTACATTGGGGACTACACTAGGTTAACGAATATATGCATTCTTGTCCATATACGGCCTCAAATGGGCTCATTTTTATGGAATCTTGATATGCGTTGTTGTAGGCAAACTCGACTAGATATAGATAGGACTCCCAAGAATGTGGATGTTCTGCCACATACACCCGAAGCATGTCTTCCACAACCTGATTAACTCTTTCCACCTGGCCATCCGTCTGGGAATGATATGCAGTGCTCATCCGCAACTGGGTTCCAACTCCTTGGAACAAAGCTTGCCAAAACTGACCAACAAAGCATGTATCTCTAACGGACACAATGACCTTAGGCATTCCATGCAAACAGAATACATCCTTGATGAATATCTTTCCAATATCTGCTGCAGTAGCCGTAGTTCTGGTTGGCATGAAATGAGCTTGCTTAGTGAGGCAATCCATTACAACATAAATGAAATCTTATCCTGCTCGAGTTCTGGGCAAACCCACAATAAAATCCATACAGATACTTTCCCGTTTTGCATCTGGGATACCCAAAGGTTGCAATTCACCCCCAATCTTCTAACGAGAAGCTTTCACCTTCTGACATGGTAGGCATCTGGCTATATAATCTAGTATTTCCTTTTTCATGCCAGGCCAAAAGAACTGTTTACGAACCTTACGAAGGTTTTTCTGAATTCCAGACTGACCTGACATTGGACTGTCATGAGCTTCCTTTAAAATTTATTGTTTAGGCTCTGCATTATCAGTATACATAATCGACTCTGATAAAACAATTTAGACCCTTCCAATCTATAAGGATCCTTGCTTTCACCTTCCTCAAGTGTTGTTATTATAGATCGGTAATGAGGATCTGTCTAGATTAACTGACTTAAATTGTTGTCCCATTGATTCATAGCATTACTAATTGCAGCACAATATGATCGTCGAGACAATGCATTCGCGATTATGTTATCTTTGCCAGGCTGATACATTATAGTAAAATCATATTCTTGCAACAATTGCATCCATCTCTTTTGGCGATTGTTCAGCTCTGGCTGCATTACAAAGTACTTAAGACTTTGATGATCTGTCCTAAAGAGAAATTTCTTACCTAAGAGGTAATGTCTCCATAATTTTAAAGCATGAACAATTGCACGCATCTCCAAATCATGTGTTGGATAATTCTGTTCAGCTGGACTGAGCTTTTTAGATTCATAGCACACACATGGCCATCTTGCAGTAAATCACCCCCAATGCCAGTGCCTGAGGCATCAGTTACTATGCAAAATTCTCATTCCATGCAAGGAATCTTTAGAATAGGTGCATGCGAAAGCATCCTTCAAAAATTGAAAGTTGCACTAGCATACTTCAGACCATTGAAAAGCTAAATCCTTTTGAAGAAGGGTGGTCAGAGGAACTGCCTTCTTGGAAAATTGCTTAACAAACTTGCGCTAATATCTAGCTAAACCCAGAAATGCTCTGATTTCTCTTATAGATTGAGGTTGAGGCCATTCCTTTATGTCTTCATGTATTCCTGGAGGTCGAGAAGGTGGTGCAGATCCAAGGAACAATTCAATTTCATGGTTCATCTCATGAAAGGGAGGTAATTCTGTAAGCTTATCAGGGAACACATCTTTGAATTCCCTTAACACAGTGTGAATAAACTGAGGAACGATAGTTTCTTGCACCTCCGCAGTTTTAGTTAACATTCCGACATACATGATTCCCCCCTTTGCGCAAATAGCGCTTAACCTGTTTATCCTTCCAACCAGCAGGTAAGTAATGGAGTTTGAAAGCATCCTTAAAAGTACTCCATATAATTTGGCACAGAACCAAAAGATTATCTTTCTTATACTCGTCCCACCATATCTTAGCAGATCCAGTCAACAACATATCAGCAATAGTTGCCTTTAGAGCAGCTTTGGGGTTTCTTTACTTCAAAATAGAACTCAATCCCCTTTAACCATGCATCATCATCCTCACCCGTGGTATCCTTACTACTGAAAGTCTCCCTTTTGAGTTGCTTCAAAACCTTATTAGCTTCATCAAGGTCATCATCCTTCTTAGCAACCTATTGTCACGTAGCAGCCAGTTGTTGTTGCATAGCTGCCAGAATCTGTTCAGTTATGCTCGGAGGATTATTGCTACCTCCAGCTCTCGAATTGTCGCCCTCATTTCCAGACATCCTGCTATTCACCTGGAAAAGGACAATAATGGTTATTCCCATGCCAAATCATTCTACTTTATAGTAGAATTCCCTAATTCTTATCCCATGATTCCCATATCCCAAAGGTGTCAGAAACCTTCGCTCTGATACCAACTGAGATGGACGCAGCCCTCTTGGCATGAGCCGTCACCCGCATTACACAACTACACTTATAACAGATACCCTAACTATCATAACAATACATTTCATTCAAGAACTGCAAAATCTCGAAAGATATTCACAATGATCCTGTTGGGGTCGTCACCACTCACCACAGTCGTCACCACTCACCACACTCATCACCACTCACCACATTCGTCACCACTCACCACACTCATCATATACCGTATATAGAGTGATATACGCGCATGCACGCGTGCAAGATATTTGCACGTATGCATTATGGAGCCATTATCACCACTGTATTATCTGAGCAGAGGATTTTGCTTGATCTAGCTATGGAGATGATGATTCTTTGTCTTGTGCATTGCCTTATTCTGATAGATTGAGCTTGGATTGTTGGGTTTTTCATCCTTCTTGCAAGGTTAGAGTCTAGGCTCTAACAATTTGGCGACCACGGTGTTCGACAGACCATTGATTGGCAAGAATTTCCATTGAAAAAGGAGTTGTTACCATTGGTATTGGTGATCGTCGGTAAAGAACGACACCATTGTGAAAGGAGCAATTTCTTGTGTGAAGGGGATTTTGCCGTAATTGATTTATGGAGTAAAATTTGACAAGGGGAGCATAGTTTTATGCCCAAGGGAAGTAAGAAGGATATCCCACGAAGCTCTATCGTAACAAGAAGGGGACCGGTGAGTCAATCTTTGGGCTCAAAATTGCATCAAGATTCAATTTCGTTTCAGATTTGGGAGCAGATCCGGGGTCTAATTCTCGATCCGGAGGTTTTGATTCCATTTACCGATCTAGAAGGTAATCCAATTTCGTTTTCAAATTGAAGGGAGATTCAATTTCGTTTTCAAATTTCAAGAAACCCAAGAAGAGGCGAGATGGTCAGATTACCACCTATGGTATGGGGTTTTCGAACAATGGGGATTCAAAGTTTGATGATCCGGTAGATCGGGATCCTTTGAAGCATATTGTGAAGTTTGAGAGGTATTGCCCGACAATGTAAGTTACCTACTGACATTACTTGTTTTGGTTTCATAGTTCTTTGCAAGATTCAGTGGAGGAATGGGCACAAACTCAGCCAGATACCATGACATATCAGGAATTAAAGGAAGCTTTCATTGCCAATTATCAAGAAGTTCATGGTAAGGATAAGACTATAGAAAGGTGGACCAATTTCACACAAAAGGAAGATGAATCAATTAGAGAGTATAATCGGAGGTACATTCTGCGGTTCTCAAAGCCGTGGTTCATTGGAAGATTGCAAGGAATGATGAAATGGATATCCAATGGTATGTGAAGGGGCTGAAACGAGCTATTGCTCATAAGGTGAAGGCTAAACAACCTACAACATTGCTAGAGGCACAAAAGTATGCTCTCAAGGCTGAAGATAAGCTGGGATATATTCATGAAGTTGCTGCTCCAGAGCATAAAACAGAGGATATTGCAGCCAAGATTTCTAAGCTTACAATTGGTGAGAAGCCAAGGGAGGTGCAGTTTATTACTTGTGAGTATTGTGGGTCTATTAGGCATTCTGATACTACATGTAGATTGCTGAAATTCTGCTCAAGATGCCAAATCAAGGGCCATAATGATCAAGAATGTAGGGAGAAGAGATTCTTTGAGAGGGCCAATCCGGTATTTGCTGTTATGCAACAAGCACCATCTATTCCTATTCAACCAATGCAAGCAGCACCTATCATACCACAAGTTCCAATGATGCCACAAGCTCCAATTGCCCAACAAGTTCCAATGGGTTCCACACCAATGGTGCAGCCAAAAACGAGGATGGTATCCAAGTAAGGCTCATTTATATTGCAAGTTATGTGATAAATTCAAGCATGATGAGACTACTTGTTGGAAAATCCATGGGAAACCGAATCTTAACCAACAAGTATCCACCAAAGCAGCAAGTGTTTGACTCAGTACCTCTTCCTAATAATGATGTGCGATTCAAGATGCAAAATTACATTGATAATCCTCAAGTTAAGGCTCTTATTGAGGAGCTTAAGAAGCAAGAGAAGGCAAAATCAGTAGTAAATTGTGGATTTGTTGAGGTGGAATGTGACCCATTTCAGCAAGAAGAAGAGATTAGAGAAGTAAATGCAGTTACAAGATCACAAAAGGTGGTTCAAGAACCAAGAGTAGTGCCAATTGCGGAGAAGACTAAGACCTCTTTTCCAAAGGCTTTGAAGGAACAAGCTTTGAAGGTGTATAATAGGATGGATGATTTGCTGCAATTGGAAGAGATGAGACAAGATGCAGCAGACTTCAATATGAGGCATAAACAGAAAGTAAAGCTTATCAAAGACAGGTTACAGGTTGTCAATCCATTTGAAGAAGGCCAATTGGTGTGTGCAGGACCACTAAGCAGCATCTATCCAAATTCCAAAGCCCATGGGAAGGCCCATTTCTGATTGATAAAGAGGTACCAGGTGGGGCTTTCTATTTGATGACTCCAGAAGGGGAATTGTTGCCTAATCCCAGAAATGGCAAGGATCTCAGGCCTTATTTTGAAAGGGAAGTACTTTTCTAAAGGATTTGGATTTGGCATAGCTCCAATTACAGAAAATTGTGGAGAATTTTTGGGTTACAGCAGGTCGTTTTTCTGTAAAAACAGGTGGTGACAGTTCTATAATACTTCATCTATCCTATATCAAAAGATGCTTTTAACGTCTGAATCCAACGAGCTATGGTGCGGGTCAAACGGAGTTACGAACTCAAGATATCAGCTTTCAAAGTTTGCCCACGATTATAAAGACTCTTGTTTCGTCAATTTGTCATTTTGGACCCGGTTTCTTTCTATCGAGTCATTTGGATTTGAGGAGGGTATTTTCTTTCTAAACATACATGTAAATGTGTCATTTGGGGACATGTCCCAAGGACCATATGACTCCGCCACGGAGTGGCACATTTTCCCCCACCGTGGGTCGCCCTTTGTTGGGGTCGCCACCACTCACCACCGGTCGTCACCACTCACCACACTCATCACCACTCACCACATTCGTCACCACTCACCACACTCATCATATACCGTATATAGAGTGATATACGCGCATGCACGCGTGCAGGATATTTGCACGTATGCATTGAGGAGCCATTATCACCACTGTATTATCTGAGCAGAGAGGGAAGAACAGAGAGACGGTGTATTGAGAGAGAAGATTTTGCTTGATCTAGCTATGGAGATGATGATTCTTTGTCTTGTGCATTGCCTTATTCTGATAGATTGAGCTTGGATTGTTGGGTTTTTCATCCTTCTTGCAAGGTTAGAGTCTAGGCTCTAACAGATCCCAAAATGACAATAACTTATGTGCATAACATTCCAAAAACCACATCACCCACATGATATCACACCGTCCACAGACAGCCTCACTGCTTATAGAGTTTGTATGCTAGCAGCATACCAAAAGATAACGACAGACGTCTGTACAAACAAAAATACAACAAGCTCACTCAGATTTTCTATCTGAGCTGACTGATGAAGATCCAGTAGAACTAGAATCCCGGAAGGTTCATCCCCGACTCTCCATCTAAGAGATGAACCCTCGGCTGTCTCTGCTCATAGTATATTTGTCGGAAGAGGTCGGTCAGCATCTCGTAAATTCGGTGCTTCAACACCAGCTCTGGCTCATCCCAGGTTTCTCGAAACCATCACGTTACAAAGGAATCTAAGTGTAACGTGATACTGGGCTCATCCAGACATGCCATCTTTAACAGACATACAACAAGCAAGAGGGGTTTAGTCCACAAGGACTAAGTGGGAAAAAACTGGGGAGGGAACCAACAACCATACTAATAATGAAATAACCATCTATGTTCAATACCCGGCAGTAACAACTTACCTCGCTCTATTTTTTTGCAAGTGATTAGACGATTAATATCAAACAATCTCAGGCTAAATGCATAACCACAAGCCTAGGATCTCTGATCCAGTCCAACTTTCCCCTTGGGTGGCGACCTCAAGGAGACATATTTCACTGTACGTACAGGTCCTAATACAAAGGGGCTTTCCCCTTAGCCTCATCCGTCTAGCCCTCTGGCCACGGATGCGGAGTTATGCGGCCGCCCCACCCATCCGAAGATGCGACATTAAATGCAATGCAAGATGCCACAATATCCATCAAGAATCTTCACAAGAGAGAATACTACCGAGGACCTTTACAAAGTAAGCCATACTACATCCATAGCAATGTAAAATACAACACCCATGCTCCATACATTCTAACATTATAGAATCCACAAATGTCTCAACTATTATATTCCATTGCATATTCTGCTTATATTATCAAATACCCAGCATAGAAGCGCGAGGAAGTTAGATACACATTAATAGTGGAACAATCATCCCATGGCTAACTACACTTATTCATACTCTAGTGCTCCCACAAATTCCCTATCTCCACTAGAATCGTTCCTTACAATATCCCATAAACCATTCACCCTCGAGCCACAACTTAGTTAAATAATTTATCCACTAAATCCGCTAACTATGCCAATTTTCCATTTTATAGAATTGCCAATTCCTTAGCTTTTGTATTATTATGGCCTTAGTTCTATACCGGACTGGACCTAGAAGAAGGGATAAGCATAACATGGTCTGTTCATGTCCCACGTTAAAAGATAGCATTCCTTATACAGGGTTCTATAACTTAGTATCTTAATAAGTATGGGTCAATGCCTAAGAACCTATATATTCATGTAGGGATGAAACCTTAGGAGTATAATATTCATTAAAGTGTCGGGGATACCCGACCCTGATATCCCCAAACAAATAAAAATGTATTAGACGAAGCGAAGGCGGCCAAGATACAAACCCGACCGGCTGGGTTCAAAGACTTTGCTCCGGCATGCACACAGGAGTTCTATCAAGGCCAATTTCTAGCACACAGAAGTCAAAATTTTAGAAGCAAGGCAGTACAGAGTATTTGCTGTTAAAATTTACTAGTTTACTAAGAAGACACAAGTGAGAGAGGAATGCACCACAAAAGAAGACACGTTTATTGAATAATAGATGTTACAATATATAGGCACCATAAAGGTCCAAATATGGAAAAAGGTGAAAGCTATAAGGAGCTCTCGTCGCCTTTTTATAAAGGCACGCTGCCTTAATATAGGCAGCTACGCTAACACCCCACCTGCGACTTTAGCCTTTCACCAAATAAGATATAGAAAATATCGTGTCCAATAATGAAGACCAAATATTGCAACCCACAACTCATAGATAATCTGCCCACCTGCAAATTTGGTCTCGCACTCGGATGAAAAAAACCTTTGGTGGTCACAAAGGAAAAAATCCGAGTGCTACAATTTTCTAATATCTATTCCTGCGATTTGGTAATAAACCTAAATGCAGAAGAGAATCTTCTCTTGATAGCCAAAATTGTGTCACCCACATAAAGCGCAATCACCATAAAATTTTCTTGAGAACGTCTTATATTCACATTGAAATCTGCAAAACTTAGCTCTAGAAGTTTGTCTTAAACTTGTAAGACGCACTCGCAAGTATCCTTTTCCAATGAACGCCTCAATATCTTCCACTTTTGGATGTAAAGACCCAATATCCACATTAGGCATCATCAAACACTGCATCACGACTAGTAATGATTCTTCGCGTAGCAATATCAACATAGGCGAGACAACCAAAAACTCGCAAATTCCCCACTATTGTCAGTACGTAATCGCTTGATCACTTTGCCAATTTGAGTCTCCACCGTATTCTTAAACACTTGGAATTTGGTGAAGACCTGGGACTTCGTAGAGATAAAATATACAAAAACTCTACGGGAAAAAGCATCTACAAACAAAATGAAATGTTGTGCACCACTCAAAGCACAAGGTAGTAGGCCACATATGCGAGCATGCACAAGCTCAAACTGAGCAAGCAAATCAAACTGAGCAACAAATGCTAGCAATACTCTCAAGCTTCCATATGCCAATTTCTGGCTTGTAACGAAGACATAGCCTCTTTCACCATAACCGGATCTGCACTAGTAGCTAAAGGCTTCATGATATTTCAAGATCTGTCAGGTGGGCTTCCATTGCCTTCATATCGGAGTCACATCTAGTAGACCATCATGATCCTCATCAGTGCCATCATACAAATCAAACTCCTGTACAAAATCATCTTCCACTTCAGGATTTACAAGCTCATTCCCAACATGAGAATGTAAAGATGAACAACTTGAAGAATGAGGAGGTCTATTATCCACATTAGGATTTAGCGACTTTTGTTCCATATTAGGCAGCATACATTGATTATCATATGATTCTGACACTCATCAACACTATTTTGCTGAGGGGTATGTACAAGCTCCCAAAGCTAAATTGCACATTTGCCTTTCGCATTGAAAGGAAGGCGATGTTGCTTCCCAACAGCACATGCCTCACACGTTGCTTTCCAACAGCACACACTGCACATGTTACTTCCCAATAGCACATGCCTCATATACATCTATTGATGCAATACTACTCAATGATAGACCATCATCATTCTATCAAAGATTATAGAATGCTAGACCATCAACAATTGCAGTTTATAGCATTTACATCCACTAATACAGATATCTGGCATAATCGTCCAGGCATAGCTCAAATGAAGTTTCCAATATTAATACTTCATGTAACACTTAATTAAATCATCAAGCGTGTGCAACATTGCAATGTGCATCATGTAATACCATTTCGATCATCATGAAATACCTTCAAACACGTGCAATGCTAAATATCGCATGTTATGCAAATTTTTATCAATCAAAAACATGATTCCAATGCATCTATAATCCATTTCACAATGCAATTGTAATTACTTGGAATTTTTTGTTAGACCACTACTATGATCCTCTAACTTTTTATTTTAGAACCTTACTAGTAGCTAGATACAAAAGTCACATCATATCCCTAGTAAGCACACTTTAATAAGATCACATCAGTAAGATCTAACCAATTAAGCTGCAAAGCGGGCGACGATCAACAATTATGCAGAACTAAAACTCACTATAGCTGTTTCATGGCCTACTGAAGCAGCAACAGCTTTGGATCAACAACAAATGTGTCTAGATCAAGAACGAATATAAGGAGCAATATAACTTCATAAAGATTAAAAAGAAAAGGTTAAGTAAAAGTTGGACAAAAGTCAAGTTCTCAGCCGTATTCGAACGTGGATCTCTAGAATAGTAATTCTAAGCCTTATAACCAAATAGACTAATAGATGTTTTGATGACATTAAAGCCAAAGACTAAATAAAAACGGAATCGAAAAAGTATTAAAAAGGGCATAACAGGAGCTTCTAGTCTGCGGAGCAGGGCCGAATTCTACAATCATGGCCGGAACTAACAAGGGATGAGCAGAACAGGTCGGTTCTCATGCCATCTGAAAATTTGGGATCAAGATTAAGCCCTGTTTTAAACCAACACAGAAGATTAGGATCTGCGGTTTGCTGGCGGTGGCAGCGAGCTTAAAACTGCACAGAACAGAGCGGATTCAGCTAATGTGATCAAAGCTAACAGGGAAGGAGCGGAACAGGACCCATTCGGTCTGGAAACAAGGGTTTGTGTCTACCATAGCAGCTTCATGAGTTTCATGGAAGAAGAAGAAAACAAACTAAGACAAGCCAAGAATGGATAAAAAAAGTTTTCAAAGGCATATAACAACAATCCATGGCAGATATGAATAAAATGCAACAACATAGCAATCTAGCGTCTGCGGCCTCAAGTCTTCACTGATTTCATAGTGTTCGGCTCCAGTTACCTGGGTCTAGATAAACTAAAAAGAAAGCACAGCAGCGAACTAACTGATAAACGTGGATGTCTTCTACTATGTCTTCTACTATGACAGATTCACAAAATCTAAAACTTACAGAGTAGGCTCCCTTTGATCTAATGCTCTCTTTGATCTAATGCTCTGATACCATGTTAAAATTTACTAGTTTACTAAGAAGACACAAGTGAGAGAGGAATGCACCACAAAAGAAGACACGTTTATTGAATAATAGATGTTACAATATATAGGCACCATAAAGGTCCAAATATGGAAAAAGGTGAAAGCTATAAGGAGCTCTTCTTTTTTTATAAAGCAGGTACCGCCTTTAATATAGGCAGCTACGCTAACATTTGCCCAAGGAGGCCAATTCTACAAAGCATCGGTGGATTGCACAAGACCCAGAATTGCAGGATGGACTCGGATTTTAGCCCAAGCCATATTCTCAGTTTAAACTCGAGCATAGAGCAAGCCAAGGGAGTCGATTGGCAGATAGAACAAATGCGACTGGAAGAGCCTGGAATTGCAGAGGTTGGCCAAACTCCTTATCAGAGGTCGAATTTCCTATGGGATGGAACCGGATTGAAGGATCCAACCGTTTACATGGCAGATTATAGGCTGAGAATCGGATTCATGACAAATTACAAGCTGGCTCAAGGCTCTGACAAGACTCGTTCCTTTCTTGTCTACGTTTTTTTCTTAATTCTTTATTCTTCTAGAATTGTAACCCGAAACCGACTCAAGCGTCAAATCCCCACCTCTTAATCTCATATTGCTTCCGCTTAGAATCAGCTTGATCACCGTCTGTTTGCTTTCAGCCCCCTCCTCAGCGTTTCCTTTAAACGTCCTTCGATTTCTATTCATTTGCAAGGCTGCTTCCTCCTTATAGTTTGGCTTATGCAGATCCCAGCTGGCAATCAATCCTACTAACAGGCATCCTAAGGCTCGATTAGGCATCTTCCTAATCAGGCTGATGCGCTTGGACTCAGAACGTCGACATTGCCCTGGGGACCAAGTTCCGTGGCTAGAAGACCACCCGACCTCCAAGAAGCATCAAAGTAGCTCATGTCCAGCACACTCGTAGTCAATTGGACTAGGATGTGGATGCCGGATACTATCGTGGAGGGCGTGAGTGTTTCTTTCTTTTGCAAAACCGACCTTGTAACTTGCTCCCTAGGGTAATTTCGCCATTCCGGACGATTTGGCGAGGTCGATTTGCCATTCCGGAGCCTTCCCGGTGCCCGAACGACAAAACATTGCGGTTTCTACAAGGCCGACCTCAGGACGCTCCGCGGTTTGACAAGTTCTCCCGAACCGATCTGGAATCTTTTGGGCCTTCCCGAAGAGGGGCCCCTGAACGGAGGATCCAACGGTCGGATAGGGGAACCGCCCCGAGGGTGGTCATTAGCGTCATGACGCCTGAGAGGCGCCGCCGAAAGGGCAGCCTCGGGGAACTTTTAGCATGGCATCCCTTAACACATGTCACGAGCTTCTATCCCCTAATTTTATGGTGCTCACTTTTATGGAGTTTGATATATTAAGAGTGTAAATAACCTTAGCTAATGTATATCTATAGTTTTAAATGCCACCCCTAGCATACCTCATGGATGCATATGGACAAAGTCGTTAGATGATCTACATCATCGTATACTAAAACAAAGTAATCCACATTAATGTCATGCCTACAAGGCCACTGGGTTCATTACAAAAGTGCTTGCACATTCGTGTCATGTCCTCATGATCATTACTTCTTCCTCGCAATATGCAATTTTTTATTGACACGGCAACTATTGATCAACCCTCTATATTGCCATGTTCTCCCATGCAACCATCAATGTAAGATCTATTGGCTTCGTTGTAGTCTTATCTCAGTTCCATTGTGCAAGTACTACTGCTGCAATCATATGCCACCATAGAAAATGAATACTATGTCAATGCCTTCCACTCTGGTGCACTATACTCTGGACCTCTATAGATCATCAAAGGGGCAACCGAATTATATCCAAGACGAAGATTTTGGGCAATGAATAATTCCCTTCCAGATCCAGGAAGTGTGGATTGTTTTCTATCGGTGACCCCAATAAGTGAATACTAGTAATTGGGCATAGGTTGGAAGCATGTAAATGTTTGGCTGCAATGCGAAAAGCATGTAGTAATAACGATGCCTAGCATTGTTGGACTTTCACTTGAAAACATGTGGAGAATTCGCACGCATGCACCTACCATCAACACTGGACACACCTAAAACTGCAGTGAACCTAAACCTTAAGCCTAGCATGCAATCTTGGCAATCTTCGGGCATCAAACTTCGACCATTGGATCGCTTTTCTTTTAAATTCTATCATTCTAAGAAAATAAGGTATAAAAGATGCGGCATGATCATATAGGGGATAGCAATTGCATGTTGAGGTATACATAGATTGCGTGTCAATATTGACTTTTGATTTTGTCGTAGGGGCATATGTCAACCACGTGGTTGATTAAGTATCATTGGCTAGAAATTAAAGTTGAACTTTAGATGTTTTGTAACACATTCATATAAAAATGTGGCATGTCTATAGAGTATGACGTTTATGATTATCTAAAATGGGCTTACGTATCTTCACCAACATCTATGAAGTAACAAACTCAACTTAATTGAATTCTAGCATGTTATTTATGTTTCAAAATCCCCAAGTTCTTATGCTTGTTCTTGTGCTTTGAATGGCATCACAAAAAGAGCTCTGCTATAAATGCCTAAACGACCATGGTTGATTCATTGGTCATCAATATCTCTCAATAAACATCATCATCTATTCTGTTGTTTGCATAAACAATGATTGCACAATGCAAGCCGCATTAACTATACAAAATTATTGCCCTGACATTACTTAGACCATTAGGAAAAATTAAAATAAAACCTAAAAGCTGGAAATGTTACAACTATACAGATCTTTATGAAAATACAGGTCTTACAAATGTTCTTAAGATATATCTACAATTAGGCAAATCAATTTGTAACAAACTGGCTAAACATGTGTAGAATATATGCAACAGCTCGAAGCAGTGACTTTCATGCTACAGTGTTAATTGATTTGTCATATAGAGTATATTCTCCAAATGTGAGAATGCAGATTAATCATTATTAAAGCTATGAACTAAGAATCTATAAACATGGCACAATATGAAGTTATTTGCAGATTTAGAAGATGGAGGTCTGCCATGATGGGCAAAGCTTTTTTGGCAGCAAAATAATGCCTCAGATTTAGAGTTTCCATAAGAGAGGATCGAGACAACTTCACTACGGAATTTGGGACTTACTATGTATAAAGTCTTTCACGAAAGTTAGCTAAGAATATGGGCATAACGATAGCAATGTCGTAAATATGGCAACATCGAGGTGATAGTCCAGTACATCAGACATAAAATGCTACATGTGCAAATACATGATATTATTTAGGTGCAAATTGTTGCAGATATAGAAGAAAGTGTGAGATCCAAGATCCAAGAACATGCAGATTAAGATCAAGGAAAGGGTTGTTGGCCCATTTTAAAATATGCTTACCTTCAAACATACAACATGTTGTTTGATGAGACCTATAGCATATGCATAGACCATACATCATTCTTGAAATCATTACCGCAAAAGGAAGCCTGCACAATTATCTATGACAGTGCTATCAAGATCAAACTTTTTTATGTCTTTCTCACATAAGTAGGTCTTACATCAAGGCTTTTGTGCTTCTGTTTCACTAAATCAAGCTCATCAAACAGGAAGAATGACATGCAAGTAATCATTACAATGCTCTTATGCAGAATCCTTTATTATAAAAGAATGCCCACTACATAATGATATAATGTTGAAAAATAAAGGAGAAGAGTTGGCAAGTGCAGAGATACCGTGAGAGATATTTATCTGCATGTTAAAGCTCCCTTTAGGCATACATCTAGAGCGCAATAGCAACAACCAAAGACTGCAAGCAAATCGGCAATAGCTTCTTCTATCCTATGTCTGTGTATTGTCTAAAAACCCTGCTAAGATTAGTTTGAACCTTATCCATATTAGAAGCAAAGAGGTTGAGAAGTACCGACAAATCCTAGAAATACAGCTCCTAGCAATTCTATAGTTATGGTGTGCCATTCTGTTTTCTATTCCGCCTAAATCGGCTCATGGCAGTCTTTCACTTCCAATCCCGATCCATTCCGGATCATTCTGTTTGGTTACAGATTTCAAACGATCACCACTACGATAGCGATGAGATAAAAGGGTTAAAAATCAGTGATAAGCAAAGAAATGGTAAAGGGAAAATAATAAGCATACTTGTATAGCCGTGAAGATGGAAAGCCTCTGTCGCGATAGCTGGCTCCATCGTTGAATAGCTCGGGAAGCGGCTCCTACCATAAGAAAGAACGCCTAAACAAAGGTAAGTTCGAAGAAAGGGCAAGATGATGCCGCGTGGCCAGAATAAATCTGAACCGTCCAAATTAGGGCGTGGTCCATTACGTACTTGCACTAAAACATTATAATATAAGATTTCATCTGAATTCGGCAAAGGACCACTAATTAGACCTGATCTTTGTTGATCCACATGCTTTAATAATCTCTCAATGTGATGTAGCATTAGTAAATCAAGGTATATCACACCCCACAATTTGGTAACTACTTCCACTAATGACACCTACATGACTTGATCAAGGGGTACTATAGCGGGATGTACTCTGTGCAAAATCTATTTCATCATAATTTTTGACATGTCTCCAGACTCCCGCCTCAAAAAATTAGTTATGGCTTGTTATGTTGACGTATGTTTTTAACTAGAGAATGCTTGTTAAATAAAAACACTATGTATTTAAAACACAACTATTTACTCTTTTTAAAGTAGATGATAAGATAAACCTACAATAAATTGAATTATTTAAAACATGTCCCTCTGGTGGTGCCTGATTGTATGGCATGCAAAAATGATTATAAGAGCTCCCCAATAAGTATCATATTTGAGTGCAAATGCTGCTCAACCACATAGGATAAAGATGTGAGGTTCTGGGTTGTGGATGGGCAGCACTCCGTGAGGGCAGCATAAGTATTGCAGACAGATTGACAGAAAAGGAGGTCCCACAGAGGACAATGGGTTGTGATGCCCAACACATGACTGACACTAGCAAGGTTCAAACGCACTAGCATGGTGTCCTTTACGTGTCTCAGTTACACTGGCTGAGAGAAAACTTGCATCTATCAGCTCTTTTAGTCTCCTTCTCCTAGTACTAAAGGCAAAGCTTTAAAAAGATTGGGATCCATAACCATAACCAAGCGTCCAATAGGGCGCCTAGGAGAAGAGAAGAACATAAGAAGCGAGTTGAAATGAACGGACTAAAGAATTAAAAGAAACTAGAAACGTGTGCCCGACGATGTCGGGCATTAATCATGGACGTGTGCAATGTGTTTAGCATAAGCTTCAATCCCCTAAGCATAGGTTTTGATTCGAACTTAGCAATTTTGAGCATAAAACAAATGGGTATGTTTTCCATTGATCATTAAGACAACACCCTCAAAAGTTTCTAAGACATACATGTATAACTTGAGATCAAATAACTTATCTATTCTATGTGGGCTCGGCATTGTTGTTCTTGATCTACAACTTGAATCCAAATAACTTATCAATTCTATGTGTGCTCGGCATTGTTGTGCATAAGTTGGGGAGTATGTTTATGTGGGCGCCCAATGCTGCCGTTTGTTTATGTGGGCACCCAATGCTGACCCTTTGCTACTTTTTCCAAACATGTGCTTGGCTTTGCCACATCTAAATAGGATGTGCGTTTTATATAGGATTCGGTTGGAGCTGGTTCGCCCTCCTCCTTGGTTAAAGGCCACGATTGGAGCTGGTTCGCCCTCCTCCTTGGTTAAAGGCCGCTGCAAAGATAGGTGTCCAATGTTGTAGGGTGTGTGTTAACATAGCCTTGTGTTGTGATGTAAGAATGATGATTGAGAGAAATGTTCTATTGTATACATCAACTGCAATGATGAATGTTATGTTGTATATATCAACTGCAATGTCACATCAGAGCGAAATTTTGACAACTTATGCTTCAAGAAGCAAAATGAAGTAAAAGCTTCCTATGGAAAATGTATATTGCTTGTGGAAATTTGACTCAAAAGGAAGTAAAAGCTTCCTATAGAAAATGCCATCTTGCTTGTGGGACTTTGACTGCATAACTTAAGACCTACAACCAAACAATCCAAAACCCTTACAAAAATTGGCAAAGCAAAAAAAAAAATTAAAGGAAAGAGAGTTTTGTATTTTATAGAATAAAATGTACATAATACAATATTTTGAATTTCATAGAGGACCAAGCAAAAATTCAACCAAGGGAGAAGCAAAAGTCAAGAAGCCTCACCTTCTTGCAAGAGTGCCTTTACATGTCGGGCTGCATTTCGAATGCTTGTGAATAAGAGAGGCATCCGGCTTGCATCATCTTCGATCAACAGATCTTGCTTTGTATAATTGGACCTTCCTAAAGTTGGTTATCTTTAGCCATTCCTTCCGCTTTCGCCGTTTGAGAAAATGAGACAACATGTTTTGGGCTGTGACCTCGGCACCCTTGGAGGCTCGGGATCAGATGTGCACTGCTTTTAATATGTTGAATGGGCATAACATTAGGTCTTTGCAGAAGAAGGGCTATTAGGCGAGAAATTCTATTCTAGCTCATTATAAAGACCTTTGAACCTTTGCGATGGCTCTTCGGGTACTCAATAACATCCCGGGGAATAGAAGCTCCGTCCCCTACATGAAAATTCCAAAAGCTCTTAGATGCAAAAAAAGCATAAGAATCAAGAAAGTATTTGCCACCTAAAATAAAGCAAAGGAACATAAATGTCCGAAACTTATTCTGCAACATATTTCTTCTGCGATGGATGGGTCGATGAGGCTATAATATCTAGATGGACCCATTTCTACCGCATAAAACCAGCGAAAACGAAAAACCCCGAACCATAAATACATGCTTAAGTAAGACCCAAATTGTTGTTCAATCTCATTGTCATAATATATATCTCACAGGGAATCTACGGTTCATCGCCATTCTTTCTACAAGTAAATGGAGCATTTTTTAAAGTATCCGCGAATCTAGCCTTGAAATAGATTTTGAACTGAAACCAAATTGCTCAAGTCCAAAGAATGGGGCGGAGGTCATAGGATCAAAGTGCAAGGAATGCTCAAGCTAGAATAGAAAGGTTTAAATGAAGATTGAAGGCCAAACAAAGCGGTTAAAATAGCAAGGCACAAATCGATCAAAAATCAACAACACAAAAAGGGGATAAATGGTTTTGTCAGCGAGCACATTGATCTCACAAAGTGCCGAGCAAGACGCAGGTGGATTGCCCATCTTTGCTCAATTCAGAGGTTTGCACATGTCACCACAACTATCTGCGAGCTCCATCGGATATTATGATCTTAAAACTTCACCTAACCCATAAAAAACATTGGGACATTATAGGGGCGATCTAAAAGCGCCAGATTGACTACATTTTCGAGCCAGGGTGGTTCTTGTGTTCTTCGAGGTAACAGAGGCCACCAATGCCTACAGGAAAGAGCAGCAAAATGAAAGTAGAGAAAAAAACGTTTTGGGCAAAATCGACCATTCCGACCCCAATATTTCTAAATGACTTTTCAGAGCAAAAACCGTTCTAAAATTCATGGATTTACCTTTCGCACCAAACGGTTCCAAGTTCAAACGATGCCCTCAAATCTCGGCTCCAAGCTCTGCCCAGCCAAAGCTTTGCTCTAGCGAAAGCTCCAACTCCAAGCTTCATACGATTCTTCAAAACTCCAAACAGCACATAGAGATTGAATTAAACCCATTTGAGATTCGCCAGTTTTCCCAGCCCTGTTCCAGATGAATAAACCAGTTAAAAAACCATAAAACAAACAATTAAAAAGCATAAAAGCTATTACTATTGAAAGTTGGCAAAAGTACTTCATAGAATGATTTTGAATAGGACGGCACTATTATTTTTACCTGCTACACCAAGCTAAATTACTTGAGAGACTAACAAAAAATGTGATCATTTTATTTAGTGAAAACACATCAGACAAATGTAACCCAGGCAATAGAACAAAGAAAGTTGATTGGCTTTCAATGACAATTTACAGATTTAGATTAGTTTCAGACCTGCTAATGTTGGAAGAGGAATGCTTGATGATCAACAACAATCACACCTATAGCCGAAGCTTCTCAACTTTTACTATTAATCAAAGAACTAAATATAGCTTATAATCTGCCCTCCACATGTCTCCAAAAAAGGTAGAGTGCATTCCAGCATAGGCACGCTGTAACAATCAATCAAGTGCTTGTTGATGCAAGCAGGGAAAATTAGTATATCAACTTAAAAAACAGATAATGTTGTTTGGTCAAAAGTTGTAAAGTTAAGCCTGCATTTTATGTGATTCTTCAACTGATATTACAGCAATAAATAGTAAAGCTAACCTTCAAAATTACACCCCTGATGTTTCTCTTCAGCTTCAAGTTTCTGCACCTATACCAAATATGGATCATCACTTCTGAAACCAAAACATAAGAACCATACCAATTAGACTAAAAATCAAAGGAATCTTAAAAGACATATTAATGCTTACTTACCTTCTGTTAGAGCAATGGCATTTTCCAAGGCTCGCAGATTTACCTATATATCGGATCTTCGAGGGCTTTGCCCTGTATTTCCTACTGACATATGATGTTAGAAGGGCGAGGCCATACAGAGGGAAGGGCTTGCTGCTGAAGCAAGGATTTTTCATTCTCACACTCCCTTACGCATTCATAGAGGAGATGGACATGAAACTTGGAGCTTGAAATGGGATCAGTGCAACCAGAAGTATCCATACTGAAGGAGGGCACAATGGCCATTTGCGGATTTGACATCTCTTGAGGCTGTTGGCTCTTTGCTTCAATCATGCCTCCACGTACAACTACTTGAGAAGAGGTTCTCTGCGGCCGCGAAGACAAAGGAATGGATAGTCTGGATGTAAACGTCATGCAATGGAAGTACGCTCGCTGGTTAATATGAGCCAAAAACAAAGAAAAACTGAAGGATTAAAATCCATGCATATCTGGCCGCTCAAGAAAGCCATCGCCATCGCCATAGCTAGCTGCTGTGGTTTGAATTTTCTGACATACTACTTAAAATATCCCATAAAGGGGAAGGGAACGCCCGCATCCGTGCGCACATCGCGGCTGTCCGACGTTCCTTCTGCGCCATCCCTTTTTAATAAAGAAGATGGTCTATTATTTGTCACTCCTGGTGAATTTTTGTCACGCGTGGCAAAATTTATTAAACTTTGTCACGTGTAATAAAATATGATATAATTTGTCACGTTTTTCTAATTTGAATTTTTGTCACGCTTTGCAAAAAAAAATTATTGTGAAAAATATGACCGTGACAAAAGGCCCTTGTGCCTTGTAGCGTGCCATTGATTTTAAGATGAAAGTAATTGACGATCTTGGCAATACTATTAATACCCGAGGATACAAATTAGTGGCCTCAAAAACGAGTATCAATTAGTGCCTTTCTCTACATTCAAGGACCACAATTCCCCTTTTTTTTACTAGCTCTGGTAAATTCCAGCCAGATATCAAATTCTTATATTAACACTGTTGGAAGCGGAACTCTGTATCCGGACAAAATTGCGTGGTTAATCCGGACATCTGGTATCAGCCAGGGTGGTTAATTCGGACATCCGATATCAGCCAAGTGGTTAATCCGGACAAAAACCAGGTGTAGAACTGTGCGACGGGCGCAAAAATTTTGATCAGATCGCTCTTGCTGCTCCGTGGGCAGTTTGATCCGCTTTAAAAAGCATGCCAATCATTTTGTATGCCTCTTTTATGTTAGATTGATGAAGAGAGGAAGAGATTTGAGGCGAAATAGAGCAGAATCGATCAAAAAATGGGCAAAACCGTTGGTTTTTGGGCTTGAAACTGTGCAGTTCTTCATGGCTGATAACGGGTGTCCAGATTAACCAGATCCGGATGATATATACGGCCTTCCGAAGCCCTATACGATGCAATAAAGGGAACGCCTGAAACGACCATTTTACCTTGAGCATCCAAACAGGAAAACCTGAAAATTACAATCGGCACTTGAGTGATGGTTTTTAGACATATACATAATAAGAATACTAAAGTACATGCATAGAGAAAGACCCTATTTTTGCTTTCACAATCTCCATCGAAGAGCAATGATATAGGAGATACATCAACTGCAGAGACAATCCAAGTAGAAGATAGACTGTTACCTTCAATTGCAGAGGCGATCCAATTTGCTATGTTACTGTGCTACTTCACATATACAAAACATGTAGTGGTACATACTATGGAATAAACACATACACAGATCTAGATGCTTCAGCTGGTAGGCACATGGGACTTGTAACCTGTATAGCTAGGATATTTATGGAAATTGAGAATGCAAGTCGACGTTGCAAGGCAGATTTCAATTTCGGAATTGAATGCAAGATATGCCAGAAAATCCCCTTTATTGCAGCGAATCAGAGGACCGGCCGGGAGCCCAAGGATCTGTGTCCACGATTTCGAAGCTGTTGTGGGCTAGTTTTTTTTTTTTTTTTGAATGCTCGATGCAGAGCGGAAAATCCCTTGTGTGTGTCATCAGGAAGATCTGTTTTAATTGCAGAAAAACTCCAATTTGGAAGATCGGCTGGCTTGTCGAAATCCCCACTAGGTAATAAGTATAGAAATTCAAATTTACCAGGACTGCGAATTGCCATGTCAGCGGCCAAATCCACGTGTATGCTGACATGGCATGCTGAAAAAGAATTTTTTGGTGGTGCCCATTTCAACGTGCACCCCTCACCTTAATCACTTGCTAGAAAAAACACTCTCCTCTTTCTCCATTGCCTATAACCATGGCTTCAACAACGGTCTTAGTAGCAGCCATGTTGATGGCGCTAATCTTTGCCTCCCCTGCCGATGCCGCACGACACCTCCGCCCCATCCTTGTCGTCCAAGGAAAGGTCATCTGCTACCAACAAACAACTTCAAACCTCACTGGATTATTTGGTAAGTTACCCTAATCTAGATCATCCCCTTTTTTTTTCTAAGCACTTAAGTTGGTCTATGACTAGGTGTTACTGTGGAGATTAAGGGTCCATTTACTGCCAAACATCAAGGTTCCACTGACCATAATGGACATTACAAAATCAACCTTGGATCATATAATAATGTTCAGTTGTATCGAGCTTCTGTTGTTGCATTTGACTTGCCTTTTGATTGTAATGTTCTTGCCATCCCTAATGGTGGAGTACTTTCACTCTTTGGCCTCAAGAACAATACCTATGAAGCTGTTGTTGCTCCTTTTGTCTATATGTAATAATGCAATCCCTCTTTAAAAACATACTCTTTGTTATTGTAACCTCCACGACATATAATTTTGTGTGACATATATTTTTATGATTTCCAATTTCTCATCTAATTGTTGGAGGAGACCATTTGAAATTAGACCTAAATTGGAGACTTTGACTAATCAAGGATGGGATTATGTACTTAAATTAGTTTGCTAGAATAAAAATCACCACTTGAAATTAGGCCTAAACTACAGAAGTTGACTAATTAATGACAATCAAGTACTTGAATCAAGTTTGTAAAATCTTGCTTTTACGTGGCTGAAGCTCAAATGTACCAGAACTCAATGCACAAGATGACAGAACACTTAAATTGCTTAATAAATACAATTGAATATTTTAAGTGTTGTATACATGGAATTTCTCTAAACTTGAATGAACTTCTTGTACCTCAACTAAATAAGGTTGACCAATGCACATTCTTTTCTTCAAAATTTCAATACCACTTTAAAACGACCACCAAAATGCCTGAGACAGCAAGAAATCTGAATTGAAAGCTTGACAGGCAGCAAGGTTAGCTTTAGTCATTTGGTTCTTTTACATGTTGAAATAATCATTTGGATAGTAAGGGTAAAAATCAGATGGCATGCCTGGCAATATTTTCCCCCAGGCAAATACAACCAGCTTCCTTTTTCCTAGACTTGACCTTCTCTAGTACTGTAGACTGACCTCCTTTAGTAACACTAAGCAGCAGCTTGCATATCCTCAGGTCCATCATCATCATCATGATAAATGTTTTCTGCCATTTGCCATATCTGGAGGATATTGTCTTCAGCTACACTTGCAACAACCCAATCCTCGTTTGGATTCCATGAGAAATCAGAAATCTTGCTAGTATGCCCTCCATGTATAAAGAGCAGTTCCGGAGGTCCATCTTCGGCATCATCTGCATTTTGCTCATCGCCAATCCTAGACAGAAGAAATGAAGTTAGTACAATCTTTTAGAGAAGTGAAAATAGGGACGATAGGAAGTTAATTAAGTACCTGCTAAGATCCCAAACCATGAGGCGCCTGTCTGCACCACAAGATGCCAAAATCGTTTCATTCTTTGGGCTCCATCCAATCTGAAATACTTCTTCTCTAAGGTACAGAAATATATAGCCAAATTAGAACACACAGTATAATTAATCATAACTGAGAACCATAATTTAATGTTCTAGAGCTTGACTTGTCTGAGCATTAAAATAAAGCACATCAATAACTTACGAGACTGCATTCAAATATTTGAAAAAGTTGTCATGTGTCAAGATGGACAAGCAAGCCAAAACAACAATTTTGCAAACATAAACACAAACAATTCATATAGGAAACAAACAGTTCAAATAGGAACCACTTTGGCATGCATTAATAGGTAAGTTCAGTGTTTTGACTAATTTTTAAAAAAGCCGAACAAGAGTCTCAGGTCGAGTACCTGTGATTGATAAACTGATGCAGGGTTGAAGTCAGCTTGCGCATGTCAAAAAGTGAAACTGTCTTATCTGCAGACCCAGTCGCTAGTATCCACTCATTGAATGGGTTAAAAGCAAGGCAGTTAACCTAAAACAGTACATAGATAAAGATCAGAATCAGCGTTGTACTGAATCAGCAAACGTCTTGTGTTACAATCATTTCTGTCCACTTTTACAGTTTTACTGCTCTAAGAATGAATGTCAATAAAAGAAACAAGCTTTGCTATCTTCTTAATCCAGGATAAAGGAACGACAAAGGAAGTTCTCTCAAAGAAGCTGTGGAGCTAACATTTGACTCACCAGACATAGAGCTTCTGCACACTCAACTCGTAGAATTATACAAAGTTTTAACTCTAAAAACTGGATGCTAAACACAAAACATAACTTTAAACAAAAACAAAACAAGTGCATACAAGCTCTTTGCCACTATGGACATAAAATGTACTCTGTTTTGGCATGTTACTATTATGACAAAAGATTGAGGTTCTAAGGAGTGTTACAGTTTTAAATGACAAACAACCCAAGATTTACCTCTGCCTTATGAGCTTCAACAGAATGCAAAGGCTTCTCAAAGCTAGCTGCTCTAGTATCCCATATTAGGAGATAGCGATCATCTCCAACAGAACCAAATAAATTCTCATGTATTGCATGCCATGCAACATCTTCAACAACTCCATTGTGAACCTTTAAATAATGTACAAAATGTCAGCATAAGGGAGATAAAGACAATACAACTCAGTGCTTACCTGAAATATTTGCTTTGCCTCAAGAACACGGCTGCCTTTGGGGGCAGCATTAACATCCCATAGACATATCTGAGAATCATCAGATCCACTGAGAAGATGACCTTCTTTATGGGGGCTCCAAGACAGCCCATAACCCTCAGTCTTATGCCCTCTCAGCCTCAAATCAGGGTTGCAGCTTCCTTCCTGAGGTGGCTTCGAAGGGTGCTTGCTGTAATCGAAAACAAATACTTCTGCACTCACAGTCTTGGTTGCGATAATGAATTGATTTTGTGGCATATAGCGTGCTCGATTAACTTCACCCTCATGATTTATTTGCTGAATTACTTGTACCTGCTATAGAACAAGCAGTAAAGGTGAAGAACATCTCGTTAGTTTTAAAGAAAATATAACACAAGCAAAGATGAAACATAACACAAGAAATATCAGTCGTTTGATGCACCCTCTTTCATAGGTTCAAGCTCCATCTAGCACATGAAAATGCTCACAATGTGATGTCCATTGGAAATGATGATTAAACAATGTCTACTTGACTAGTGAATGAGGACATAGAGAACGCACAAGCAAGGAGCAATTATCTTAAATGGCACGCACTGATAACCTTTGGTGGCAACCTACATTTCTAACCAAAGCAGACAGAACAGCTAGACCCTTGACCCTAAAAGACATAGCTAGCAGACTAGCAAAGCTATTTTTCTTTTCAAATTTAACTAAGTAAATTAATACCAACCTTCCCGTTGACGCTACCAAAGCCACCAGAATCTCCACGCTCATCATCATACTGTCTAGCATCGCTTTCGCTGTCTTCCAAAGGAAGCTGGACCTCTGCTAGCATCAAAAAATTGGGTTCATTATCGGACGTATGGGTACCCAAAATAAGCTTTTGGATGGAATACTCCTTTCCAGGAGGCTCAATCTTCTCAGGCAGCCATTGAACAGTAAGGGAAGGCCATTCTAGAGCATGGGTAATCACCAGATCATACAGAAACGGAGTATTTTTCTTCCAGATTTTATATTCCTCGTTAACAAGACGTTCTTCTGATTCATCTCTGTATTCTTCGTCTTCCCTGGACATGGTGTTGGTGAGCTACTCCGTGTTATTCCCGCCTGACCTTCCCCTTTTCTATGGGTTCCAAATTGTTCCTTCGAATATTTTACCAAAAGGAGAAGAGAATTTTTATAGGTGGGAAGACCAAAAGATTTAAGTGACATGAGTATGTGTGCGTGCGCGCGCGCGCGCTGTAGCTTCTAAATTCCTTTTTGGACTAAAGTTTTTCAAAAATCTAAAAATCAAAACAGCAGCAGCCCAAAAAAGGTTTGCCCTAGATGATTTTCTAAGTTTTCTTGGTATGGCGTGGGTATTTCTTTTTTTTAATGGTGTGTAGGGACGGGGGCTGGATTCATGCATTTGGCCTCTGTGCCGTTGGGGAAGGTTGTGGGTTGCGGCATGTGGTTGCAAGGGATTGTTGTGGCCCGCAGGACAGGAGTGGTCCTGCACATGGTGTTCTAAAGGGTGTTTTTCCATTTGCAATCGAACCTTCACTACAGTTTATAATCTGCATGGCCATCCATTTTCTAGCATATCTCAATGATGGCAGCGGAATCGGGGTCTCCCACATGTACTTGAATTTTCTTCAGTGTGCTTGTCGCCATGTTCTTGAGAGGCTCGGCCGTGGGTATCGGCAAAGGGGGGGCAAGGGCGCGGATGCCGAGGGCGCCCTCCCTAAAAGCGTGTTGTTGCGTAACGCGTGGCTCTGTGGAAAGGCTTCAAACTTTATGAGAATGAGAATTTCCATGGAAGCATGTTTGTGGAGCAACCGGAGCCTCTTGTGTCAGATGCAAGGGAAGGGAAGAAGGTGGATGCAGGTGGGAAGGAAGCATCTGGGGATAATACATGGCAATTCGTGGAGTGCCTACGTTTGTTTGAAGACAAGCGGCCAGGTAGACAGGACTTCAAAGGGAAGAAATCCTGGTTGGCAAAGAAGGTGGTGGCCAGGGGAGGGAAGAACAAGAGGCCCAAGATGAGTTGTGGTGAAGCTGTGGACGAGCCTTGCTCTCTTGATGTGAGCGTCACAGTCAATGTAGGTGGGCTAGATGTTTGGGAGGCACTATATATTAGTGTATGCAAATTCTTGAATGAGGAGTGTATCTCCAGGGTGGTCAGCCAGGAACGTGGGTCCGAGATAGATCACTTATATATTCAATGTGTTTTTCGAGTTGCAGTGAGCAACCTTAGCACTCCAGCCATGGTGAATGTCAGACTGAAGAAGTATCTTGGCTGGGATACCCACAAACCTGCGGGGGGAATTATTCTAGGTAAAGCCCCAAAGGACACGAAGCAAGCTGCACTGTTACAAAGGTATGATCGGGTATTGCTTGAAAGATCTTGGCAAAATGCACTTCAGGCAGCATGTGAAGAGTGTAGAACAGATGGCCAGAGGAAAACACCTGTATGCATTATATGGGACTAGTGACATCAAGTCCTGCGTGACTCTGGATAACCGAAATTTATTGGCTAGGGCTTGTCATTTTGTTCTCTACCATGGCAAGAGGCAGCTTAGTGTGTCTTCGGAGCAGGCTGTCACTGTAATGTTAAGAACAACACATAAGTTTGTTCTCAGCAGTGCATGGGTGCTACTCATGAACTGCACGTTCATATCACAGCAGTGGGTGGAGGCAGCCTGGAGGGTGACATTAAACCCAGGATGTGCTTCTATTAGAGATGTGCGCTTAGTCATCTTTGGCACGCCACCTGGGATTGTCCCTGTGGAGCGTATTGGGAGAAGAAGAAAACGGTTTTGGGATGAGGTGCAGAATGGTCCTGAGGAAACGGATGATGATGATGAATTGGTAGCCTTCGAGGATGACACTGCGCCTATAGATGCCCCTATTTATGCCCGTTATGAGCCCTGACCAGAGTTCATCCCTCTACATTCAGGCAACAAGAGTGTTCATGTGGATTAGGTATTGCCCATGTCTTTCTGGTTGATGTCTTGACTTGTACATATTCTTGTTTTGTAGGTGTGATAGTGGATAGAGAGGAATACATATCACCACAAGCATAACTGTTTGCTATTACTAAGCCTGAATTTGAAGATATCGCTCCCAAATGACACTCTTGACATCATCCTTTAAGGAAGAACACTTGTACGCCTTTACAATGCAACTACGAGCATCATTAAGCACTTGTGTATCTGAAAAGACCTGTCCCTTGAAGATGAGGAGATTTCGTCTCTTCCAGATAGACTAGTCATGCTAAGTGGAAAGCCCTCATTGCTAACTTGTCCCAAGAACTAGGATAGACTGACAATAGGACCTGCTGACTATTCAAGTCACAATGGAAAAGGCTCAAAAGCCACTGCCAAGCAAGTCGAACATGGTGACAAAAGATAAAGCAGTGCTCAATTGTCTCATTTCTCTGCATGCAAAGAGGGCAGATCACAGAGACTTCTGGACGAAATCTATGAACAACAGTGTTTACCCACAGGCATCTATGAATGATCTGCTACCATAAGATAGATAGCTTAGGATGGAGCAATTTATCCCATACCCATCGCCAGACTGCTTTCCGATGAGGCTCAGGGATAACTAAAGGCCACTTTGGCGATGAAGGCAACACCTTAGGATGAAGCAGGGCCACATACATCGAGTGCACCAGGTTCTCCTCCTTAACACTGCCATGAACTACCCAGAACTGGGGAGCCACGTCTTGTAGATGTGGAGGAAGAGTAGCAGCTACTTTTTCCCAAATGCCACGGTCCCAACGAAGGAAGAGGAACTTCAATCTGAACTCATTCCACGTCAACAATCTTGTCTCATTATACCAATCCATGAGCAACTAAATGTAGGATCTGTGTGGGCCATCGGATGGAACCGAAACAAAGTGCGCACAGTCTCCCAAGCAGCTAGCAACCCCGTGAGGAAAGGAGAGGCATTAGGATATGGAGAAAGTGGATAGAATAATGCCCATGGGAGGAGTGGCTTAATGGATGGAGAGCCAAAGGAAATGCACATTTGTAAAGACTGGTAAATGAGACGTAGCCCTGGGGAATTATTAGCATTATTTAGAATCCGCCATATGAACTTAGAAATCAGCACCTTGCCCTGGAGAAGAAAGTGAATCATCCCCAGTCCCCCACAAAGTTTAGACATAATGCACTTCACCCAACTAATTTTAATATCAAAGCCTTCTTGATTGCAAATGAGTCATGATCTTTGTCTGCAATAATTGCAAAGATGGATGCCATATAGACATGTGTACTACTCAGAACTGACTTTGCCACAGTTATGCGGCCAGCCATAGATAACTTGGCCGTGGACCACCAGAACAAATGCCTTTCCAACCCCTTAATAATAACATCCCATGCGTCTCTAGATGAGAGGTGTATACCAACTGGAATGCCCAGAAACCTAGTTGCCTTCCCATGAGGATGAACCTTCCATGGAAATGCAACCATAGAAGACGGCACTGGAGAGTCTAGGGCCCACAAGGCATTACACTTTTGCCATCCCACAAAGATACCGCCAAAGAGAAACCGTTTTAACAAGGCAATGGTATTCTCGCAAATTCCCTCGTACCATTAAGAACAAGAAAGTGTTATCAGCATCGACATAAATCTCTGTGAACCATTATTCATGGAAGACCATGCAAGATGCCTTCCCAAGATCAGAAGAGAGAAATACCGAAAGAATCTCCGCCACAATTGTAAAAGCAAATGTGCCAAAGGACATCCCTCGGTGAATGCCACGCCCACCTAAAAATGTCGATGGTTCCCTTGAAAGGAACTAAAGAATGAGCGTAATAATGAAGTTTCATAACGCCTTTTGCAAACTGGCACCAAACCAAGACATAGGAGGCACCGCCCGCAAAACTCTCAGTCAACAACACTGCCATATGCTTTTGCAAAGTCCAAATCAAGTATACAATGGATAACCATGCATTCTAGCCCAATAGAGACCCTCATATGTCACTGCCACATTATTATTCAAGATACACCAAATGGCAAGAAACCCGACTTTTGTGGAAGAGATAAACTCAGTAAGTACGCCACAAAGCTTCTGAGCAAAAGCTTTAGCAAAGATCTTGTATACTGAGGACAACAAGGTAATGGGGCGCCAATCTGAAATGGAAGAAGGATCCTCACATTTTGGAATAAGGGAGATACAACCAAAGTTGATAATTTTGTCCTGGTGCCTCTGTCTTATAAAATCCCGAAAAGAATCATACACAGAGCCAATCCTAATATTCCTGGAAAAATTCCACCGGAATACCATCAAGACCTGGACACTTGCCTCTCTTGAAAGAAAATGTGGCCTCAGCTAAACCATCTGGCTGATCTCATCCTCTAAAGTGGCCCTTTGCTCATTGGTGACTATAAGATGAACCTTAGCAAGCAAAGCCTCTTGAAAATCTGACTGAAAGGGAAGACGTCGAGCAGTGAAGAAAGCAAAAAAGTGATTGTGCAAAAATCCTCTAAGCTTAGTTGGATCTGAAACAATAAGCCCATCCTGAATCTGCAGAGACTGAAGAGATGCAGCCAGCTTTCTTGTTTTGGCAGCTCTGAAGAAAAAACCTATGCACCGGTCTCCCTCATTGAACCATTGCAATCCAGCTTTAATGCGAGCAAAGTGCATCTGTTCAGACTCCCTCTACCGAATGCTACACATAATTTGCTTCTTCACATGACCATCTGATGGGGCAATAGACCTGTATGCTTCAAGTTTTTGATAAAGAGTCAACAGAAGGCTTCGGTTAGCAGAAGCTCGCTCACGACCCCAACCTTTAGCAAAAGACTTCACAACAGCGAGAGCATCAACAATACCTGCCATGCCCCTATGCCGAGAGAAAGAAGTGAACCACGCCTATCTACATCCTGCCAGAAATTGCTCATCCTTCAAGAAAAATGTATTCAGCTTGAAATATGTCTTAGATGCAGCATGCGCCACAATATGAGAACAAGAGAAATACTGTGGATGATGGTCAGAAATCGCAGTATTCAACAGGTTATCACGATACAAAGCAGGCAACAGGATTGCTAGCAAAGCATTATAGTAGCCTCTATCATGTCTTGCATATGTTCTACCACCACCCTACCAACCATTACACCAAGTAAAACTTGAGGGACCGTCAACTTCTATGAAGCCACAATCTTGCATTAAGCGGTGCCATTGCTCCCGTTCAAAGCCCTGCACTATCTCTGCACCTCTGCCACATCTGTCTTGCTCAAGCTCAACCATATTAAAATCACCCACCATGATCCATGCAACAGGGGAGCCTAACCTCAATAATTTGGATTGCAAAGAAGCCCACAATGCGCCTCTCTGATGTGGTCGATTATGTGCATACACATTAACCAATTCCCATTCTTGCCCCTTATCAAACCACTTGATTATGATCCACCGGCCAAATCTGTCAATCTGTTTAAGTCTATTAGTACTTATATTTCTACTGTTTATGCTCCCTAGAAACCGCCTGTTGCCTATGTCCAACTTGATTTATCCAAAGACATTCCATCTAATATTCCCTATATTGATTGCTTTGGCCAAAAAGCTAATTGCAACAAATGCTTATCTAGACATTTCTAGTATGCTGATTGCAAGACGTAAATGTATTCTGGGGATATGAAAGAGAAGGAAGGCTCTAAAGAAATAAGATGTGGCACTGGTCTTGACATAAACACCACTATGGAGAAAGAGCCTATTATCCCTTGGACCAGAGTAAATGGGAGTGCAAAAAGAATTGCAAGGAAGAAAATTGAAAGAGAGTTACAAAAATCTTTAACCCTGCAAAGAAAAATCACTATTGGAAATAGCTCCACTATCACAACTTAATTGACTGATGCTGAAAGAGACAGATTGGAGGGTAAAGCCAAGGTTACTTTTGATAGCAATCACAATTTGGATCTCCACTTTATCTCAGATTGCTAGAGACTCAAATTCTCTATCTAATGTCATATCCTCTTCTCATCATTCAAATTCAAATTGGCCTCCAACAATTTGGCAACCTGTCAAAGGCACGAGAGACTCATTAACTGAGGAAACTCAAAACAAATACTCATTAAAAACTAATGAGTTAAAGAAAAGCAAAGGCTCTATGGTATCCAAGATTGATGTTTCCAATATATGCAATAGCAAAACACAGAATGCTGCTGGCCTGAGATCTTATGTCTCAACAAGAGGTGTGATCCATACAGAGGTGCAAGCCAAGAAGACTCAAACCCCTTTTTCTCTAACTCCAAAGACAATTGTCAACAAGAAGGAGAATCAAGTTATCTCAAAAAGAGGCAAAAATTCTACACCATCTTTTGAGGATGATGAGGAGATAATTTTTTGTTCTAATCAATTTGTTGTTTTTGCTGACAATACTACAGACCACATTGATCAATTGCATTCAGACAATGAGGCTCAGCCCCTACCTGATTCAGCCTATATTCCTATTTCCAAAGCTCCCATTCAACCCAAAGTTTCATTGATCTGGCATACCCTGATTCCTTGACTAACCCTTCCCATAAACGCACTACCATCTCAAACGACATTTCCTTGCAGCTATCCACAATTTTTTTTTTTTTTTTTTTTTTTGAAAGTAAGAGTTGGTTTTGTCATTAATTATAAAATCTCAGATACATTGCAATAGTATGCTTTTATAGATAAGCATACCAAAATTTGTATCAGAATCAGCAAATAACAACAGGACACTGAAAATCAGTTTGTATCCAATCAAAGTGATGAGCAGCTACAATTAAGAAGATCCGATAGTATTCACGTTCTTGGAGAGCAGAAAAATTTTGTAACTTCCACAATGCAGAGTAGAATTTGTGGACCTTGAAAGAAAACTGAAGAAATTCATAGCAATTGGATTCATTGCTTATATCTTCAAAGGAATAATGGTTTTCAAGTTCAGTATGTCTTGGTATGGTTTTTAAACCAATATCAATTTGTTCAACACACCACCATTGGATCCAAATACAAAATAGGTAAAAGGTGCAACCCTTCTCTTGAAAAAAAAAAAACATTCGCTTAGCCTATACTTTTTTTTTTTTTTTTTTGAACAACTGTGTCATCAATATATTAAAAGAAGGGTAATGTTACAAATCAAGTGAGGAGGAAGGAGAAATGCCCCAAAGAGACAGTGATACCTCGACACTCCACAACAAACTCACGAGAAAAAACTGCAACTCTTAAATGGCTGTACAAACCGACCATCACCATCTACAACACCCAAGAAGTCCCGCCCAAATGGCGAATTTTCGCTCTACTAATCCGAACACCGGAAAGCTTTGCTTGTACCGAGTCGAGGAATGTGAGAGGTCGCAGTTCTTTAAATCCCCCGAAGATCCAAGAACCGGCTTCCAAATCAGCCACACCAATCAAGCCACGCGACGTCACCGAGGCTTTGTCGCCGCAAGAGCGCCAAGCACCAGATACACATGAAGAATCTGCTGGCCTAGTCAATCTCACTTGAAAACAGAGCCACCCACCCAATCCCAAACAAATTCTCGCAAGTGAGGGGCATAAAACCGCATAATGCCCACGGGCCTCACGATGAAGGCCACAACAAGCGCGAGAGGGCTCACACCCGCCTAAATCGACTCACAAGGGCATTCACCCCCGATACGGTGCACCACCCGCCACGTATACCCTAACCTTCGGGGGGGAGGAGCTCCATGTCCACGCCCAAACCGAAGCCATCGAACCCGGAAGTCGCATAGACCACTTGCCCGAGGGGCGAGTGTCATGAATAGCCGGGATTCCTAGCAAGACCGCACAAAACAAGAAGACACAACATCCGGATGAACCTTCCAAACCTGCACCACCACATCATCCTGAAGGACTATAGGTATGTGTAGCAGAATATTCCCCGCCACTTGTTCCCAGATAGCCCGGTCACTGCCCCTCAGGCGCTTAGCCTATACTTTTATCTAAGAAGTTTTGACATTTTGTTAGATAGAACAACATTGGTTTGTATAAAAAGAAGTAGGCAACTTAAAACCACTTTAAGTTGCACAAACAACCACAACCATCTCATTAGAGTTGAGTCTATCAATCCTAGTGCTAAATCTCGACTTGAGAAACTCCAGGGTCCCATACAGAATTTTCTAAAATAGGCTTCTAATTATTATTTCCTAACCATAATATTTGAAATAGAATAGAAATTTCAAGGTAGCATTATTTTTATTGAAAGTTAATTTCAGGTATAATACATTTTTCAAGTTTCGTATGATTTCTTCAAAAGATGAAATAGCTATGAATATTCAAAAATTTGGCCCTTGCAGGACCCATTCGGGCCCGTATAATATTTCTGGAACCCAAACTTCCAGGAATTATTTCTCAATAATTACACCATAGTTTCTTCTGGGAATGCTTATAAATATCTATAATCTCATGTTCTACAGTATATAAGAATTATAATTCCTAAAAAATTCTTATTTGGAAAATAATGGGAGAAATGATAAGTTGTTCGAGAAAAAACCTGACCCCCTTTTATATGACTCTACAATACTCCTTGATAATAGAGGCTAATTGTATTTTCATAAATTATTTCCTGTACATACACATAGACAATAACATAAAGGGTGTGGTCGAATTCTTCACCTTGATATAATAATAGAATTAAAAAAAGGGTATGTTGAAAGACACGTTTGGGTCTTTTAGCCTATAACTCTAGTGTTAGTTGATTGTCAATGTTTGTGGTTATGGCACAATAAACCCTTGGCTATAACATGACCTAGAGCATAAATGCTAAGAGATTTTGTACACTCTGTCATTCTCAAACGAAGTTCACAAGTTATTCTTTCTAGTCTAGAAAAGTAGTCATGTTATAACTTATGTGTGCACCTATATTATAACTTATGTGTGCATCTATATGTAAAGTGATCTTATTAAATTAATGATCTCATAAAATGTTTTTTCAAAATGTGATTTTTGTTCGAATTAGCAAACAAGATGACGATGATGATGACGATGACGGAATTTTAAAGATAAACTTGCAAATGGATATGAAATTCCATCATCATCATATCTTAATTAGCAAGAACTCAAATTGACAAGACCTTTGCTTTTTTTACTTTGTGAAGCTTGACATTCAAGGCCATTTGCAAACCATCTATATCAATACCATAGTGCTATAGTCTTAGAAATTGTACCATAGTGCTATATTCTTAGAAATTTTGAGTATTTTTTTACAAGATCCACAAGGACGAAGGCGAGCTACAAGTAAATAAACCATTCTTTCTAGCATCAAATTTTGAGTATTCACTTTTAGCTTTTTGGATTGGGATAAGATAAACATTGGTAGCAGATTCGTAAGGCAAGTTCTGAGTACATTTTAGAATAGAATAGAATAGAATAGTTTTTTTAACGTCCACGGAGACCAATAGGTCATGGGACCCATACAATGGGCTAGTACAATCATTACTACTAGGATTAAAAAATCCCTGCCTCGAAAGGTTTTCAAGGGAAAAACCTTTGCAGTAATGATGATACTAGAGATCCATAGCATCAAATAATTGTTTATAAAATGCATGATTGTTTCATACATCGAGTATTCTTCCAACACTGGCAAAATCCTCAAACTTTTCTGAAGACTTCAACATTTAGCAAAATTGCCAATGATGCATAGCTCTACTTCACGTAGAAAACTACTTGTCAGTCAACTAGACAACATTTTAACACCCACGTGATTATTTTTGTAATGCCAGGCCTTCGGATAACATGGTGCACCTCAAAAAAGAAGAGGAAGAAATTTTTTTGAACACCCTCTGAGTAGAAATTCAGAAGTACACGTTATAAAGCAAAACTCCAGAGGGGAATGCTCATCTCAACATCCCTATATCAAGAATGCTATCTAGAAACCAAAGAAGCCTAGTTCGCTTGCTCTTTCCTTATCAAATGTCTCAAAATACTGGTAGATGATGGTCACTACAAGCAAAATTCCTGTTCCAGAGCCTATGGCTCCCATGAAGTCTGCTACAACAGTTAGAGCTCCAATGCACATGCCTCCAAATGCCGCTGCGGTTAATCCCTTCTGCAAGTCTGACTCACGTTGGTCATGGATCACCATTTGTTGTCCTACAAACGAGTCAAACAAAAACATCAGTGGCATACCACAAATGAGTCAAACAAAAGTATCAGTGGCCGTACAAGAAAGAAATCCAAATCGATATTGTTCGGATCATACTAACACAACAACAAAATTACCAACTCTGCAAATAAAGCCTGGCTCCTCGAACCAGCTTATAATGATCCTAATTTAAACCATTGCAATGATCTTTTGACGTCATTTTATGCAAAATAGTTAGTCTGAGGCATCAAGAACAAAGACTTCGGAATTACCTTTAGCTGCTTTGCTACATCATGTGCAGAAGTCCCAGAAACCTCAATCCAGATTTTTGAAAATAGTGCACACGCCGTGAGCACGAACGTCAGGTAAAATAATGCACGGAAAGGGTTTGCAGCAATATCAACCATACTGCAATACAACCACACACTCAGTTAATAATATAATCACAACAATCCAAACATCCAGATTAAGGTGCAACTAACCTTGCAGCTGGTGTAATATAGTACACAAGGCCGCCTACATGAATAAGTTGGCCACTGTGGGAATAATCTGCTTCGTGCCACTTGCCAAGAAGTCTAACAAGGAAATTACCCCTATATCGCTTAAACAAAAGCTACATTACAAAGAAAATCAAAATGAGCAACAAGGAAACAGCTAAAGGGGGGGACAAAAGGATAGAGAGTTTGCAAGAGGTAGAAGCAAACCTAAGAAATGAAGTATAGGTTTGAGAAAAGTATCGATTGCGGAATAATTAGCATGTTAGAAGTGTAGAAAAGCTTAGGGGGTATGAACACTGCTGACCACGTGCATGCTTTGACCTTATAGGTAGTACAACCCGGAAACCTTGAAAGTAGATTACTATGAGGAAAACCAAGACTGTGGCAAGTAAACTTGTCACATTTGGTAAATGTTGCATGTAGAAGGCCTCTCTAAGAGCTCTGACCTTGTCTGTCCAGGTAATCAAAAGATGGAAAAGTGCAATGACAGCACCTTCAAACTCGACACCTTTGCCACTGTTTAAAGTTGTTGGGTTGAAGGCCTTCCAAATAATATTTTTACTACGAAAAGAAAGACCAAGTCAGAAAGAGAAACTCTCAGCTTTATAAAAAACATCATATAGAAGTCTTACCATATGTTTGTTGCAATGAACAGGAAAATGCCAGAACCAAGACCATAGCCTTTCTACAATAGCTCATCCAAACATATTACAATAATTCCAGCAAAGAACAGCTGCAATATTATCAAGATGGCATTTCCAACTCCTAGATCGCGAATATCGCCGTACATTCCCGATAGGACATATGCCAAGTTTAGCTACCATGAACCCCCTGGGTTCCCCACTCCTTAAATCCCTTGGACTCCCCACGCCAGACTTTCGTTGATCTCCCGAATCAATACTGCAATATGGTGCAATTCCCTAATGGTTCCTAGAACGATTCTCCATGGCATTTCTCCCTTGAGATCCATGATCTCTTATATAGGGTACCCACTTTTGTGGCATGCTGCCACATGTATGCATGCATGCATGTGGACTCTTGGCACCTCCTTATGCCGCTTGTCCCTTAAACCGCTAATCCTTAGGTTTAATGGTCCTATATGACGTAGGGACCAACATATGTATGTAACATATGACTTAGGGTCTAACCTATATTCGTAACATAGAAGTTCCTGTTACCTGCACCCAAAAAAAAAAACAAATACAAGCATTAGAATGGTTGTATTGCCTAGGGTAGCAGGTGCCATGGGAGCTTCTAGGTTTATGCCCCTTCACCTTGCTTATTCTACAAACATATGTGGGGAATGGTCAACATATACATCAAAACTGTTTATAAGAGCAAATAAGCTAGTAACAGTTCAATAAAGTAAAGCCAAGCATTAAAACTTAGCATAGATCATTATGTAGAGCATGTAGTCTAAACTAGGTCATAAACAGTGAGCAGAGATCTTAAGGTGCAAATAGCTTGTATAATTAAGGGATCCAGTCGCCAGAAATATGACAATACTTTTAACTAACATCAAAAACTTGCAAAGTATACGTAGCACGCATTTACACAGATATATAGAAGTCGTATTTAATTAAAGTGGGACTCATTCCATTCCCATTTTTTTTCGGAACCCTGGTAATTTACATAAAAAGGAGCACCTCGACCCGAAAACTATCCTTAATTCAATTTTTAATAAAACTCTGCATTCCAGCTTTTGTCGCTTTTCCCCGGTTAGCGAAGTCGAGAACAAGAACAATGCAAATCAAACAAAGGAAATTCATTAAAGATTGAAACCAAAGAACTAGTTGAAAAAGAATTTTTATTAATAAATTGAATAGGTACAATGTATTTTACATCGGACGCAGAGACCATGGCGGTCTTGCCGCACTACATTACATCATCTTGGTAGGTGGTCCACCTTAGGGGATTAACTAGCTGGCGCTTCTTCACGCCGATCAAAACCTTGGGGGCAACCTCAAGAGTGTGGAATGCCTCACGGGAGGTGCCTCTCGACTAGCCTACGACCTGTCTCCACCCGACTCTCCACTCGCCTCGCAGTCTTTCATCGAATATGCTCCTTCCCCAACCTCCGTGGATGTTATGCAATGCTTGCAAGATGCTTTGAGCTTCCCCGACTTTCTCTTTGTTCTTCGCTTGTTCTTTATCCCTAGGGTGTAGCGAAAGCAACCTCTTGAATTCACGAGCAACCTTATCCCGCAGGCCGGGCAAGAGTGTAGCGGACCGGGTCCGTGCTGTAATCGGTATTTCTTCGCCTTTGAGCGGGATCTGCGCCGAGCGGTCTCGTGGATGCCCGAAGCGGATCCGCTCGTGGTCGGATGCGCCCGAACCACCGGAGCAAGGAGAGTATGATTAACAATTACGGTGCCATTAGTCAAAACGAAGAAAAGAATGTTGAAATCAAATTACAATGGAGAACATTCATTCCATACAACCGCATCCAATGACGTGGGTAGGTAGTGTTCTTTCACTTCGCGAAATCGAGAAAGGCCCAAAATGAAAGTACAACCATTCTCATTAGAATATGGTTGCATCCAATCACACACGGAAGCATACAAATGGTTTCGCTAATCGAGATAATTGATTTTTTCGACTCAAGGAAGTCGAAAAGGCCCGAAGCTTAAAATGTACAAGCATTATCAATAATAGTTTGTGGTCGCATCCACCACACAATCAAACATACAAATGGTCGATCAACAGATAAGATGCCTTTCTCGACTCGTGAGTCGAGAAAGGCAAATAAAACTCAATATACAAGTATATTCATTACAAAATGTTCAATACATGTGTTCACGCTTGTTTACAATATTCACACAATTTGACTATCCCAAAGCAGAGGTCACTCTTCTTGTTCACCAAAATATTTGTCGTCCATAGCTTTCATGATCGCCTTTGCTCGATCGGTTCCGCGGAGGCTCCTGATAGTTCGTAAGCACATCGGCGACAAGAATGGCAAAGCGGGATTCTCGCCAAGACAGACACAATCAAGGACAAACCACCTATCCGCCTCATATTCTTTCGTCGATATGGCTTAGCAATGATTGTATTTTGGCGCTGCTATGATAGCACTTGTAGGCGGAGTCGCTCTATGATCGCCGTGTTGTGTTTGCCATAGTCCCGAATTGCTTATAAAACCCCGCCCACCTTTTCACCATTATATGCTTCCCTTTGTGACGGGCCGGATCGAGGTCCCACACATGCTCGACTCTTTTCGCTTCCCCAAACGAACTTGAATTTCAAAACTGAAAATGCCGAGAACACCAAGAACATTGACAATATTTTTCTTTTGCCATACAAGACCATATGCCCACGCCGAATCCCCGCCTGCACCATTCAACAATTTCCTTAGCTCTAGGCCTCTGGATACACTATTTTATGCTCCGCTTTGGTCTGGATCTCGCGAGGTGTTAATCTCGGGACGCCTTTATCGTGGTATAATCGCAGCTAATACTCCATTGACGCCAAATATTACAAGCTTGGCGGGACCAAATGGATCCCAGCTTGAGTTTGGCTCGACCATATATCCGCCCATTGGGATCCAAATGCGGATCATTATCTTTTTCAGTCCTTTCGGCCGTGGAGTGCGTTGTCTTGATCTGGATTGTCTTTGTCCTTTTCATTCTCCTCCTCGCGACGCGAACCGGCCGCCCAATGACAATGATCCGAGTCGCTTCACCCGAATTCCTCAAATGATGACATCCGGCCGAAAGGAAACGAGTTTTCTTGACTCGCGAAATCGAGAATGAAATGAAAAGGTATTGAAAGGAACGAGTTTTCTCGACCGCGAAGTCGAGAAACACCGATAGAGCAAAGTAAACTCACCTCAATCTCGTGTTTTCAAGAATGTGTTCGGCAAAGATTCGTCCAAACCTTCGACGCCTTCGCCTCCGGCCACCTTTGTCTCCCTCGCCCTCGCCGCCTTTATCGCTTCCATTTGTCTTCCTCCCCTTGAAATGCCTCATGAAGCTGATCCGTGTATGACCGAATGGTTTCAACCATGTCCTTATTTTCAACCACGGATATAGGTTTCATTCCAAACAAAGATAGCCCCCGAGAGAACAGCCATTCATGTACCACTCGTGATACAATTTGATCTTCCTCACTGCTGGTTATGAAGTATTTGATAACTCTTGGCCGGATAGGGAATTCTATGTATAGGATGTCGCACCATCTTTGCTGACCTTGTCCATCGATGGAACATCTTCCATAAATCGCCCCCTTCCGTGGTTCCATCCGCCTTTGAGAGATCATGAACTTGTCGAGATAATGATGCTCGCTAGACCACCACTTATCCAGTCGGATCACCGATCTTGAAATCAAAACCAAAACTATGTTGGCAAAGCTTGGTGCCTTCGGTAGAAGCCAAGTCCGCACTCATGATCAAGTTCGATATGGAGTGCATGATCTTGTTGGTGAAGTTAATATCACCTGCCCATTGGGAGACAAAGAATATTGTCCGATTGTCCGGCATGCAAAAGATAAGGAAACCCGAAAGTATCCAGGTCGGGTCATGTCCGTGACACGCCTTGTACCAATCGCCTATGTCGTTTTGTCATAAAAAAGGGTGGGTCTTCGATCATATTGATGGCAAATAGTGCCACGGGTCCAAAAGCCAGCCTGCACCACCAAATCCCTTGTGTCCCAAAGTTACCGTAAATGGGGAGCTATCGCCCGCTTTAAATGGGACCACCCCCCAATCCAAGCTTCCTCTTAATGCCATAGCACGCTCAAAGTGGGAAAGGAAGGGTTTTGACGCGCTTCAGCTTGGTGTTGATGTAGGGGTTGACATAGACGGTTCAATTCCTTCATGTCTTCCTCATCAAGGGCAGCCTTTTCCTTGTAATAATCAAAATTATGGTATTCATTAGATGCAACGCTGCGTAACTCCGCGATGCCTTCTTTCTAACGCACGCCGCCGCTTTAGGATCGCGGGCATAATCCTTTAAGGGCCCCGCATTTTAGAACTCCCGGTCTTCCTTAGTAGGATTGTTCCTTCCAAGATTTTGCCTTGTAGGTCAAAGCGCTTTTGTCCGTCGTGCCCTCAGATCCTCTGCATGAACTGCTTGTCAAACGGCTTTTGGGTCCGGCACCGCTTTGAAATTCTCCATTGCTGTCCTTCACCTTTGCCTCTTGTCCATTGAGCCCATATCTCGGTCCATTTCTCCGGACCGCACCGGTGCTAAGAATGAGGTCATATTGGTCCGAGAGAGACTCCCCGCCTTTCCTTTGGTGTTCTCTTCTTCTTCTCCTCTTCTTCCTCTCCCTCATCATCTTCCTCGTCCCTCCAACAGAACATATCTCGCATAGTTTCTCAAAGGTCTTCCACTTATCCGAGGGAGCCCCGTTTTCCTTTAGGACGCCGAGGACAACCCAATGCTTTCATCTTTGTTGCCTAAGCGTGTATGATCTGGTCGATAAGGTGCATTCGATTGTACCAATGTCGAGCATGAAAGTATCTACAAACACCCTGAATAAACAAGAAATAGTAACACCCGAGTCGAAAGTCCCCTTCTTTATCCCGGTTTTCGACTCGCGAGTCGAAAAGCTCAGATCCTTTGATTTTCAGGAAGTTATCTGAATTCACTCATGAGTCGAAACCCCTGATAATCGGAAAAACGTTATAGTAGGCTTTCACTTTCGCGAGTCGGTGAAAGTCCCTTGAGTGTCTAATTTTCTTTTACATTGGGTTTTCGACTCGCGAAGTCGAAAAGCTCTGCATCCTTTGATTTTCTCAGGAAGCATTCTCGGGTTTCTTGACCAAGGAAGTCGAGAAAACCACGTTGATAATCGCAAATGTTAGATTCGTAGTTATTTACCTTAATGAACTGGCCGCTATTGTGTTCGGGCAAAATACGCCGCCGCCGGTTGCCGGCGCTTCCCACCGAAAGAATCTTTTGCACTCTCGCTTTGGCATATCTATCCTTGATCCTTTATGCACCTCCTTCTCCGCCACCGCAATACTTGGCGCTCGGCCTCTAATCAATGCCGACTGCCTACAACCCGTAACCTGGGCGTCCTTCTCCTTCAGATCTTCCTCGACTTCCAAATTTAACAACTCAATTTGGCGATTCGCTAAAAGGTATGACATCCGCAGAAATTGATCTGCAATGGGATGTCGCACTATCAGTTCGTAATCTCCAAAGATGTGTGCCGGATTAAATTCCATGGTTGAACAAGACATCTCCGCGCAAACCTTCAAATTGCCTAATGTCCAAAGAAGATGGTTGTGTGATATTCCCAATGGATAATACCGAGCCACCGCCCATTTTCTCGTGTCTCTCAGAAATCCCGATCTGATCATCGATCCATTATTGGGGAGTCAACCATATCTTCGCTAGACCCCGTGATCCTCCCCGTGGTTAAGTCGAGAGGCTTCACCTGGGGCCAACTTCCTCTTCGCAATATTCGAGGAAGATGGTTCAAGGAGAGTGGCCGAAGCTAGAGGCACCTGGGACTACAAACGAGAATACAAAGGCTTGGTTGTAGAGACCTATGCTGAACCAAAGGCCTCAAGAGCGATCGGGGCCACTTCCCTTCTCGCAATATTCGAAAGCAAAGATAGTTTGAAGGAGAGGGCTCGAGGCTCCGGTAGTAACCCGAGAATGCACGGAGCCGGCATTGCTATGTGGATTACAAAGGATTCTGGACTCTTGCAGTCGAGAATGTAGCCTTAGTAAGCTTCGCAATCGACTCGCGAAATGGGAATGCGCAAAGAAGCTCAGGGTTTCCCCGTGTTGTTGTAGAGGGCCTCCACTCACCCAGCCCCTCCCTTTCAATATTCGAGGAAGATGGTTCAAGGAGAGTGGCTCATCAACAGGCCACACGCGTAATTACCAATACGTGAGAATTGGTCGGTTAAGGATTCTTTACCGCGCAGTCGAGAAATCGGTGTTGGTTTTCTCGTCTGTCATTTTCACCGCGCAGTCGAATGCCTTAGCCAATGGTAGAACTCCGTGATAGTGTACACATGGAGTCGTTGGGTAAGGTATTCACTGCCAGCCGAGAATGCATACAAAGAAGCTTTCCTCGGTGGCTCTCGCGGGTTAGTTTCAGAGACTCTCCACCTGCCGCAGCCCATCGGCCCGCAATATTCACGTAAGATGGTTCTCAAGGAGACTCTGGTCTTTGACTGCAGAGGCCATCGCGCCTACTACTGTGAGAATTGGGTTGTGCGGGCGAGCTGGCCTGCGCATATGGTTAAGACCGGCTCGCAGCCAGCAAGCAGAGTCCACTAGAAGCTCGCTTCGACTCAAGGAGTCGAGAAACCGCCAGCGACTCTCCGCGGTTGATCGCCGAGGCCTCCACCCGGTCGAGCCCGGATCCTCTTCGCACATTCGATGAGCATGGTTCAAGGAGAGTGGCTTGACCGGTGGGAGGCACCGCAACCGCACACAAAGGGCTATTGACGGTATGACATTCTCGACTCCACAGTCGAAGGTCGCAAAGCAGCTTACAAAGAATGTGAAGACGCGGTAGTCGTAGGTCTCATGACCGCGAGTCGAGATTAACAGCCCGCCAGCCCGTAGTGTACACTTCTTCTCGCCCCTCGAAAGTCGAGAAGTTCTCGCCACTCGCGAGTCGAGAAGAAGGCCTCTGCATTTCGGACCACTGGCAAGTCAGTATTCTCAACTCGCCACTCCCTTCAAAGCATGTCTCCCCAAAGGGAGGATAAGGCCGTGAGTTAGAAATGCGATTCTGAAGCACCTGCTATTCTTAGTTCCCTCGGGAGAAAAAAATTTCCTAGTTATGTTCTCATAGTGAAACATTCTTAGACAGCTTTAGCTATATCTTTTGTGAATCTCTCCTAGTAATGTTCTGTCAATGCTACTTGCAATATCTTACTTACTAACACTGCCTCTCTGATGATTTCTATCTCGGTTGCTTGCTACTACTCTTACCAATCACTCTCACTTGTGCCTGTACAATGTATTCAATTCAACCACAAGCAAGAAAAAAGATAATGGGTAAAACAAAACAATACAAAAGGAAAACAGATAACGAGAGAGACTAGTGAGATTAATGAGAAAACAGAGAACAAGAGAGAGAAATGAGATTAAAAGGGTATGATATTACAAAAAACATACCCGAAGATTTGTCGCATGAGGAGGAAGCCCCTGTCGATTCCATGTGGACTGCTCGTCGCAGAAGCGTGAATAAGGATTTGCCGGGCCAGAAATTGTATCGAGGGGATTAATAAGAGCCTCAACAAATGTAATATAAGTAAATATGCGCAAGGACTTACGTAAAACTAAAAAGCAAAGAAGAAAAGGCCTCACTTTCTTCTCGTGCAAGCAACGCCGAACACTCAATCAAGCGCGAACACTTTGGCTACCGGAAGCTGCCTCGATCCGGCCACCAAGCTGTTGCCTTAAGATGGCCTTGGAATGGCTCGGCTCGATCGACGCTGACGGAAGACCCGACTTAAGGAAAATACAGAGCCAAGAGTGATCGTAGAAAACAGGGAGGAAGAATGGTCGGGGGAGAGGAAGAGGGTGCGAGCACTCGGCCGCACCCTCGAACCTCGTAAAAGTGCAATAATAAACTTCACGCGTGGGGCCATGCCCTCCATGACGTGGCAAGATCAAAGAAGTCTTGACATGGCCACGCAAATTTCAGCCTGCGAGGAGGCGCCAATGGCCATGACAAGATATTAAAGGTTATATGTTTATATATGTTACCTTATGTTATATATATTTAATATGGTTTCAATGGTTGAATAGTATTAAAGGTTATATATGGTTACAATGTTTACATATGGTTGTATGATTTAATATGGTTTAATATGGTTATATTTAATATGTTTGTATGGTTTTATATGGTTCATATGGTCATATTTGTGGTGTTTGGGGCTATATGGTTTTAATGTGAGCTTTTTCATTCAGGAGCATGTGAGAGGGAGTAAAATGGAGCCAAGGAAGTCCAACAGAGAGCATTGCCCTAGGCTCCAATGGAGGAAGATGGGTTGCCTTTTGTTGCACCCTTGCAACCGCATCCAGTGTTTGGAGAGGGATAATAACTACAGTTGATCCATTTGATAGTGTGAATGATGAAAGGTTTGGGAGATGATCATCTTGGAGTTGGTATCAGAAGCTTCTTATCCAAGTTGATACAATCATGTCCCGTGAAGCTCTAGTGATTGCATTGTCTCCTCCTGGTTGTTGGAGTCCCAAACTCAGCCTGAGATGGCCAATCGATATATTACACACAAGAATGGTGATAGTCCTGAATGCCCTATTGAACTACATACCCCAAGGCCCACCCAAGGCCATGTGGAAGATTTGGTGGTCGATGAGCATCCTTTGATCACAAGGAAGAGACGCTTATGTTTTTCATAAGAGGCAGCCTAAGGGTGCCCAAGAGGCCTAGAAGTGACAAATATTTAGAGAGGATGGAAAGTATGGCCCCAACCAAAGAAAACCTAGAGGCAATTAGGGGACAAGAGTGTTGCAACCTAGATTGCAAAGCTGCAAGACAATGTGGATGACCTCGCGTATAAGGTCCCAATACATTGACAAATTTCAAAAGATAGGATTAATTTCATTTACTCCTTGTGTAGGAATTCCAAATATGATGAAAATACACAGAAGGCTACTATATCAATTGAGGGGCATGAAGGTATGTATGAGAGCATTGAAATGGATTCTTGGGGTGAGCAAGTCTTCATTTTACGATAATCGAGAGCCAAGGTTAGAAAAGGGCACGCTTGTTCCAACATGGTAATGCACTCACTTTGAAACCTAGAGCAAATACTCTCAAGGCCATTGCGCCTTCTTGAGAGCTTTGTGAGATACATGTCTCAATCTATGCCCCACAAGTCGAAAGGTGAACGAGCACGTGGTGTGCGAGTGGTCCAAAGGGTATTGCCACAACATTACATCCGTAAAGAGTGCCTTAAAGAGGTCAACTCCATCCTAGAAACCACCGAGGTAGGCCTCTTTCTCAATCACATTTCAAATAGTTATGGAGCACTCACTTCTCGTGACGAGTGTCCCGCAACACATGCCATTTTCAAAGTGCAACACTTGCATTCAACTCAAGGATACACTTGCATCAACTGCAATAGAGAAAGAAAGAATGGCAATTAGGGGAGCAATTTGCGAGATCACCAAAGGGACCAAATATCATGTAGACAAACAGTATTGGCAAAGGAGAACATTTTCCGAGATGCAAATTTTACAAATTTTTGTGTATAATTCATGATAAGATGGACCAACACAAGACTTTCTTGCCAAAGCTAGATCCTTTACCCAAGCGCTGTCAAAACGCATTTCAAATGAAAGTAAGTCCAAGGGTGTCTTAACACATGGTCATGGAACCGAACATATGGTCATTTTGTGCTTGATCTATGGAGGGATGATCCAAACTTCCATGTGAGCTTCTATTTTCAAGTGTTTGAGAACACTAGAGAAAGGATCAATAGAAGGGAGGAGGTATTCCCTTCAAAGACCCATTTTGAGGCTTTGATGGATGATCAACCGCTTTGTTACCAAAGGCAAGATAAAAAGGCTCACATCCAAGGTGTCTAGTGAATCAAGGAGGACTTGGGATGATTTCCCTTACTTGAGAAACCATTGCCCGAGGAGCTATGTGTTCAATTGGACAACTGTTGGAAAGAAAACAAGAATAGATGGATGTTTGGGGCAATGTCATACTTGGATGCCAGAAGGAGTATTCAAAGTTGTGAAAGTGGATTCATGATGGTTGGGCATACGATGATGATATAGATGGATTCTTTGGAACCTTCTCCACCAAGCTCAAGAGAGAAAACGCACTAGTCTCCCTGAACTAATGGATGTGTTTGAGAGCTGCATTGACCCCAACCCAATGGCATTCTTGATGGATGAGGTTGCGATTTGGAAATCATTTGTAGAGGGATACTTGCTAGATGGTAAGGACCAGCTTGACAGACACACAAAGCCACTTCAGTTCAAGTTTTGGGTTAGGGATGGAATACCAATCATGCAATATAAGTGGAGACCAGTGACAAGTTGTGGATGCCCCGTACAAGGAATCGAAGTTGTGGCGCAGGGGTACGGCACAGTGAAGTTCTCATCCCTAAAGGGCAGCTAAAACCACTACCTCCCTTCAAGACCCATCAAAGAGTCTAGCCAACTAGTGAAGGGCATCAAGGATTACATAACGACTAGGATGATGTTCGAAATGGAAAGCACACCTCCATTCTTAAGAAAAATCAAATGGACTCCTAATCAAGTAATCGGGAGAAAGTTGTGACATGCTTAGAAACCCAACAACCATGTGGGAGGAAGCTAAGAGACGGGTTCTTGCCGAGTCAAGATGGGAGGGTTCTCAAGGAGCAAGCACGCCTAAGAATGTTCACTTGGGTCCTAACAAGGGTTCCAAGTGGTTTGTAGGAAGTAAGGCCTCAAAGCCAAAGTGGTTTGATCTTCCCCGAGTGGGATCCCTTTGAGGACATCAAGGAAGGATACTTTGTGCTAGTAAGGCCTGATGATGAGGACTGTCCAATATGGTTAGGGGTGGCACTCTCTGATGTAACCACCACTATGCCTGATGGAGAGGAGTTACGTCCTGGATTCCAAATTCAATATTGGGAGCCCATTGGGAGACACAAGAAAGGCAACTTGAAGGAGCAATATACCGGCCGGGAGAAGAAGTGGAGGGCAAATTATGCCGATCCTCAAAGGAGGGAATTGATGGAGTGTGTGGTATGGTCATCCAAGTTCTCACACTGCAAAGGAGAACACACACAAGATCCCAAAAAGGGAGATGGACAAAGCCATGAGCAACCTCCATGCTATATCATTGTATGAGGGTAGATAATATTGAGAAGCCTGAGAACTTTCTCAACTAGTGGTTTGTAAAATTTATGAGGAAAACAAGTAACCCAATTCTTTGTGTGTGATGTGTAATTCTATTCAAGTAATGAATTCAGAAATTTTTTTGTCCCATTTTCAGTCCGAGTCCCAAAATTCAAGATTTGTCCCACTTTAATTAAATACGACTTATAGTAATATATGTTTTTTGCAGATAAGCTTTGCCATGATTTGAAGTAATAAGTTTCAGTTAAAGCATTCACAGCCATCTATATTCTATATCTGTTGAAATTTTAGGCTAAAAATGTCGGCATATAGAGCAATGGTCAGCATATACAATAGCACTATTTAAAAGCTAGTCCAATTCTATGTATAAGCACTACTAATTTACATATTACCTTAAGGAAATAATATGGAATAGAGACTCAATATGCATCTAGACTAATTGGTTCCACAGTAGTAATTGCTAATGGCAAGTCAGTTCCTATGGACATTTCATTTGTTTAGAGTGATTCCATATGCCAGATCATATAAGACAGAGCATAACTAGAAGAAGCAACACATAATAAGTGTAAGGCCATTTAATGGGTCAACTTTAATCTACAAGAAGCATATATGCATTCAACAATAAATTACAATTACCATTCTATACTTATTACCCTGTATAGATCTATCCTTTCTTAAGCCCATAGCCAATGCTGTATGACTGTATGATTTACCATAAAGCAAAAGGATAGAAAGAAAGAAAGAAAGAATGATGTTTATCGTCCAGAAGAAAAAGGAGTAATTCGGAATTTCCATGGGCCAGTTAATATAGATAAGAAACCATAGCTTTAATGAATCAAACCTGAGAGATGCGCTCCAGATCACAAGATTTGCCTTGAATTTAATCATATCCATGCACCAGCTTAGGGGATCCAAGTGTTTTGGCAATTGTCACACCATTATCCTCTATATTTTCCAAGCCCTCTTTTCTAGTATTTACCTCAGAGATTGCAGCAGCTCCCGCAACGATTTTCTTGACATTCTTGTCATCTCCATTCTTTGCCACTGCATCTAAGCATATTTTAGGGCCAGATGCAATTTTAACCTTTCGAAATTGGAAGAGATTCTTCTTGCTACTGCCAGCAATATTTTCTTCAGCCAATCTTTCTGGTAGACATGTTTAAATCACCTTTCTTCCTGCCCATGCTTAGCCAAAACATGCAGCGATAAGACTCAATGCTCCTTCCCCAAATTGCGGATCATGTGGTCTACAGTGGTCAAATAACCCACTATATAACTGTCTAACCCTAATGCTACCGACAGTCCTTAGCTTAAGGCCACAATATTGCATATGAACTACGGCTCAAGCATATATCTCAGCTAAACTCATACCTTTAGTAAAACCGTTGTGTGTCCTTTTGATCACGTGCTGATGCATAGCGAATTACCCTGTCCGTTGATGCTTTTCACAATCGTTCTAATTGAGGATCTAAAATTTTAGGTTAAAACGACTTCATAGATAATAGAATGAAATGAAATACATTATTTCATGAAATGTTATAACCATACCAACATTCAATATCCATTTTGTCCATATTTAGAACCTTTACACATTACCCATAACTTTTTTTAGCCATTTCTTTCTTCAAGTTCTCACTTTTTGGCTCAAACGTTCATAGCAATAACTAAATTTTAATCAACAAAGATAGTCTTGGAAGGGTACTCACAAATTTACATATGTTATTATGCCTATGTGTCCCATAGGCCAATTGGTCTCCGTGGACGCTAAAAACCTATTCTATTCTATTCTATTCTTACATAGCATCAGCATTTCCAAATACCCACATATCACCACATTGATAAGTGAGTAGTCATCCTGTTGAAATAATATATATAACATTTATGCATATGTAGTAATATAAAAATAAATTAAACATAAAAATGCTGATTTAAATTTGGTTCAGACCAGTTTACGCTAAGTTAGTATCTTAAATCCAAAGTTAACGAAAAATTAAAATTATACTAAAAATTAAAGTGACATTTCAAGATCACTTTAACTTTAACAAAGGATGGAGTTGTCAACTGTTGAGCTGTAAAAATGGCGAACAACAGAGGTCGAACTCGAAATGCTAGAGCTCGAGAGCGTGCAATCATAGGTTGTGATCGAGGAATAGCTGGAGGCAGTCACAGTAGATTTGCTTCTTCACAAGATGCACCAGAACAAGATGAGATTAAGGATCCCTTAGAGCAGATTAATTTATCTTGAAACTTATATTTATGAAATGGGGCGGCCTTGAGATTGTTTTAGAAGGCCGTGAGAAGCATTCAGGCTTGGGGATCTCATATACATGCCTTTATATTTTCTCTGTTTTTTTGGTACTACAAATTCAAGCCGATAAATCAAGATGCTGGATAAACACAAAACACAATATAAATGATACATACTCTTGCTTTGCATCCTAAAAAATTCAGAACGGTTGTAGTATTGATAGAGAAATGGAGATTTGCGACTCCAATCCAATACTCTAGTGTTGAGGATATGGAACAAGATTTGTACAAGTATTTTATGAAGTTATTAGTTCCTGCATTCTCTGATGCAATAAAAATGCATAACATTAATAAATAACATGGCAATAAATTCTTTAGTTAATCCTTTGGTTAATATATAGGAAAGTTGCTCTTAACAAGACCCAAACTAGGTAATTACCCTGTCTTTAGGCAATTAAAGGCTCAAAATGTTATAACACCATGTTTACTTGGACAATATGATGGGTATGAAGATGTGCACTCTGGTTTACTACCAAAACAGCATGACTTATGTGAAAGTTTTCAGCGCATGACATAAGGAATTTGTGCTGGGCAAGTACCCATTGAAATCTGTTGAAATTGATGAATAGCATATTAGGGCAATCTCAGACTTTAAAAAAGAGGATATGTTGAAATCTTTGCCGTAAAATTCAAACCTTATCAAGGGGTGTTGACCATACAAGAAACCTTTTGAGATGCATTATGCTTAATATATAAATTCTTCTCAACGTGCATTTCAACAAATGTGCACTTCCAAAAAAAAAAAAAAAAAAGGGGGGAAAGAAAGAAAAGAAAAGAAAAGAAAAGAAAAGAAAATGGGAGGGTGAGGGGGATAAGAAAACACACAAGTTGATGTTAATGAAATTCATTTTAAAATGTAGAGAATATCTTCGATAACAAAGTGACACATGAGGTTATATGTGGAGCAATTTGGGCTACTAAAGTGCAAGTTTCAATGCCTCAATACAAAACTTAAGATGAAGCCGAAGAATGTCCTAATATGTAGCATAATAACAGGGGGTTTTCTTTGTGTTTTTGTACGCTTTTCACAAAGGTTTTCCTAAGATTTCATGGCGTATTCGAATGGATGTACTAATGCGTACATCTAGAGTGCACCATTTCTTAGTCGTTGGTCCTCTTTTTATTTTAGGGGCTGAACATGCAAGCCTCCTGGATAGCATTGCGGAGCTATGGTGGCCCTGTGTCACCTCTTTGCTTGTTCCCGGCCTCCAGTGGCAGAAAATTTCCGTGCTGAGGAATCTTGGGACATGGCCACAACTATTTTGGGACAAATCCAGGAAAACCTATTTTGTTTTTCTACCTCGGATATGGTGGAGCTTCCTCCGGTATTAGACTCTTATGCACCCAACCCTCTTAGCTTCTGCGCAAAGATTAAAGTGGAGGAAGGAGCAAAAGACCTCGAATCTGCCTGCCAGAATTTGGCCATTATTCTTCCCTTTTTTCAGGACCAGTTTCAAGATCAAATTTTCGGGAACGGGTGCTGTAACAATGAAATCCCTGTCGAGCATCAAAAGAAGGGGTAAATTCCTAGGAATCCATGCTTCTTCTTTCTGTAATGCATTTGGTGCTTTATATTTGATAATATTTGGGAATCTAAAAGTATGTCTTTTGTGCGGCAATGCATCTTCATTATGTAAACTATAGTGTAATTTCCGGTGATATCCCGAATCATGGAAGCGACATGGTTTCAAAATGTGATGCCCCTGTTTCGTAAAACCTATTTTGTTTTTTCTACCTCGGATATGGTGGAGTTTCCTCCGACATTAGACTCTGGTGCAACCCTCTGAGCTTCTGCGCAAAGATTAAAGTGGAGGAAGGAGCAAAAGACCTCGAATCTGCCCGCCAGAATTTGGCCATTATTCTTCCCTTCTTTCTTGCATGCATTGCTCCATTAGCCTGGCTTCATGCAGCCTAAATAACTTGCATGCATTGCTGCATTAGCCTGGATTCAGGGGCTTACTTTTGTGCCATCCCGTAACCTCTTTGTCTGAGTTCAGATATTTGTGCTGTTTTTCCTTTCGCTGAGTTACTAGTTGTTTCTGCAATGTGTGCACTACAGTCTTAAGGCCTAAAAATCTTTTTTCCTTGTTTTGCCCATATAATTATAATATCTTTCATCAACATTACCATTGCCTCCGTCCAATCCATTGGCAACTCAGACTGCCTCTGCTGTGAGGCCTTAATGCTAGGACTATTTAGGTTCTTGTTTGAAACATATCTATTGTGCAAGTTTGTTATCTTCTTTATTAAAATGGGATGGAGTTGGGTTTCGTGCTGGAACGCCGCATGTGCAGACGCATGCGGCGTTCCCTTCCCGCTTGCAGCTCCTCTTGCGGGACGCGCGGTGACAACATTGATTGCAGGTTTTGAATTGGCCGGCGTCCTGAATGTTCTCACCCCTACGAATTATCTTACTTTTTTGGCGCCACGATTTTTGGAGCTCAAGGGCCTGGGTCGTGTGTTTGGTAAGTATCAAAAATGGTAAAACCGTGATTGAATGAACTCTGATGCACTTTCCGCATTTTTTTTTTTTCTGATTAGACACAGATGACTCAAACTGGATCTTGAAACGCGATTTTTCCTGTGGCCTTGAGACGTGGTTTTGCATCGATTAGATCCTCTTGACGATTTGGAGTATGCAGATATCAGTATTCTTCATCTACATAAAATTTTTGTTCATCTTCTTCCATGTGGTAGGGTGCATGATTTATTGTATTTAAATTCAAAGATGAGGGATGGCAATGATCTTTTGTTTATAGATTGCGATCAGAGTAGGACTACTGCTTTAATCTTGCTGCAAAGGTTTCCTAGTTACCGTAAAAGACTCTGTATATTCGCCTTCAATTAAAACCTTCCCTGTCCATGCTCCAAAAGATCCTAGCTACTATCTGTATCCATGCAAAGTCGAGAGAGAATAAATGTATTTCTAAAGAGATTTGGATTGAAGGGTCAGATCGATTGTGAGAAGCTTGGCTTTAACACAGCGATGCCATGTTTTTGCAGGGGCCCTTATTTCATTTGCTCTGCCTCCAATTTTTGCCTTTTTCTCAATGCCAATGCACTGACTTAGGTAAGTCTTTTATGTATGGAACACTTAGGATCATTTGTACTTTGATTTTGGAGATGTATTTTCAACCATTTCTATAGGGCTTTGTTGTGCAGGTTCTGGACTATGAGTTCTGGACTATGAGTTTGGAGACCTGTTTAATTACGACCCAGGTGATTTGGCCTTTGCGGTCCCCTTGCGGGAGGATTCCGTAATCAATGCATCCGCTTGCAGGTTCGGGGCATTGATTGCCAATTTGAACCAAGTTCCTCTAATTCTCTACGCTGCTCCTCTACCTATTTTGTATTCAGAAGAACCCCCGATCCAGAAGGAAGCAGAAACCATAGAAGCTTCAAAAAGCATTGTGTTTTATGGGATCCCTTGCACAAGAATGTCCTTTCTATTTTTCAGGTAAGGAAGACAGATTTGGAGGGAGAGTTACAGTTTAGATCAAATTTTTAAATGGCTGGGATATTGGTACCTCTGTTCCATGCCAGATTAAGATGTAAAAGGAGAAAGGGTGAAGGCACATAATATGTGCCTCCGCTCGCTTTTCTATGATCAGGGTAACCCATTTGTTTTTCTTCCTTGGCATCTGCACAGAGATTCCATTTTGGCACAATTGCTGTCAGGTAGCGATTTTAAAGAAGAGTTTCCTCACAGTTTTCTGGATTATGCAGCTTTTGAAGCGGCCTCAAGAGTAGTTCTTCTTTTGCCATTCTCCAACTTCACCTTCTCCAAATGTGGTGCTGGTTTTATGCTCACATCGCTTCAGATAAGTAAGTTCTTATCCACGAATCCATCAATCCTTTTTTGCAGAAGTCCAATGCATCCAGACATTGTTCAATATGCAAGCATTTTCTTCTTTTACATTCCTTATATTTTTGATTAATGTAGACTGATTATAACCAGATAAATGCACTTTTATGGCATTTTTTCATACATGACAGCAGCTTTCAGAAGGTACTCCGCTAACTTCTGCCACAAGCTCCACTTTCTTTTCTTTGCTTTGCATTATGTTATTTTTTTTGTGTATCGTTATCCATCCTGCATGAGAGGCCTTCTCTATGTCGAATCCTACAACAACAAATCATTTATTGAAAAGGTATGGTAACTAGAATGTCTTAATCTGTGTAGTTTATGTAGTTTTATTCTTGACTCAAATCTTTATCATCACATTATTTGCAATAAGTCTTCGCTTTCGGCGCCAGTGTTAACCAGCAGTACAACCAGGAGAGAACTTGCAGTATGCTGCATGCAATATAACCAGGTGAGAACTTGCAGCAGAGTGAAAACTATAAGCTGCAGAGTGAGACAAGTTCATTGTAGTCTAGGATGAAATTTTGTGTATTCTCAGCACATTTATTCATATATATAGGCTATCAAGTTGCTCAGTATTACTAGAATCAGACTAATATATAGATGTTTTGGAGGGACTAGGAGGGCTATCAAGGGACTACAAGGTGTCAACTTGCTTTTTATAATCCATTGTTTACCATTCTTTCACTATCAAAGTAATGCTCCATTTGATGTATTGTTTGCTTGCTTTGCAGAATTGGAATAAAAGACATGGTTCATGCTTTTGGGGTTGGATTTCATCCCGTCTTGCACTATAGATGGAGTAGGGTCATTTTTGCAGGTAATAGATGAATGGTTAATGGATGGTTTGCATGTTTAGTGGGTAGGGATTCTTAAAAGAACTTGAATGTCTTTTTTGGGAAAGGCTATTCTCACGAGTATTTTGTCAAAATTTATGATGTTTGCAATGTGCAATGCTTGATTTATTGCCCATCTACAATTTTCACAACTTTTATGGCCCACAATCTTCACCTTAACCTTCTTAGCAAGGTTTTTTCTTAGCATGTTTTGCCGCTGGGACCTAGAGTACACACAATTAGGGCTGTAACAGCAGCGCAAGGAGAGCAAATTGAGTAGATTTGGGAGATAGCTCAAATACACAACTGTTGATCACGATGGGGTTAGTATGCATGTTCATGAGCATGTTGTGTTAGCATGCATCAGCAAGTTCAGAAGCAACATTAAATATCATGCATTGCAACTGACCTTACCGCTCCTTTACCTCCTAGAGCTTGGAAATTGAACTGCTCACAGGCCTTGCCCTTTGATTTGTGGTAGAACAGGTATGGCTACTTGAATCCTGATCATGGTGGAGCAGGTATGGCTCCTGCAAATCATGTCATATAAGCCGACACTAGGCTATATGGAGGTGATGGAAAAGTGGGTGATTTATTAGACAGTGTTTGTGAGATATATAACGTGTTGTTTGTGAGACATATACAGGGTGACAAGTTTAATAGTGAATAAATGGTGACAAGTTTAATAGTGAATAAATTGAATTTGTCTGGAAGGTCTTTACCACTCACAACTGTTGTCTCATGCATTAGGAGGATAAAACCATCTATCCTTATTGCTCTCAAATAGAGATGTCGCGAAATTATGAGAGTCAATGTCTCCATTCAGAGCATGTTATTTGAAGGTTTTATTCCAGAATTGTCACTTTTTAGTTGCCAGATAAAGAGACAGATTTATGGAGCTAAGTCATTTATGATCCTCTTACCAAAGATAGAATTTAAGTATATATCACCCTTGATAGTGTTGCATGTCCTTTTGCCTCAATAACATAGATTTGTTTTTATTTAGACATAGCAGAGCACATTATCTTATTATACGCATATTTTAATGTAGGCAACAACTCTAGAAACTCACTGATTTATAACCGAACTACACAAGAACAGCTAAACTCTCAATTCAATGTTATTATCTTTTGATTATTTGATATGTTTTTTTCGCATACATCATTTTATACATATGACTTTTAAAATAACATTTCTTTATTCATAGGTTTTATACATATTTTCTAAGGATTTTAAACGTTAACCACATGCCATAATGAGTGAACGGTCACACTTCTACTTCTGCGCATTTTATTCAAAATCCACACATTAGGCATATCAATCGCAACCCATGTCTTTATCTTCTCTTTCTCATCAAGCAAAAGGCGAATGGCTAATTCACACTTCAACGCATTTAATCAATCCACATATACTTGCTTGTATCCAATCTCACGCAACCCGTATTTTATCTTCCCTTTCTCATCAATTGCATCTCCATTTTACTCACGTCTATAGGCATTTGCTAAGAGCACATCAACTCTCAAGTACATCAACTCCTCAGGCACAACTCTTGCCATGGAATTTGCATCATCTATCGCACCCAACTTCCACTCAATTGTCCTGCATGGCTAACTCTTCACCGAGTTGCCACTATATATTACATCTATGGACGGCGATTACAATTACAACGATCTATTCCACATACCTTCATTCCGTCAACAATGTTAGAGCTGGGCTTACCATTGGGTTGACAAATGTTTCTGAACTTTTCAAGACATATTGTTTATAATGTGGTTGCCTTAAAGCTTGATGTTGAAACTCTTAAGACTTGTAATTTTTGGATTACACCAAGCTTGGTTGGGCACACATTGTGGTGGATTATCAATTCCACGCTCTTGCAGGGGATACTTTCTTATCTATAAATACTTTGTATGTATGTGTACATCGAACATATATATTTAGAACTTCTGTTTGCATAAGTTGTCAATATATTTCTATTTTGCTGGTATGCACATTTTAAAAAGGCAAGCGTGCTCTCTTACCCTTCTATGTAGCACTCCGTCTTTAACGTTCCATTCTGTTGCAAGATCCATTACTCGGAGTGTATTTACACATCCTCAAATAATGCCCATAACACATTTACATATCCTCGAAAAATGCGACGCATTACATATCCTTGGTAATGCAGGCATGGCCGGCCCTGCAATTCTAGTCTATTATGTTATTTGATTCATGGTTATTTTATTTTATATTACAGCATTTACCCTTTAAACAAGCTGCGGGCGCTCAACTTGGATATTCACGGGAAGCAAAAAGAAATGATCAACACGATGAAGGTGATATTTTATATCACGAGTTTGTATGTGGGTTGAAATCCCCCAAAATATCGAATATAACGTATTTTTCATTTCTGGGTATACAATCTTTAGGAGCAACACTAGCCAACATGGAGCACATATGCATGGACATTAGAAAGTGGAGGTCACGTGTTGCACATTGGAAGGCCGCAGTTATTATTGTCATACACTCATAGCTCAAAATTAAATATATTCTTGCTATCTTTCTATCTGGACAAATTGCATATTTCCTCTTGGAACAATCCATGTTCTAGCATGAACCATGCCCTCTTATGCATTTGTTCAACTAGAATATCAAGCTTCTTAGTAATTGATATATAGGTCCATACAAAGTTCTCCTATGCTTGCTTTTGTTAGGGCAAAGAAGAACAAGAATTACACAATGTAACAACCAACACAACTACTATTAACATTAATTAACACAAAACCATTGGGTCCAACACATTTAAATTAAAACCCCCTTAAACTCCCTTTGGTTTTAGTGCACTTATTCACAGAGGTGACTCAAAATGACGGAGGGCGTGGATGAAACATATTCACCTTATTCGTAATCTACACCGTACACAAAGTTCCTCGTTTGTGGGGTATGGATGTCACGAATTTGTTATCTTTGTATAACAAGTTTTGCAAAATACTATAAGATTTCAGGCAATATACTATATGCTCATGCATATTACATTCCATAATTTGCTTATTGATACTGGTCAAGCAGATATGGAGGAAGACTTGGAGCAAGTAAGACAATGGCGAGTAAGTCAAGGAGAAGGAGAAGGCATCAAAGAGAATGAGGCAGATGAGGCAGAAGAACCACGCATAAATAATGATCCGGATACATATGGATTGGGTGTAAAGATCCTGCGAACATTGACTGAATATATATTCTTTACTTGCATTGGAGGATGATGAGTTTCACTTGATGAACTTCATCACTTCCATATTTAACATGATGACCTGACGTGTTTAACTTGATAACTTTATAAAGCATGTGTTTTTCTTTACTTGATAATTGTCTCTTCTTATGACCAAAATTTATTTGATATTATAATCTATGACCAAATTGACATTCTAATGGATGCATGCTAATAGTTGTGACTTAGCTTAACCAAAAGTTTGAACATTTAGCATGAGCACCACACCTCAGATGCAACATCTACTGGAGGTAGCCTAATGGGATACAAGATATCTTTATGGATCGAATAAAAAAGAGGATATGATGAAACCTTTGCCATAGAATTCAAACCTTATCAAGGGGTGTTGACCATAGAAGAAACCCTTTGAGATGCATTTTGCTTAACATATGAATTCTTCTAACGCATCTCATGATACCTGAAAACATCCCCCACAGCGCTCCCGAACATACTCACGGCTCGGCCGTATACATCACGGGGACTTTCCTCCCATAACCATCTAGCCATGGCGGGGCCCTCAGTCTAACTCGGGCCATCTGGAAGATGCTCGGTGAAGTTCTGGAGGGTCGTGGCCCCACGCCTTCAATGGGGCTCTATGTCATGAGCGTGAATACATGTTAGCACACGCATAAATCATATATAAATAACCACCACGGTGGCACATCCATCCAAGTACTAATGGCAAAGAATATGCATCTAATCCCTAAGAAGCACCGAACCCCGGGTTTCTGCAGTTGAGACTCTGTGAGGATGGGTACGGCGGCTCGATCTCAAGAGATCAGACGGAGAGTATAACACAGGCGTTGGGCAGCATAAACGATTAGCTAGGGTTATCCCTCCATCCGCCCCTCCACCATGCACACTACTTGGATGAGTCGAATCGTACTATGGCATCACTATAGCCTTTCGGAGCGCAGACTCAAGGTGTCATAGCCGAGGCCTACTCCGGTTTCACAATTTTGTCCAGGTGGGGGAGGTCGGGAAAGCGATCCCCTTTGGGATCACAATGGTTCATGGGTGAGCTAGAATCGATGCCGCATCCAGTGACCCCCAGCATCCATGCCGACTTACTCCCTAAATCTACACACAAAGTCTGAGGGGTGCCCCATCTGGGTCCCACACCTCTCTGCACCAGTGTCAGGACCCATGCTGACCCTCTACGCGATCGGCTACTCAGGGCCCTGGCCCTTTGTAGGAGTCCCGGGGCCTTGTATGTTCGTGCAAGGCCCCACCCACTTCACCACTCACGTCCCTTCTGCAGTGCTAAAGCAATTCCATAGCATCCACGACTCGGTGGTCTCTGTGCAGTAGCAACTAATGGGAATGTCTGGGCTCTATCTGAGGCATACTACAATACATGGGCTCGGAGGTCTCTACCCCCGTAATCCCCCATCTCGGGAGTAATACTATGCAAGGAACTATCAATCCATCGTGTAAGAGCAAAGTCACAGAATGTCGAGAATGAGAGGGCTCACCTTCGCAATCAAGGGACCCAGTTTTACGGGTAAAGCATAGAGAACCACAGGAAAGCAGGAAGAAATACACACAACAAGTGCCCATGAGCTACCCTCTGAGATAACACAGCTAAGCTACGGACTAACCGTCGGTCGGGCTTGGGATGGCTCCATCTCAATTCTTGAAGAGATGCTGGCTGCTGCTCCTCCTCCTCCATCTCCCATTGCTTCTAATTCAGTTATGGGGCACAAAAGCCCCTAATTTGGGTGTCAAAATGGAAACCTGCCTTACCCAAATCGATTTGGGCCAGGTGGCATGTCATTAATTAACTAATTTGGTATTTTAGCCCTTTTGGAGTTGCCCCTAGGGGCAGCCCTCGTTATGTGGGTGTGTGGACATATCCGGTATATCTTGCGGCATATACCTAGCATATCTTGGTATTTGCTAAAAAGCGTTTGGTGCCTGTAAGTGCTCGGTCATCAGCCATTCCTTCAAATCACGGCTTAGAAATCATATTGAGTTTGGGCCTCTAGATGCGTTGCGGTGCGAGCTAAGAATAGATAGATGGTGTGGCGGTCTCGATGCATCGATGGTGTGTGGAAAAGGCTGCTTCGCGAGGACTTGGTTTTGTGAAGACAAGAAGAATAATGTAGCACTTCTTTTAGGTGGTGTTCAAGAGGGATAGGGATATAGCCATGGCTGCTTTGTAACCTAGTGTCTCATTAACATTTGTGCAAAGGGTGCATTCTTTGAAAAGGAAGGAAGAGAGCAAAGATTGAAGTCGTGAATCGTACCAGAAGCGCTAAAGTGCACGAACCTTTACAATGAAGAAATTATTAACCCGGTCGGAACTGCAAACAGCAGTGCGTAACAATCCATGATATGATACTTTAGTATAGTTGTTCAAGTTTGATCTTCAATTTATATTCATTGTCGGGTTGTGGATATTTTAGGCAACCCGGACCTCTTGGAGAGGGAGTTCAACGAGTTTCTATCTAGGTGCGGTATTGGTGAGCCTTTAATCTTTCTGCTCTCTTTATACAAGTGTGAATCATAGCTAACTGGTTTGCTTCAATTTTGAGAGGATATCTGGCGGAGTCTTCCGGCAAAAGTAAGATTTGTGTGTAAGTCTGATGTTTTTGTGGGAAGTGGGTGAGATTAACATGTATGCAAATGTGGAAGAACTAAAGATACTCTTCAAATTTTCAACGAATCACGGACAAAAGATCTGGTTCGTGGAATGTAATGATTTTTAGTTATGCCCATTATTGTGACGAGGCGGGGTATCGTCTATTCCATTCCATCACGGCAAGTACATGGGGTAAAAATAACTAAAGTCACATGCATTGCCATTTTGGGTGCTTGTCACGGGAGATCTAAGCGAGGAGGAAAGTATGTCCATCATATATCCAAATATCTACTGGGCCTGATGTGTTTACAGTTAGTGCACTCCACTTCTATGTATACCGTCGGTGGTCTTGCTCTTCAAATTTTCAACCCAAGAATCGCGAATGAGGTATAGTTACGTGGAATGTAATGATTTTTATTATACCCATTATGACTGACGGGCAAGAGGCTATCGTCTATTCCATTCCATCACGGCAAGTACATGGGTAAAACCAACTAAAGTCACATGCATTGCCATTTTGGGTGGTGCTTGTACAAGAATCAAGCGAGAGAGGAAAGTATATCATGCATATATCACAATATCTCTACTTTAATTCGATGTGTTTTAAGTTTAGTGCACTCATTTCTATATATGCCAAATCTGGTGGTCTTGAGGATCTTGTGAGTGTTCTATCATCTTCTCTCCCAAAAGGCCGACACTTTGGAACACAATGATGTGATTATCTCTTTGAATATGAGGATTGCTTACATGTTTTGGATCTTTTCCACAAGATGCGAGGATTGATTGGGAGCCGCCGAGATCACATTTGTAGGCATCATTGCAGCACACCTCTGTAGGATCCATTAGGGATGGGGCAAATCACAGGTCATGCCCAGCTCATGAAGTCTAGTCACGAAGATCGATTATCGCACTTGGAAATATGCTTATTATTGGCATGTCGCAAAATGTGGATTTTAAAGTGCTTGACAATAGCCTAAAAAATGATTTAATTTCATGGAATCACGATAATTTAGGATACATACCCGGCAAAGGGATAATAAAAAGACCTTTGTTTTGTTTTGGGAAATGCAACTTCATAGTCATCGGCCTTTCGATTGACTTCACGTCACACTCTTCTAAATACATTCCACAATAAAGCACTTAGAAAGAAGTTAAATATGTTCATTCACCTTTGTCAATTCGAGGTGTGGGGTGATGCAGTTGAAATATATGCTCAAGTATGTGGATGTGTTAAAGTTCTACTCGGTGTTGTTAGAATGCCCATAAGCAACAATGTTTCACGGAATGCAATTATTTGACATATCTTTGAACATGGCGATGATGGAAGGATGGCTTCGAACCTTTGGAGTGCTGAGAAAGAAGGCATAAAGCTAAATCTTTGCATGACTTACATTCTTTGCTTTGGCGGATGTGTGTGCTAATATATAGGGTCCTTAGAATTTGTAGCTTATATACATACACATCTCATTGAATGCGGCATTAGGTTAGACATAGTTGCCAATAATACAATTATTACGGCTATATATTAAATGTGGTAGCACCAGGATGCTTGTCAAGTGTTTGTGAGAATCGCTCCATGATGTGATTTCTTGGAATATGAATTATATCGGCATAATATGCTTGGTCGAGATTATAAAGTGCATTCATTTGTTTTCATTTACAATGCTTTCACGATTTGAAGCAGGATGTTGTGACACTTCGCGGTGTTTTGGCGTTTATGAAAGATGGGAGCTCAACCTTTTGGGATTTATGTTCCATGCACATGTAATAAAAGCCATAGAAACAATGGATATAATCGTAGGTGACAAGTTGTTGGATATATGCAATTATACAAGGTTTGATGGGGAGGCAAAGTTTTTTGAAATTCATTACCGAGGATGTGACTTTTATGGTGCGTTGTTGCTCCGGGTTATGCTAGTTGCCGTTGAAAGAGGCTATGAAAATATTTGTTGCAATATTTACATGGGGACATAGAAGCAGATAAATTGACATATACCACCTAAGTATCTTAAAATCCCACATTTTGTACAAGCCTTGAGAGACTCTTGAAATTGGAAGCTTTTGTCCATGCTTCTTGGATAAAGATACGAGATGAATTTAACTACATTACAACACTTGGCAACACACTTGCAAGCATGTATATCAATTTGTAAAAGCATTGGGGATGCCACCATGTAATGAACATGCCCTTTTGGTGGCTTTGCCATTTAGAAGGTTGAGAATGTTTCCCTGTCTGTTGCTTGATAAATCAATGGTAATTACTCTTGACACATATTTGAATGGCTCATTTGATTTACCTTCGATATTAGAGTAGAAAAATATCTTGATATAACGTGTCTTTGCCATTAGAAACCTCAGAAACATTTTGGTCTTCACTAAAAGGATAAACTCTTCATGTTGTGCATTTTGTGGAGGAATTTCACCTTCTTGAAACATTGTTTGATATCTTGCACTTGAAGACTTGGCATATTTGCTATCCAAATAGGAAAGGTCCTTCAAGTGAGAGTTATAACAAAGGTCAAGACTTTAGATCTTTCATACATTGAAGAAATGCCGGTATAGTTCAATAAAGGTTATTCCTTTGGCTTGATTGTTACCTAGATCAAGCGTTGTAGATATGCTCAATTTTCTAAACTTGTGGGCAAGAAATTACTAGACAAGCTAGCTCTGTAGATTTGAGCAAATTGCTGAGATTTTTAGGTATGCTCCCGTCAAGTTATTGGAAGATAAAAGCAAATTCTTTGTGAGAGAGCTACATTTGCTGAGTACGAGGATTTGACGGAGGGGTTGATTGTTGCTTGAAGATCTTCTTGCAGGGACAGTTGAAGGCTCAAAACTAGGAAGGCATTGGTTGATAAGAGAGTTGTTGAATAGATAAGTATCGGGAAGTTTGGAAAAATTCCCAAATGAAGAGGGTATGCTTCTGAGCTGATTATTCGTTAAAGCGTACTTCTTCCAAATGAGACTCATGCAATTCCCACTTTTTGAACCCTATTATGTCAATCCAAAAGGATGTGTGAATTGTTTGGTCCATTATTGTTTCAAGACTTTTATCTTGTGTGAGAGTAAAAACTTAGAATAAATGGCCTCCTTTTTGCAGATGGCGAATCAAGAAACTAAATAACACATCCAAAACCAATGAAATAGTTTACTTTCTCCAAACAAAGTACTGGTAATATGCAATAAATTTTTATTCATAAATAATATCATTACAATTTATTTAATAGAATAGAATATACTTTATGGTTAAGCCATTTCACCCTCTCCAGGCCATAGAGGCAATACCTCCGTCTTGCTTGACACCTTGATAATATTAGGATAAGCCCTAAATTCGAATTAGGGTTTTGGGTTAGAGTTTCACCTTTATAATTTAATTATTAACATAGCTAACGTTAAGCATGAATAGTCATGTGCCATTAATTATTCGTAGTGGCGTGTCGTGTATTTATACTTAAATAAGTATAAATATGTGGAGACGTCACACCCCCCTCAAAAAAAGAACCAAAAAAGAAAAAAAAAAGGGGATAGCACACACGAGTTGATATTCAAATAAAAAAGTATTGAGAGGAGAATCCTCCTTATCTCAGAGGTGATTATCATCATAGCCTGCCAAATTATGTGTTTTAGTTGTGTTTAGGCCCTAAGGTCGAGAAGGCCAAGTGATGGTATGTTAGCGGTCGTATTTTCAGATTAACCTTCCAACTTTTGTCTACAAGAAGGAAGCAATATTGAGTGCCAATCAATTTGTGTAGCAACTTTTGTTTTCAGAGTCGATGTCGCCGGATCCTCGCTGCTTCTTAGATTAGCATGCCGGATTGTTCTCTAGAGGGTGCCTATGGTTCTTCTGTTCTTATGGATGGTGGTATATTGCTGGAGGCGAGTAGCTTTGCTTCTTCTTATGCGGTTCAAATCCTCCGGCTAGAAGCTCTTTTTTAGGTTCCCTTATATTTACATCAGATACTGTTACATGATGTTTTTCTCATAATCTTTTGTTGTAGCACTGAGCATGCAGAATTGCAAAAATAGGAAGAGCCTATACATGGATTGACTTATGTCAATGGTGGCGACATGGATAATTCGATTTGACCTACAGTCGGGCCACAGGCAAACACTTTTGACAAACCAAATATCACAACTACCAACATTTAGCTGAGGGAAGGGATAAGAGGTAATAAGGTAGCCACGCAGTCATTTTTGCCTTCAATGGCGAGGATTTTGAGTACAAAAAGCAGTGGAGGCCTCAATCTTCCACTATGGTAGGGGGAGCATCCATAAAAACTAGTTCTAGTTGAATCTGCCGGTCGCCGTCTCTTCTGAAGCTCTTCCCCTTTTATGCTGCCGCTCTTCACCACTCTGGTATCCGCTCTTGTATCAAATTGAGATAGGGAGGTGGAGGCAGCAAAAATTGCATGTGGCCACCCCTAATGTCCCACATGGTGGTGTGTGGGGCAGGGAATATAAGGGAATCTTCCCTTCATCAGAAGGAAGGCCCATTAACCTAATTTCCAATCTACAGGCACACAAGCTATGTAGAGCAAAGAGAAAATAAAGGAGCCATAACCTGCACTGCCCTACATATCATGCAGGAAAAAGGGGTCAGTTCAGTAACTTCATTTCTGCAGGATGTACGCGACCATTTTGACGAATTTGTTAACGCATCTATGGAAGAGCACAAAAATTGTTTCAAAAGCAGCCTCAAAAGTTGTTTGGCACAGCGGCTCCAGCTACTCCTCCAGTCGATAAAGTTGAGCCAGTAGAGAGCGTTTTACCTCTTCGGGTCAGTACATCCAAGTAGCTGATGAGATTGAGATTGCAGTTACCACGTTTTAGTAATACTCCTTTTTGTAATTTATATTTACAGCTATTAATATAGTTATTGTATCTATACGTGTGGTAAAAAATGTGCCTGTAGTAATTTCGGAATTGCTGAAAGGTTTGTTGCATATGATGCAGCGAACAATAAAAAAACACTGTTTCTGTGTTGGCTGCAAATTTCGTGTCGGTTTATCCAAGCATATCAACATGTGTGAATGTGTTTTTTGGCCTGTTAAGGCCAAGATCAAGTACATCATTGTTAAAGTTGCATGTTAACTTCAAATTAGCAGTGCTTCTAGATCTCTTGAATATGGAATGCAGATACAGATTCATTCTTACGTGGCATTCATAATCTTGTTACTCTATATATTAGCTAAAATGGCAGCGTAGACAATGGAGTCCTCTGGGAATTAGGCATATAAGACTTTTGTCTTCGATTAGATACCATATTCAAGGTTGGCTTCAAACTCAGAACTCAGGGACAGGGACAGGGACAGGGACAGGGACAGGGACAGGGACAGGGACAGGGGCCAGGGACAGGAGACAGGGACAGGAGAGTTCAGGAGATGGTTGCAAGATGGGGCTCTTAAAAAGGGAAAAGGACATGAACTCATGGGAAGGAACAAAATGGTTGAACAATAGTAGCACATAGAGACGACATTACAAAAGTTGGAGAATGGAGCAAATGCTGGCTCTACTCTTCATAGATGAAGAAGATGCAGCCCCATAGAATTCTTCATATGGACATAAGAAGACTGATTTTGTATAGAATAAGCTGCGATAAATGCTAAGCTTAAACTACATTCAAGGATTTTGTTTAGAGCCTTTCCTACCTGCATAAGGCTGTAGACACCCATGCAAGGACATTGCTTGTTTCATACTGAACATTGTTGTTGTGTGTCTATCATCAGGATGCATTTCCTGTTGGACAATTCTCATCGTTGTCTCTTAATGTTGATCTTGAATCTCACATGCTTCAGATAAACCACGATATTTTTAGGAGTAAAGTGTTCGGACCAAGGCTTTAACTGTCCTTGGTGATAAGTAATATCAAGGTTCATTGTTATTTATAACATATACTGAAATTGATAGCTGTAAGACCCAGAGGCCCACACTACACAGGCAAAACAATTATTTGAGAAGAGACGAGCATTATAATATAGAAGGTACAGTACAGGAGCCTCGTTACTAACATATATCCTGCCATTGATCTACCAGTTGTTACACAGCAGAGGTAAGTGCAGCTTAGTTTTACCAATTTGGCTTGCAGCAAATCACGTCTGAGTTCAATGGCTGATATCCATTCTTAAGGTACATATCTAAACTCTTTGATGGATTTTGTTGACAGGAACTATTGCCTTGTAAATTATTAATGCAATGCACTATACACTTTGTATGAAATTTCTTATTTGAATATTTAATGTCTATTAGCGTTTATCAAAAGCCTCCTCTTGTTAAACTTCGTATATCTGATATAGCGTTAAGTCGGCATAGTAATGCCAAGTACAGGAAGGGAAACTAAGGATATAACTTTTGATTCTCTCTTGTATCCCTGGGTTCCTTTTCGTGAAAACTCTATTGCTATGCATAAATTGCCAATTATATTTGGAAGAGATCAATCTGAATTGCTTCATTATATGGGCAGTAAAAAATCTTCCGTTGTATGTGGACATTCTTCATTAACAAGTTTGAATAAGGAAGATTAGATGCAGATGAGTACAATGCATCATTCATCATTCTCATTATGACATCATTTGTCAGATTTGTTAGTTCTGGAGACCAAGAACTTTTATACATTCCATATTACTATGTAGCAATTACAAAATAAATTCTTGAATAGTCTCCTTTTTGTGTTTTGCACCACATTACGGTTTTGCAAATAGCCTTGTGTTCAAGTCTCGGGGGTTCGTTATATGTCCTCATGGATGCTGCCAATGTGGCATGATGTAAAAATACTATCTATCTATCTATCTTTCTCTTACTTAGGAAGGGTAACACGTCTGGCTGGTAAATGGTTTGGTCCTTGATATATCACATTAGTAGACGAGATTTTGTTGCCCCTGAATCTGCTCAATAATCACCCTTGATTTGGGGTTTTTGTCGTAGTATCGGGATTTTGTATACATGAATGTCTTTTTGTGTTGATATTGTGGAGGAAGCACGGGATGACGCTGTGAGGGGAAGGCCCTTGTTGATTCTCCAGAATCAACACAAAAAGAACATTGGTGCAACGTGAATGCAGGTAAGTCACAATTCATCCCCAAGAATGCAGTTAAAATCGATTCATCCCCAAGAATGCAGTTAGAATCCTCCGAAATGCAGGTAAAATTGGAGAATCTGTGCGTAAAATAGAGAACATCAGATAAAAGAAAATAGAAGCCGTGCTAACATTCTAAAGGAATGCCGTGGTAAAGGCGTGGTTAGGTACGTCTGAGGTGAATTATGGCTCAACTTGCATTTATGTTATATATACGCCATATGGTGTTCTTTCATTATAAAATAACAAGGTCTTTACATCGGGATTTTATTTATATGGCACACTTACATGGTTGAGGGCAACCCGGCCAGCGTTATGTTTATTGAATATGGTTGAATATATTTTAATGAATGGCGTAGATTAGTGTGAAGGAGGAATAAAGAGGAGGATATCTTGATTGGATGGTCAAAGATAGTAGCAAAATAAAAAGATGTAAACACGAATTTGTTTTCAAGCGTAGCATAAGCGTAAGCGTAGCGTATCTTGATAATAAAGATCTTCGACATAAGCGTATCCGTGATGTCATCATATCTTAGGACAACTCTCACGAAGGGTGTGGCATTAGTCTTCTGACTCAACCTATATCACATACAGCTATGAGAATAAGCAACAAGTTTATGCTTAAAAAGAAGCAATTGTTTGTTAAAAATTTTGAACGTGGAGCAATTATTGACAAATATTAACAAATAATTCTCTATTGAAGCAAATATATATATTTTTTTGAAGGATATGAGACTCTTTTTATTGACAAGAACAAAGGGCAATACACAATCACGGAATAAAACCTAGTGGATAGGCTACCCAACTAGGCATAAACTTGCGATCATGCATAGAGACACCATAAATACGTCACATGAGTTCTCTTTTTATCATCGGTGAGATGAGCAGCGATAAGCTTTAGTGATCTTATGACACAATGAAGAAGCTCTTGTCCAGTGTATGCACCTTGGAAAATACACAAATGTGGCCCTCTGTTAGATAGATCACAAAATCCAACTAGAAGCAAGATGAAATGCTGTTTATGCAAGTTAGGTAAGCGGGGATAAAGTCGAAATAGGATCTCACGGCTAGTGAGACACCTTGAGAAAAGTGAACAACTCGCCCAAGTAAGTAAGTAGATGATCGCACAAAAGCGATGTTCAATATTTTCAACATGTTGGCCACGGAGACGAATCGAGAACTCTAGGGTTTATCTTGTGAACCAAGACATTCCTCCGAGATGCATCTATGGAGAATTTTCAATCATAGCGTTGACACTTTAGAGGGTGGAAGTTTATCCCATGTCCATATCAAACACTTTCCAGCTGTGGTTGAGGAACTGAAGATGCCACCCGCTGCTTAGGGATGGGAGAGGCTCACAATCAAAGCGGCATGTGCGATGAAAGAAACAAAACTTTTAGAAGGCAATACATGCATCACATATCCAAATAGGCACATCAGCCTATGGTTCTTTACCTGTCGATGGCAAATCAGCCACCACAATCAATTTGTCGATCCCATACGTATAGCGAAATCACCGTCACGAAAAGCCTCCACGATAAAGATGGCCAGGAATCTACCAATTTGCAATCATTAAAACCCCGAGTGTTCTTTCTTTTGCAAAGCCCAGGCCTTGTAACTTGCTCCTAGGGTAATTTAGCCATTCAGGACTGATTTGGGAGGGTCGATTTCGCCATTCGAGCCTCGGTGCGAGCGACCAGCGCGGTTTCTGGTAGACCTCGGGGCCAGCTGATTTTGACAAGTTCTCGGACCCGATGCGGAATCTTTGGGCCTTCGAAGAGGGGCCTGAGCGGAGGATCAACGGTCCGGATAGAGCCGGGCTCAGGAAGTGGTCATTAAGCGATGCAGCCCGAGAGGCCCGGCGCGGGGAAGAAGGAGCTGCCTCGGGAACTTTTTGGATCCGCCTCGCGGGGTCGGACTCCCCTCTTGTGAAAGGATCCTGCCAAAGGTCGGCCTCGTTTGACTTGGGAAGGGTACGGCTCGGTTTACTTACAGCGGGCTGCCGACCCGGATTCTAATACTAACCCTTTGACCTAGACCTTCTCAGAAAATTTCGAGAATTAGGTACATTAATGCTGGAAATGGATTAGGATTCCGGTGACAAAATCGAATTGTACAGTACAATGCATTAATGCGAATTGTAGATGTCTGCTTGCAAAAGCGCTCCCAGGCTTCTACTTGCCACATCCGGGAGGAGGGGCCGGTTAAACTCCGCTCCGTCGGTTCCCCGCTGCTCGTATTCTGTTGCGGCTTCGGCGGTCCCAATTACCTTGATTGAATCTCGGCCCCAGCGCAAACCCTTCTAGAACACGGCAGCCCACCGGGGTTTTACTACGTTTTAGGCCCTCTATGTCGGTCCGGTAGGACCTTCGCGTAGAGTGACAACGTGGAATTAGAGGGTGTTGGCGAACAGACCCTAAAATCCCAGGCTGCTTGCCCGAGATTTCCTCTCCCAAGGCCACGGGGATGGTGGAGGCGACCTCCCTCCTCGGGAATGTGATTTGACTCTGCCAATGGACTCCAGGCATTGGCGTTGCCACAGGGACCAAGTTCAGAGTGGCCCGAGGAAGACCATGACCTCCAAGAGGCATAGAAGTAGCTCACTTCCATCACACTCGTAGTCAATTGGCTGGGATGTGGATCTCTGCGGGGATCTTGTCGTGGAGAGCGTGAGTGTTTCTTTCTTTTACCAAAACCGACCTTGTAACTTGCTCCTAGGAGTAGTTGCATGCATTAGGATGATTTGGCGAAGTCGATTTGCCATTCAGGAGCCTCCCGGTGCGACGACAAGACAACTGCAGTTTCTAAGTGAGCCCTCCGGGGCCATGGTTGACAGGATTCTCGGGGCCGTCTAGATCTTTTGGGCCTTCGAAGGGGGCCACGAGCGGAGGATCAGCAGTCAGGATAGAGGCAAGACTCAGGGAGGAGTGGTCATTAAGCGTCGCGGCCAGGAGGCTTGTTACCGAGGAAGAGCGCCTGGGAACTTTTGGATCCGCTCTTGAAGTCGGTCTCCCTCTGTGAGGATCCACCTTAAGGTCATCTCGTTGACTTGGGGAAGGGGTGCCAGCTTCGGTTGCCACATAGCGGGCTGCCGACTGGATTCTAATGTAACCTTTGACCTAGACCTTCTCAGAAATTTTTGAAAGGTGGGAACGTGTCTTTGGAAATGGATTAGGATTCAGGCGGCAAAAATGGGGAATTTATTTTAGTACAATGCATTAATTAGAGGAATTTGAATGTCTTGCCAGCAAAGCTAGGCTTCTACTTGCCACATCGGAGGGCTGTTAAACTCCGCTCAGGTCAATTCCCCTTGCGCGTATTCTCGAGGCTGCGGCTTCACCGGCCAGGTCCCAAGTGCTTGAATGATCTCAGCCCCAGCGCCAAGCCCAACTATAGAACACGGCAGCCCACAGGGTTTCACGTTTTAAGAGGCCCTCTCGCTATCGGTCGGGGACCTTCTTGTAGTGACAACGTGGAGTAAAGTGTTGGCTGGCGGGCTCTGGACCCTAAAATCCCGAATTTGCCTGAATTTCCCTCCCCAGGCCACAGGAGACGGTGAGGCTGACCTCCTCTCCCGGGAATGTTGACTCGCCAATGGTTCGGAAGCGTCGGCGTTGCCACAGGGACCAAGTTAGTGGCGGAAGACCACCGACCTCAAGAAGCGTAAAAGTGGCTCACTTCCATCACACTGCGTAGTCAGTTGGCCACCAGGATGTGGATGGGATCTTGTCGTGGAGGCGTGAGTGTTTTCTCTTTTCTTTTTACCAAAACCGACCTTGTAACTTGCTCCTAGGGTAATTTGCATTCGGTTGATTTGGCGAGTCGATTTGCCATTCAAGACCTCCCGGTGCGAGAGCGACAAGACAACTTCTGCCGAGTTTCTACAAAGTAGACTACTGGGGCCAGTTTGACAAAGTTCTCGGGCCAAAATGGAATCTTTTGAGCCTTCAGAAGAGGGCCTGACGGAGGATCAACGGTCGGATAGAACAGACTCGGGAGGTGGTCATTAAGCGTCACTGACCCAGGGAAAAGACTGCCGGGAACTTTGGATCCAGCCTCTTGAAGGTCGGACTCTACCACCTCTTGTGAAGGGGATCCACCTGGAGTCAGCCTCGTTTGACTTGGGGAAGGAGTGCCGGCTCGGTTTATACAGCGAGTACGCCCACAAGCCGTTCTAATGCCTAACCCTTTGATCTAGGCCTTCTCCGGGAATTTTTGAAGGGTAGGTATTAATGTGGAAATGGATTAGGATTCCAGGCGGCAAAATCGGAAATTTATTTTCGTGCAATGCATTAATTGCGAATTTATGGTCTCGCGCCCTTTGCCAAAAGCCCCAGGCTTCTACCACTTTGCCACATCGGAGGAGACGGGGCTTAAACTCATCGAATCAATTCCCTTGCTCCGATACCGACTGCTGACTTCTCGGCCGAGTCCCAGTTTTTAGCAGACCAAGTCGGCCCCCCAAAGCGCCAAACCCTTCTAGAACACGGCGGCCACAGGGTTCACGTTTTAGAGCCCTCTCTATATCCCGGTCGGAAAGGCGGGACCAGAGTGACTTGGCGTGGAATTAGAGTGTTAGCTGATACGGACCCTAAAATCCCGGTACTTACGATTTCCTCTCCCCAAAGGCCACAGGGAATGGTAGGCCGACCTCCTCTCGGGAATGTCCTTGATTTGACTCGCCAATGGACTCCAGGCGTGAAGATTTGCCACAGGGACCAAGTTAAAGTGGCGAGAAGACTAGCCCGACCTCGAAGCGTAAGTAGCTCACTTCCATCACACTCGTAGTCAATTGGCCCTGCAGATGTGGATCCTGCGGGAATCTTGTCGTGGAAGTGGTGGAGTCATTTCTTTCTTTTGCAAAGCGGGCAACTTGCTCCTAGGAGTAATTTAAGCCATTTTGAATGATTGGCGAGTCGATTTGCCATTCGGAGCCTCCGGTGCCGACGACAAGACACTAGCGGTTTCTCTGGTAGGCCACCGGGGCCTTGGTTTGACAAGTTCTCGGGCCGTCTGCGGAATCTTTTGGGCCAGCTACCGAAGAGGGCCTGAGCGGAGGATCAACGGTCGGATAGAGGCAGACTCCGGAGGAGGTGGTCATTAAGCGTCGCGACCCCTCAGGAGGCTGGCGCGGGAAAGAGCGCCTCGGGAGCACGGATCAGCCTCTTGGGGTGGGACTCTCCCTCTTGTGAGGATCCACCGCAAAGTCGGCCTCGTTTGACTTAGGGAAGGGTGCGGCTGGTTTATACAGCGGGGAACGCCCCGGCCGTTCTATCTTAACGCTGACCTAGACCTTCTCAGAATTTTGAAAGAGAATTGGGTAATGCTGGAAATGGATTAGGATTCCGGTGGCAAAAATCGAATTTATTTTCCACAATGCATTAATTGCGAATTTATGGAATGTCTTACCCAGCACAAAGCTAGGCTTCTGCCTTACATCGGGAGGGAGGAACGGGCCCAAACTCAGCTCGTCGGTTCCCCTTGCTCAGTATTCACCGGTACGGCTTCTTGGCGAGGTCCCAAGTGCAACGGACCAAGTCGGCCCCAAGCGCCAAACCCTTCTAGAACTTAGCCCACGGGGTTCGTTTTGGAGAATCTGTCGGTCGGGTGGGACCTTGTGGAGTGGGGGTGTTGGCCTTGAACGGACCTAAATCCCGGAAGGCTGCTTGCGAATTTCCTCTCCCCAAGGCCACAGGGGCGGACCAGGCGACCTCCCCTCTCGGGCTAGCGATTTGACTCACGCCAATGGACTCGAGCGTCGGCGTTGCCCTATAGGGGACCAAGTTACGTGGCGAGGAAGATAAACTTCGGCTCTCCCAAAACAAAACCAACTTCTAGAATCAGCAAGTCCTGGGGTTTACGTTTGAGCCTCTGCTGTCCGGTTAGTGGGACCTGCAGGTATCTTGACATGGAGTAAGGAGTGTTGAAGCCCGGTGGGACCCTAAACTCCCGGAAGTTACTTGCCCGAATTGAGTTCATTACAAGTTAATTAGCCATCCATGTCAGAAATGGCTTTAGGGAAGCGGTCCGGTTGAACAAGAGGGCATTCGCTATCCATATGTATGATCTTGAAACACAACCATCATCACAATGACAAATCGCCCCCTCCCCAAACGCACTAGTCTTTGCTTACGTAATCATTTATCTTCATTCTAGTAGTTATGATGCTTTTACGTAATCATTTATCTTCATTCTAATAGTTATGATGTATATTCTCAAATGCAATACAGTGGGCCAAATTATAGCGTCGATGAGCCAAAGTCAACCCAAGTACAAGCGATCCACAAACTCCATTCAGCTGACCTTAGCTAACCCTTTGACCTAGGCCTCCCAAGAAATTTCGAAGATTAGGTGTCTTTGGAGATGGGTTAGGAGTCAGTAACAAAAATCAATTTATTTTACGTACAATCTGCATTAATTGCGAGATTTATAGATGTCACTTGCTTGCAAAGCCCCCAGGCTACTTGCCACATCCGGAGGAGGACGGGCCCAAACTCCGGCTCGAATACAGTTCCCTTGCTCCGTATTCTCGGCTGCAGCTTCGGCCCGGTCCCAAGTGCAGCAGACCAAGTCGGCCCCCAAAGCGCAAACCCTTCTAGAACTGGCAACCCACAGGGTTTCGTTTTGGAGGCCCTCTCCTGTCCCGGTCGGTAGGACCTTTGGCGTGATGGCGATGGAGTGGGGGTGTTGTGAGCCACGGACCCTAAAATCCCCGGTGCCTTGTTCCCTCTCCCGAGGCCACAGGGGCCGGACAGGCGACCTCCCTCTCGGGAATGTGATTTGACTCTGCCCGATGGACTGAGCGTCGGCGTTGCCACAGGGATAGCCAAGTTCCGTGGCAGGAAGACCACCCGACCTCCAAGAAGCGCCAAAGTAGCTCCGCTGCATCACACTCGTAGTCCAATTGGCACAGGATGGATCGCGGGATCTTTCGTGGGCGTGAGTATTCTTTCTTTTGCAAAACCCGACCTTGCTTGCTCCTAGAGGTAATTCGCCATTAGGGGCCGATTTGGCGGTCGATTGCCATTCGAGGCCTCCCGGTGCCGAGCGACAAGACAGCTGCGGTTTCTACAAAGGCCGACCTCCGGGGCGCCCAGCGGTTTGACAAGTTCTCGGGGCCGTCTGGAATCTTTGGGCCTTCGAGAAGAGGGCCTGAGCGGAGGATCCAGCGATTAGGATACAGAGCAGACTCTAGGAAGGTGATGCATTAGCGTCTGCGGCCGAGGCGGGAAGAGCTGCCTCGGGAACTGGATCGCCTCTTGAAGTCAGGACTCCCCTCTTGTAGGGGATCCACGCAAAGGTCTGGCCTCGTTTGGCTTAGGGGAAGGGTGCATTTCAGTTTGCCTTACACCCAGCGAAACAGAGCGTTCTAATAACCGCTGACCTGGGCCTCGAGAATTTCGAAAAGGGTAGAACAATGTGGAAATGGATTAGAGTTCGTTGGCTTAAAAAAAAATCGAATTTATTTTTCATTTAATGCATTGATGCGAATTTATGAATGTCTTGCCAGCTGCCAAAGCCCCAGAGCTTCTACTTGCCACATCGGGGAGAGGGCCGGGCCCAAACTTCATTTCCAGATCCAATTCCCTTGCTTTCCGTGTTATTCACCGGTGGCTTCTCGGCGAGTCCCAAGTGCAGCGGACCAATTCGGCTAAGCGCCAAGCCAACTAGAACACAGCAGCCCGCAGGGTTCGTTTGGAGGCCCTCATGTCGGTCCGGTAGGACCTTCGCGTGACTTGGCGTGGAGTGATAGAGTGTTGGCCTTGAGCAGACCTGCATCCCGAGCGCGCGTTTCCTCTCCCAATTACGGGGACGGATGACGACCTCCCTCACGGGCCAGCGATTTGACTCGCCAATGGACTCGAGGCGTGGCGTTGCCACAGGGACCAAGTTCAAAATTGGCGAGGAAGACCACCCGACCTCCAAAGAAGCGCCATTAGCTCACTTCCATCACACTTTCGTAGTCAATTGTGGCCTAGGATGTGGATGCGGGATCTTGTCGTGGAGGCGTGGAGTGTTTCTTTCTTTGCAAAACCGACCTTGTAACTTGCTCCCTAGGTAATTTAGCCATTCGGACCCGGTTGGCGGTCGATTTATGATAGAACCTCCCGGTGCCCGAGCGACAAGACACTACTTGGTTTACCAAAGTAGACCTCGGGGCCGCCCGCGGTTTGGTAAGTTCTCGGACCCGATCACGGAATCTTTGGAGCCTTCAGAAGAGGGCCACGAGCGGAGGATCAACGGTGGATAAGGGGAGCCGAGGGCTCAGGAGGAGTGGTCATTAAGCGTCTGACCCGGAAGCTGGCTGCCGAGGAAGAACATTACCGGGAACTTTGGATCCAGCCTCTTGGGGTCCGGACTCTCCCCTCTTGTGAAGAGGATCCTGCAAAGGTCAGCCTCGTTTGACTTGGGGAAGGGTGCGGCTCGGTTGCCACAGCGAAATTTTGCCAGAAGCGGATTCTATCTTAACCAGCGACCCTAGACCTTCTGAAATTTTTGAAAAGGGTAGAACATTATTGCTGGAAATGGATTAGGATTCCAGCTGGCAAAAATCGAAATTTATTTTAAATGCAATGCATTAATTGCAGTTGCTGAATGTCTTGCCCCCGCTGCCAAAAGCCCCCAGAGCTTCTGCCTTACATCGGAGGAGGGGACAGGCCCAAATCGCTCCGTCAAGAATTCCCCTTGCTCCGTATTCACCGGTTGCAACCACCGGCGGGTCCCAAGTCTGTGAGACCAAGTCGGCTAAGCATAAACCCTTCTAGAACACAGCAGCCACAGGGTTCACGTTTTTGGAGGCCCTCTCCCTTGTCGGTCCGAGGCGGGACCTTAGCGAAGTGACAGCGTGGAGTGGGGAGTGTTGACGCCCGAGGCTGAGACCCTAAAATCCCGGAGGCGCTTGCCGAATTTCCTCTCCCAGGCCACAGGGGCCGGACGGGCGACTTCCCCTCTCGGTCGTGGTTGGCTTCTCACCTTGATGGACTGGAAGCGTCGACTTGTGCCACAGGGGACCAAGATTCGTGGCCGAAGACCTCAGACCTCAAGAAGCGCCAAAGTAGCTCACTTCCATCCTCGTGATCCAATTGGCCTAGGATGTGGATCACGGGATATCTGTCATGAAGAGCGATAGTGTTCTTTCTTTGCAAAACCCGACCAGCTTGCTCCCTAGGGTAATTTCGCCATTCCGATTGATTTGGCGGGAATTGATTTACCCATTCGAACTTATCCCGGTGCGAGAACGTGAACCTTCTTGCGGTTTTCTGGTAGACCTCCCGGGGCCGCCCAGCGGTTTGACAGGATTCTCCCGGACGATCTGGAATCTTTTGGGCCTTCCCAGAAGGGGCCCACGAGCGAAGGAGGATCAGCGGTGGGATAGGAGGCGGGGCTCGGGAGGGTGGTCATTAGCGTCGCGGCCCGGGGAGGCCGGTGCCCGGGGAACGCCTCGGGAACTTTGGATCCAGCCTCTTAGAGTCGGACTCTCCCCTCTTGGCAGGGATCCACGCAGATCCTTCGTTGGCTTAGGAAGGTGCCAGCTTTCGGTTGCCACCTTGGTGCCGGCCCAGATTCTAATCTTAACCCTTTGACCTAGACCTTCTCCGAAAATTTGAAAGGTGGGGCATTATCTTTGCGGAAATGGATTAGGATTCAGTGACAAAAAAATCCAAAATTTATTTTTCGTACAATGCATTAATTAAATTTATGAATGTCTTGCCACTGCCAAAAGCCCCAGGCTTCTGCCTTACATCGGAGGAGGACAGGCCCAAACTCGGCTCAAGTCGGTTCCCTTGCTCCGTATTCTGCGAGCTGCGGCTACCGACCCAGTCCCAAGTCTGTGAGACCAGTCTGCGGCCCCAAAGCATAAACCCTTCTAGAACACGGCAACCCACCGGGGTTCGTTTTTGGGAGGCCCACCTCTCCATGTCGGTCCGAGGCGGGACCTTGCTTGGTGACTTGGCGTGGAGTGGGGGTGTTGGCAGCGAGCCGCGGACCCTAAAATCCCGGGAAGGCTGCTTGCCCAATTCCCTCTCCCCAAGGCCACAGGGGCCGGACAGGCTATCCCTCTCAGAATCGCGATTTGACTCACCCTTAATGGACTCGAGAGCGTCGACATTGCCACAGGGACCAAAGTTAAAGTGGCCAGGAAGACCACTGGAGCCTCAAGAAGCCAAAGTAGCTCACTTCCATCACACTCGTCAATTGGCTAGGATGTGGATCACGGGATCAATAAGTGGAGGTAGTGTTTCTTTCTTTTTGCAAACCGACCTTGTAACTTGCTCCTAGGGTAATTTAGCCATTCAGGACCCGATTTAGGCGGGGGTCAGTTATACGATAGGGCCTCCCCTGATGCGAGCGACAAGACAACTGGAAGTTTCTACAAAGAGTAGGCCTCGGGGCCGCCCAGTTTGACAAGTTCTCGGGCCGTCTACGGAATCTTTTGGAGCCTTCAGAAGAGGGCCCTAAGCGGAGGATCCAGCGGTGGATAGAGCCGGGCTCGGGAGGGTGGTCATTGGCGTCTGATGAGCTTGGCCCCGAGGGAAAGAGCTGCCTCGGGAACTTTGGATCCAGCCTCTTGGAGTCCGGGGACTCTCCCCTCTTGTGGGGGATCACACGGAATCACGGCCTGGGTTTGACTTGGGGAAGGGGTGCGGCTCGGGTTTGCTGCAGCGAGGTGCTTGCGGCAGTTCTAATGCCCCAACCCTTTGATCCCTAGACCTTCTCGAGAAATTTTGAAGAAATTCTGGGGCGTTTGTGTCTTTGGGGAAATGGATTAGGATTCGAGGTGGCAAAAATCGGAATTTATTTTAGAGCTGGCTAGAGTAATTCTTGAATTTATGAATGTCTTGCCTTGCCAAAAGCAGCCCAGAGCTTCTACTTGCCACGCCGGAGGAGAATGACCCAAGCTCCGTCCCGAGTTCCCCTTGCTGCGTATTCTCGGCTTGACTTCGGCCGAGGTCCCAAGTGCAGCAGGAATGATCTAGGCCCCAAAGCGCCAAGCCCTTCTAGAGACACAGCAGCCGGGGTTTCACGTTTGGGAGCCCTCCTGTCAGTTGGTAGGGACCTTGCGCTGAAGTGAAGCGATGGAGTGGGGGGTGTTGGCCTTGAACGGACCCTAAAATCCCGGTTGCTTGCCCGATTTCCTCTCCCAAGGCCACGAGGACGGACGGAAGCGCCCTCCCTCTCAGGAATGCGCGATTTAGCTCTGCCAATGGACTCGAAACGTCGACTTGCCTAGGGACCAGGATACGTGACCGGAAGACCCTCATGTTCACCCAACTAAGAAATGGAGTTTTAAGCGTCGGTAGTAATGCGTCGCGTCGGCGTCAATCGTCGCATCACGGCGTATTTGAATTATAAGCGGCGATGGTTTAACTATTTTTATTTTTGTTGTGTACATGTTTGATCTTGGGGCATGTTTGAGCCTAGACAATGCTTGAGCCTAAGAGGCTTGTTTGAACCTAGGTAGCATGTTAGGCCTAAAGAATGCTGGCCTTTACTGCGTTCAAGCATTTATAGGCTCCTCATGCTTCACTCTATGTGTTGGACTTGTTCACCCTGCAAAATGCCATTATTATTATCGTTTGAAAGGTAGAAGCGATGATCCTATGAAAGCTAGTGGATAGCATCAAATTAAACAATGATCGAGGTTAAACTTGGTGGTGTAGCTGGTTTTAAGGTTAAGAGACAATTCAAGATACCATTGAGACTCTTTGCATGTTCTAGTCTAGAGGCAATGCTTGAGCCTATGTGGCTTCTTGAGCCCATGTTCGGTAGTTCTTTATTCCTCAGATATAATGTATACCAAAGGGGGAGGAAAAAGAATTGAATTAGATGGGTTTTATTGCACCACGAAGACCAATAGACATAGCCTATGAAGGATTGCAGGATGTATAATATTTGACATATAGAATTTAATGTGAAAATTAAAGTCTCTCCTCTAGGTGCTAACTAGAATTCGTCATTATTAGCATTACCAACATTTGTGATAAAATGCGAAGTACATGTATTTAGGTAGGTGCTCTCGTGTAAGATCTTGCATGGTGGTGGTCCAACCTCTTGATGCTCACCGTTTTAGGTGAGTTTGAATGCCTTGATCGCGGAGGGCTCTTGAGGGCGTTATTGACTCCTCTAGCACAACACCTTGGAATGTTAAGAACGTCCCTGGTGTAGTTGTATGATAAAGCCACCATGTTGGGTCTTGTCGATCGGTAAAGAAAAATCGGTCCAAAGTGGGCGTGGATTGATATTGATGGTCTAGAATTTTGGAAGTGGATATGTGTATGTGTACTGTTCCGGTTATGCGGAAAGGACAAGCGTCTCACTACCGGTACATCTTGCTAGAGTTAATGATGAAAAAGCCACTTATTCTATCATACTTTCTTTGTAGGCACATTTATGGTGAAGAGTCAAACCAATCGACATCGAATGAAGGTCTTAAAATTGCCACCAACATCCACCTCCATTATAGTCTTTAACCTCAGGCCCAATCGGGTGGCTTCACGGCGATTCGATCGGCAACAGCGATTGAAACTCCATCGTGAATGATGCCATGACTCATGTGATCCACAAGTCTTCACGTGTATGTCAAAGGAACTCACCACGTAGTGGAGTCCCATGCCACCATATCGAGGAGTAAGATATATCGCATCCAAAGCACCATTAATGTCAATAGATACAATAACATCAAAGAAAATGCTTTCGATTTGACATCAACATAATTTATTTTTAGCTACCTTTTTCATGACACCTTGTCATTATGCCCATTAGGTAGGCGTAATATACTCCCCTTGTGATATGCATCGGTCCAAGAAGCTGTAGTACCCATTCTCTTTCCATCTTATGCAGCGGGGTTCACTTATCCATCAGTCGCGGGGCACCGTCTATTATATTCGTCTCCATTCATGCCTCTTCTCTTCCATTTCTTCCTTTCGCGTTCTCATAGCAGACGAAATCCATTTTGCCATTGGTGCGAATTGTAAAAGAAGAAATTGATTAACCTTAATGGTCTCCTCGGTAGGAAATGACCGCATACCGGTACCCATACGCCACTACCCTGCAATCTTCTCGTCCCCTTCATCCTCCATAGAGGTGCATCTGGATGTCTGGCCGAAATATATTGTCCCTTATAGAAAAGTGACTCTTTACTTAAAATGCATCCCTCATATGTACTACCTTGAGGACGTGTCTTTGGCGCTACATATCCTTCAATACCTTCGCAAACCTTTCCAAGAAAACATCCATCGGCGTATACAGGTTCAGGCTCCACTTCCTCAATAAGATGTACCAAAAGATGGGTTTGGTATCAAAAGCTTCGTAGGAAACTCCTTCTCAATAAGCAACATGCCTCTGCCATTTTCGCTCATCTCTTCAATTTAGATGCTTTGGGGTATAGTTTTTTACACATCCACCTATGAGGTCCAAAACAAAACTTAGCCACAGAAAATAAAATAGTGAGGGGGACCACTAAATCAACATAGGTAACAACCTTATGACCTTTGATAGGGCACTTATTGCCAATGGTCCTTGTCTAAAACTCCCTAAAGGTCGAGGGGGCATGAAGAGCATGATCAAACACCAAATATAAGTTATAGGTTACATTTTATAGTAGTGCATATATGTGGACTTCAATTGCTTACATGCAAGAACTTATGCAGTCCATGGGACTTTAAGCCAGTAAGCTCCCACTACTTGTGAATGCGGTTATGGCTGATTTCCTTAACAGGTTAGTGCGTCCTAAGGGCCCTTAAATCATCATAAATGGCTGGAGTAATTACATTGCTTAATAACCCATTTTAGGAGGAAGTAGTTTGCCTTCACCTCGGATCATGCCTCTTTCTTTGTATTACTTACCTTAAGGTCCATCCCTGGCATTTGTTGTGTCTTTGACCAAATACATGCTTCCATAAAAAGGAAGTTTCCCGTTCTTGAAGATATGCATCGGGTCTAAAGGTGTTGAATCAATAGGTAGGTCCAATGGTAGTCTATAAAAAGCAGAGACTTCCTTTTTCATATTGTGATAAAGACTTCCTCCTCCATGGCTTCCTCGCCACCATAATTCCTCATCCCTCCTTGTCTAGGTCGACTCGACCTCCTCAGTCTGAGTGCCCCACCGGATTTCCCCTTGCGGATTTTCCCCTCTTCAGCCTTCTTATCCCAACGCTCACCCCATTCATTATGGTAGTGCAGCGGTTAGTTCACGTATGATCCTGATTGCTGCCGGTGTCTACTTGGCCCTTTGAAGTGCGTGGCGGCAAATACTTCCTAAAACCCTGCGTATGTACTACTTTCTTGGATGCTTAGGTGGCGGTCGCGCAGCTTTTCCCCATATCATGCAGGGAAGTGCCCGATGTCTTAAACCCGAACGCCAGAGCCAGGAAAGTCATGCATAGTCCACAATGAGTATACCTCTAAGATTAAAAGCGTCATTTTATGGGCATCGTGAGCCTGAACCACATGTTCCACAAAGGGAGTAACTCATCCACAATTATTCTTAGGTTACACATCTAAATTACTTGGTTTCTTCTTCCCGGGTATCAATAAAAGTCATCATAATGTGCCCTCTTCATCAACTGTTGGGGTATGTTGTAGTTCACTATCATCAGCCCATGTAGACCATGCGATGGGTGTGTACCATATGGGTTTTCGCCATCGGTGGCCGGTAAAGCGCCGCGTTCGTGGTTCTTTTCAAAGTCGAGGCCATTAATAGCGTCATTTGTGCTTCCAAAGCTACTGCTTTAAACCGGGTTCATATCCACATCATCACTAGATGCATGTGTAGCCCAAAGTGAGAATCCATTAGGCTAGCCAATGTCTTGCAATGAACATCAACTTTAACCTATAGAGATAAATTATAGGCAACATATAAGTCACCAGAAATAGAGTAGATTTACAGCTATTTGCTGAGAAGTGGTGATGCCTGCCTTAGGATTATTGGAAAGTGTCGAATAATATACGAGAGTCTGGATTTTCCCTTTAGGTCATTCACGTATCTCGGTTCATTACATGCGAGACAATGAGTGGACTTCTCATGTGCTCGGCGAGGGGATAGAGATCATACAATCATTTGGACATGCATGTATGACATAACCAAATGGAGTGCGGCGAATCATTTTTCTTAGCAGAGATCGTGTCGGTAGGCATATTGTTCTTCTCACGGAAGGATCTTCGTCTGCGATAACTGCGCATCTAAGGTGGTAAGATAAAAAGATGGAATGGTGGTAAGATAGAAAGACTTGATAAATTATGTCACCTCAATGAAGGCGGAGACACTTGCATTGCTCCCTTGAAGACTTGGTTTGGAGATTGAATTAAGCGAACTTGGCCGAATAAGCGAGAGGTTAGGGCGGAAATAAGCTAGCGTTTACCTTCGATAACAATAGAGGTCATCGTCGATCTGACCAATCCTCGAAGGGTATCCAACATCTTCTACCATATCCTCTCCACCACCATCCTCGACATCATCTAAATCAATATCGAATTAATTCTTGAAGAAGCGTGCAACATACTCGAGCATCGGCTCGTCACGAAAGAACTTAGTTCACCGGGTTAGATCAATAGTTTCATCCTCTTCATATTGATGCGATGCGCCAATATCTTCCATATTAGTTAACAAACTGAAATTCCGTGATAGGTTTCCCTTTGCACGTAGCAGAACTAATGGATCCGGGATGGAACCGCTCACGGAGAATGAGTTCATTAAGCGGAGATTAGCAGTATTAACCATCATGTCAAATGAAATGTAATAAGTATAAAATACATACAACCATTTGTATAGACTCACGAATGACAAAAACATATTAAAAAAAAAACCTCTTTATTCCTTTTTTAGTACCTTAATCTCTTATCTGCTTTTTACCAGGATCTTGTAAAAATCTTCCTCCTCCTTGACACTCCTAAAAATTCACAATTGCATCATCCCGCGGTTGTCAATAGAGCTGTTGATGAACCACGCGAAATATTGCCATGAACCCCTGGTAGACCATCAATAAACTTCAGCTCCTCATCATGCTACTGACTATCGGCGCTGACGTGGAATTCATTCCATAAATCCTCATCACATGACATATTTTAGTCAAAGTTTGCCAAGTTTTCCGGTCGTGCTGGGACGCATATGGCATTAATGGAATCGGGTATCGGCTCCACTTCTATGCGGCGTCTGGGAGATAAAGTAGAATCCGATACGGACAAAATGCGACTCCGCGCCAATGATGTATCTTCTTCCCCAATAAGCAAATTCTTGATCCATGGGATAGGTAAAGTCTCGGCCACAAGCCAAATGTCTTTGCGGTGCCTATGAAAGGGTCGGACTAATCTTTGCAATTCTTGAGAATTTCCATTTCAGGCGGTGAGATAGCGTTCTTAAGAATGTCGCGACACATGCAATATTCTCATGATTGTAGCCGCCGTGTTCTTTCCCGCGCGGGGGAACCTTTCAATACGTTGGCGGCACCATCCACGAGTATTGATGGTCGGGTTCTTGCCAGTTTCATATCTATGGACAACATTAAACCAAAATCACATCTAGTTTGGAGACATCAGCATCATCTACCTACATATTTAGATATCATAAACATCTTGAATATATGCTTGAATTGGGAGATACTCTTAAAAAAAAAACAAATAATAATTGTATACCAACTGATATCCGCAGCGAGCATCGAATCACGGTGGGTTGTTCAAATGTACCAAATCTTATCGGATGGTCTTCAACAATGGATTAGGTCGTCTCTTCTGACTATACATCACGCAATGCGCCAAACTATTTTGTTTCCTCGCCAATTACAAAGGTAAATTACTATATCTGCACAATAGTTTGAGCGGCTGTGATAGATACAATATATGGTAGTATAAAGCCCTAAACTAAAACCCTAAACCCTAAACCCTAAACCTAAAATCCTAAATGGGCCGAAATTGGGCGGACCGTGATCCTCTCCTCAAGGTGGTAGGCCATGCCCTTTCGATGCGACCCTTATATAAGTTTCAATTTCAATAAAGATCTTTTGGAGTAGCTAGCCGTCCATAGAGTCCCCTCCACTCGAGGTGAAGTGGAAAGACATATGACCTTGACTCTAGCGACACCTCCAATTTTGTAATCTACATTGTACTTAGTAAGGTATGAAGGTGAGTTTGGAGCTGCTTTGGTCCTCTCCACTCAAGGTGGAAGTGTCATGATAAAAACACTGCGTTTTACTACTCGCCGTTACCGTCCTCTCTAGTTTATATATGTCTAGGCTTCATCTGAGAATCCCATTAACTTACATGTGGCGGTTATATCCGGCCTCCACGGTGGTAAGACAACATCAATCGTCTCGGCCATCTCCGTCGATCATCACCCGATGACCATGGCGATCCATGTAGGAGGCAACAAGTATAAGATATGGTTAAAAGAAGAACACCAAAGGCTAGAACGGAAGGCTGAAAATATGATGAAGAAGTAGAAAAAGTTGTTTATATAGAAATCTGTAGCGTCGTGGCGTCGCCGGCTGACGCAGTAGTGTCAACAGTCACATGCCCGGGTCTGCCCTCACGACTTGGCGGTACACTGTGAAATGCGATACGAGGGCGGTAGCGTCATTAGCGAACCACGTCATGCGACTGGCCATTATAGTCAACAGTCAAAATCCGAGGGTCACATGCGACTGGCGTGCCGTGTGAAATCATCTTACGGCGTGTCTTAGGTTAATAATGTCACATGGCGTCGCATCGTCGACGTGTCGTGACATTTGTCGTGACATTTTGTCGGTTATGAAATTTATGTATACCTATCTTTGATGCAGGCAACCTAAAATCGAAGCCAGGGATTTTGTGCTTGACCCTGAAATACGCATACCTCAAAACACTTGAACGCAAGCTTGATTAAGGCGCATCCGCAGGCAAATTCGCGTGGCGGTCACGACATTTCGCGTGACATTTGTCAAATGTGATGCCGGTGGTGATGGCATTTTTAGGCAAATTTTGATCGGGCAGCTTTGACATGGGACATTAATGCCTTAGTTTCGCGAGTCGTGTCGGAAGCCCGGTTCTCCCGCACTATCTTTTGGTGCAAAGTTTCTCGATTCGGATTGCATTTTGTTGCTTCTCTAAAGATGTTGAATTTGAGGATATTGGGAGTCCCTTTTTGACTACCCAATCTTCTCGTTGTAGAAATTCTGGGGTAAATCCATATGTCATTCTAATTCCTTCTTTTTCTCTTTTCCTGGATCAACGGAAGCTAAATTATGAGCTCAAAAATTGGATCAACCATCAACTCCATGTCCATCCAAAATTCATCACCTTTTCAAAATACCATAGCCGCAAATAGAGCTATATAAATTAAAGCAAAGAGCAATATTATTGTCATATCCTTATTCATGCGTGGCATTCATCTTCTTGATATCCATCGATCCATATTCATCTTCGCCATATTTTTATGCTAAGATTCATTTTGATGATTTGAGAAATCTATATCATATCATATATCGGTTTTTGTATTCTACATCATGCTTATATATACATAAAGTGATTACCTCAAAATTACGGATCAACCATAAACTAAATTACGAGAGCTCAAAATTACGGATCAACGGGGGCTAATGCGAGCTCAAAACTATTATATTATAGTTATATCAAAGATAGAATTTAGAGATTTGCTTCGGTACCAAATATAGGCTCAGCATTTTGAAAACTTTTACGCAAAGTACATTTGCATCACCGCATCAACAAGCGTAATTTCCGGTACGGAAGAAGGATCCTTGGTGATGTAAAATTTTTACCTTGGATATCTCTCTCAAGCGAAACCACATCATTCCTTTTGCAAATTCTTTGCCTTGACAAATCTGCTCAGCCTTTTGTGAAGACATAGCACAGGAACTATCCCAATAGCAGTATCCTAAATTTCCACAGCCATTGATTTTCATCTTTTTTTTTTTCTCCCACAATTCCATCATAAGGTAGATATTATACAGATTGATTTTTTGGAATGGCAGTGAAACAAAATCCAGCGAATCGGTTATCCAAATCAAAGGCATACTTAGTTTACTGAAGCACGAAATGAAATGCAGGTCTAGGGACTTCTTATCAACCAATCCTACACTATCTTGAGAATAGCTAGATCCATACGAAATGTCGGTGGAGTGTCTAGCATAATATCCTCTAAGTGAACTTTTGTGCCGCGCCTTAGCTCATTATCAAGCGTGAATCAAGCTCGAAAAGATGGCAGCGCGTCATTTTTCTATACTCCTTGCCAACCGATTGTTTGCTTCATCAGCTTTAAAACAATGGGAACATGAATTGAAGGAAAAAATGTTACCATCTGTCAGAAGCTATGCATTGTACATATACCATGAAAGATCGAGAAAAGAATAAATTGTGTTGAATTTTGTAAGCCACATTGTATACTACATATCAGAACCATTTGATACGAGATGCGAAACCATCTGAGAGGATGAAGAAAGAGCTGACCCCCAGGCCTAAGGGGCTACCTTGTCGAACATTAGGTGGTTTAGAATTGATACCGGATGAAGCTCGAAATCCATTAGAAATGCTCACACTAAAAGTTCATGTACTTCTTGGGGCTTAAGGGCGATAGAAGATGGTGCAGCACTACGGAACATCGCGACCTTCTCGACACATATGTCACATCACGTCACATATCGAAAGTTCTAAGTATTTCTAGAAAGTTTAAAAAAGTTTTAAAATATAAGAGAATCTTAGGTGAGCCTAAGGAATCCTTCTAGAAAATTCGAATGTTGTAGAAAGTTCTAGAATGAATATTCGCGAGAATACATGACACTCGCTTCCCAAAGCGCATTTTGCTAGATGATAGTCGTCTTTGGTTCAACCAACTCCACAATTCTCTTGATTTTGGTAGACGGCTTGTCGAGAAGACCTTGACCTCCACAACCTCGAGAATGGCCATAATGAAAGAAATTAAAAAAAGGAAACGATTCAGAGATTTCGAGAAAAGCATGATTTTTCTTCTGGCATGTTGTATTTGTCGGATCATCTGATGATCGGCAACCCATAAAAAATCTGGCTCAAGCGGAACAAGTTCATGAGTCATGAAGCGAAAACAATCGAGCATGGCGTTAAAAAGCGCACCAAAGGATCAGTTTTGGCGTAAAGGCGAGAAGAAGTGCATTTTTAGGTATTGGGTGTTGCGTGAAGAACCCCGGCGGTAATGTCAGCCAATCGCCTTGTGATCACTGAAAACATTTGAAGCCCATTTCCTTTGCACCTTGACGGCATACTCTACTTTGAAGACTTCCAAGGTAACGGTATGATTTAGGTACTCTTCTTCGGCATAGCGTGAGCTATGTTCATTCCACTTTCCATGTATGGATCTCCGGAAACAAGGCCATCTTGAGTGTGACCACGCGGAATATCTGGCTTTTCAATCGTCATCAATGGGAATTGACTTCATATGGAACGTACGAATTGAAGCATAAAATTCCTCCACCATCATATATCACAAAATCATCCAGACGTTTGGCGAGGGTAAAGTTGCAAAGTTCAAGCATTAACTGCTGATTCCAACCTTGATGTTGATCCTTCAACTTCCATAGTGCCATTAGAATTACTTGTATACCCGAGCATGAGATTTTTAGATCATAACCTTCTTCCCCTGTATTGGCGGTATCCATATGTGCTTCTTTGGTTTTCTTTGATATAGTTCCGGACAATATTTTTTCGAGCTCTTGCAAGCTCTCAAAGCCCCAAAAAACCATTTTCCAGCGATTCCGGTTCACGAGAAGAGTACGGATGAAGGAAGTAAACCTAGAATCATGTCGGGGCGGTCGGGACAAAGCGGTGCCAAGTCATATTAAACACTATAATGCTTGGTAGGACAAAAGGTAAAAGTGTGGGATTTTCTTGTGTTCTTGCACGGTTTAAGGCTTTATCTGTTCTTCTCGGCAACAATGATTGACAACAAACTGTGTCAAGTTACCCAGCCAGTTAGCAAACTTGGAACAACTAGATTTGACTTACGGACAACGTCGATTTTATAATGAACAATTTATAGCATTAGCGCATCTGTGATGATGCATCGCATGAGAATAACAGCAAATGGAAATTGCGGGTTGGTGGAAATTCCGAGTCTTTTTTGAGCCAATTATCAATCAGTGGTGAATTGCCTTAATCCTAAAAACCGTGGCAACCGTGTATAAAAATATCGTCACATCGATTATACTCCGGTCACATATCACGTCGCGGCGGTGTCATATCGTCACATATACATCTTGGCGTGTCATATCGTCACATATCGTCTTGGCGTCACATCGTCATAAATCTTGTACGTCGCCTCGACATCGTCACATACGACACATCACGTCCGCATAAAGCGGCGTGGCATGCGGCGTCCGCGTCATCAAACATCCACTGGCCGAGACTTTTGTCACGTAGGTCCACGTAGCGTCCACAGTATTAGCCGAGAAGTCGCACTACGCGTCATGCGGCGATAATACGCGGCTGATGGCGTCATGGCGTCATGGTGGCGTTATTTGCGGCGTCCGCGTCGCCTGGGGCGTCATAAGCCCATCGCTAAATGTCATTCTCTTGTTGTGTAATGAATTAGCCGATTAATGCTCCATGTCGAGGGTAAAAACTTCGGTTTAGTGTGGATTATAGGATACAAGCCTTAGATCCATGATTTTAGATTTAGCTCGAAAGGTTTGTAGTTTACTTAAAATAACAATATAGCAATTGGCGTTTTACATAGAACTTTATTTGAAATTAAACCAACATTTAAATCAACAAATGTGATCTCCTTTCTAAAAGCGTCTTTAACCCTCGCATGCTCGAATTACGGCTGTCGATTCTGATAGCGTAAACTATGGATGAGAGTGTGAGTCAGAAACATTAAAATACTTTCGAAAAGGGAAAGCTATTTCAACACATAGTCAAATATAATGAAGGATATAATTATGTATGTCTTACACAAGCTCCTAGGGAATAGCAGAGACTTAAGATAATGTTATAACAAAGGTTATGAATAATAAATGAAGAGCGTCTATCACGTAATTAATATAATGTATATAGGTCAAAGAATGGCAAATCTGATACAATATATAATTCTATTAAGGGCAAGCGTAAATGTCGGGGGCATCTAAACACTCCACGATAGCAATATGTAAGTTGTTAAAATTGTACCAAAATAGGAAAACAAAATTTAGATGCAAAATTACATTGAGCCTAGGCGTAATAAAATCACTTGCAAAGTGAAGGGAGAATATAATAAATATACGGAAGTTAATATGATTAGAATAGAAACTTTTCCTACTAAATAGTCTTGAGGTTAATAACTTCTGTATTATTTATCATATAACAACAAATAGAAGTTCTTTATATCTATACATCTTTAATATATAATGGAGTTACACATGTATAGAAAGAATGATTTCACAAAATAGATATGACTGTGAACTTCGTCACCCACGAATGAAGTGATGAGACTTCCTGAAACCTTGAGCTGTTCACTTTTAGCCAGTCCTGGCGTTGATCGATGCATGTGACTTATATAATCTCATGCTATCTCTTTAGGAGGAGACTTCCTTCAATGTATGATGTGTTACGCAACAAGAGTGAATCTTGATCAAAGGGACAACATCTCATTTTTAAGGTGGGGAGAATGTGGCGTTCCACATATTTATCGCCTGTTAGAGTATAAATGCATGACGATCACTATGAATAATTAAGGGCACATTAATTATTCATAAGCTAAGGTTAACTGTTAATAATTAAATTATAAAGGTGGAAACCTAACCCAAAACCCTAATTGATTTAGGGCTTATCCCTAATATTAAAGGGCCAAAATACCAAATTAGTTAATTAATGACGTACCACAGCCCCGTCGATTAGGCAGAAGCGGGGGCTTCATTTGGACACCCAAATTAGGGCTTTTGTGCAGTGAGATTAGGAGCGATTGGAGATGGAGGAGGAGGAAGCGTGACCGGGCACCCTTCCCGACAAATCGAGATGGAACCATCAGTATTCGTGGTTAGTGCAGCTAGCTTATTTGTGTTATCGTAGGGTGGCCCTGTTGGGCACTTGTTGTGTATTCTGTTTCTCACATGTTCTCTATGCTTTGTAGGAACTAACCCTTGATTGCAGGTGAGTTCTCCTTATCTCACGATTACGTACTTGCTCTTACATGATGGATTGATAGTTCTTTGCATGGTTTTACTCAGGAGATGGGGGATGCAGTGAGACCTCTGAGCCCATGTGTTGTGGTATGCTTCATAGATAGAGGCCTATATTATTCCCATTAGTTCGTACGTACCTGAGACCCTTAGAGTAAAATTGAATCTTGTAAGATTGCTTAGCACCCAGAGAAGGGGCCAGGTAATTGTTGAGAGTGGGGTGGGGTCTTACGAACATACAAGGCTCTGGGACTCCTGAGTGGAGCTAGGCCTGATAGCCCAGGTCACGTAGAGGGCGGGTATGGAGTCGACACTCCACACTGAGTGCAGAAGGTGTGACCGTATGGGGCACCACTGTGCTAAAGTAGATTTAGAGGGTGAGTAAAGTCAGTTATGGATAGGAAGTGTGATCGCGACACGTATTCTCTAACTCATGGAGCCGGCTGCCGATCTGGAAGGTGCTTCCCTTGACCTGCCTCATCGGATAGGAAGCGTCATGAACCACAGGTAGGCTCGAAGGGTGATAAGCTTAGTCGCGTCTCCGGAGGCTATAGTGATGCATATGATTCGACTCATCGCAAAGTGTGCCTGAGGAGGAGGCGGATGGAGTGGATAAACCCTAGCCACTTGTTCTATGCCCGATAGCGCCGAGTTATACCTGCAATGCGGTGATCTCTTGAAGCCGGTAGGTCGGGTCCATCGTCACGAGATGCGAGGCAGGGGTAGAACACAGGGGTTGAGTGTTCCCTTAGGATTAGATGCATATTCTTTCGTTAGTACTTGGATGGATGTGCCACCCATGCATTGGTGGTTGTTATATATGGTTTATCTTTGTGTGCTAACATGTATTCAGCTTTAGCGACATAGGAGCCCCATTGAAGAAGCGTGGGCGAATGACCCTACGTGTCCTTCACTCGAGCATCTTTCCATAGATGGCCGAGTTGATTGAAGACCCTACTCATGAGATGGATTTATACCATGGGAGGAAGGATCGGTAATATCTGTGAGTCGTCATTATATGATGCAGGAAGCGACACAATGTGAGTGGACGATAAAGGGGAGTTTTTAACCTAAAGAGTCACGAATCATTATGGAAGGGTTCTTTAGACCTTAAAAAGTCAATCTCTAGTGATGTATTTCATCACGGAAGAGTTTTAAGACCTTAAAAAGCGTATCTGAAGGGTTTTATGACCCTTCCTGCGCTTTTTATCATTAATCCCTTAATACACTAGTATCCGGGTTTTATGTTTGTGATCATCGGCCCGCACAAATAGCTCTCACCAGGAAGGCAGCCGAAATATAAGAAAGGAATGCCGAGGCCGTTAAAACCCGAGGAGCAAAGCGAAATTTGAGATTTAGTTTGAATGTCGAGGATCATGCCAAAATTAATGTTGGTGAGAGTTCGATCCAGTTTCCATGGTGATTTGCAAATGTTTTTTATTTGTGATGGTGAAATAGAGAATACTTATGCTTCTAATGCCATTAGGTATGCCTTCTAATCCTTTAACGTTCTGCAGATGTTTGATCTTCACTTCATCATTGATGACATAAGCAAGTGTCTTGACTCTTGGTACTAGATGCGGATTGGCTTGAATGATTTATTATAAGCCCGATCCATTTAGATAAAAGATACTCCATTCTTATTATGAATTACTTGGGTAAACAAATCACGGAGAGCCGGTAAATGGATCATCATAATGCCCAAGTCACTCCACCCGATGGGAGAATGGGCTGTAATTAGTGGTTGCGACTATGATAAAGCCCCTAAGAAGAACAATGATGATTCTGACCATGATGAAGCGCCGCAAGAGCAGCACTGATAACATAGTATGTTCCTTTACATGTGGTTTCCGAAGGAACTTTACCTTAGGCGTGCAAATAAAGTAGTTAAAGTAGGCTCCTTTATATTTTGAACCAAGATTGTTGACATGCACAAACGAAATGGATCCCTTCTGGATGGACCGGTAGCACTATTCTTGAAAATAAGAAGCAATCTGAAAGCGCATAACTAACAACATTGACAAGCTGGGCTTTAAGTAGGCATTTGGCTACTTTGGCCCATAAAGCATCCATTGCATGCATACGAATCGTTCTAGGTTATTAGCTCTAAATCTTTTATATGAATCTTCTGGCGCCATAGCTTCATCGAATATCCTTCTTATAGATAAGCATTACAATTTTAAGGCATTCCTTATGTGATTAGTTGCTTATTCTTTGTTTGTTCTACTACTTGGTTTAGTAGAGTGATAAAAGGATGTTGTACTAACGATGCAAATTGGTTATATGCTGTGAATATATTAACCATCTACAATTTCTAATATTCATCACCGCTCTGCATTCAGTCATTATATTGGATCCAGTTACCTAAAATGCACTAATAACCGCGGAAAATATGGACAAAGACTTGGAGATTTGTTGAAGAAATCTCTTTCTCGATGTTGAAGTTTATTGCTTATGCTGGTTAGTGCGTGCAGTTTATTTTGCAATCTGTTAAGAAGTTGGTGTAATTTGACCTCTTGAATTGACTATTATTATACAAGAAATATAGGCTGCGTAAGTATTGGCGATTACAGAAGTTAATGAAGGCATTAGCTATATATGATGGATTCGGTTTTAAGTGGATCTTGCAATGAATGTGCATGATATATGACTCTGAAAAAACAAAAGCTGGACAAAGAAGGCAAAATAAAAGGTATCTCTTTTTGCATGCATAACCCAAGCAGGCAAATACTTGAAAATTTGCTAAATTCCATAAATGGCTTCAAAAGTAGTTTTTAGACTTGGTAGTTTCTGTATTAGAAAACCTAAATTGTTCGTTCGGACCATCCAATGGTCGAAATTGCTTAAAAAAAACAACCTGAGCTGAGATTTAGTTTTAGATATCAGGATCATGCCGAAATTAGTGTTAATGATCCAGTTTCCATGGCGATTTGCAAATGTTTTTTATTTGTGATGGTGAAATAGAGAATACTTATGCTTCTAATGTCATTAGATATGCCTTCTAATCCTTTAACGTTCTGCAGATGTTTGATCTTCACTTCATCGATGATGACATAAGCAAGTGTCTTGACTTTCTTAGGAGTACTAGATCTGGATTGGCTTGAATGATTTATTATAGCAGTCCATTTTAGATAAAGATACGCTTCATTTCTTAGTAATTACTCGTGTAAGCGAATCGCGAGAGATAATAAAATAGATAACCATAATGCCCAAGTTACTCCTGCGTGAGAATGGGCTATGATGAAGTGGTCGACTACATAGACCTCTGTAAAACAAAAGGTTTGATATAGGGTTTTGTTATTTCGAGATTCTTCTCGTAACTTGATTACCAATTAGATGCTTTGATAACTTCAATTATTTATCTTTTTTACTCAGGAGAAATGACAAGATTACAGCCGAATTGGTGTTTTCATTGTAAAGAACTCACACATTGGAATGTAATGGAACACTTTTTAGGGTCCACAAATCATTTCTTTAAGATGGTGTATCGATTTCATTATAGGAGCCTACCTTAGGGATGAGTTGTCTCCGTCTTGATAGCCATGAACATAAATGGCGGTCGAATCAATGGCTTCATACATGCATTTCCTTTTACCCAGGCGACTAAAGATGGCTATCTGTTGGAAGTAGAGATATCACGGAGCATCCAACAAAGTACAATATTAGGCCTTGGTGATGTCGCTATTTGGAGATGTATATTTAGAGTTCCATCATGAACTAAAATACATCAATGAGCGAACAAAGATCTTATGTTTTCTATATTTTTGTACTTATTTCTTATTGATGTACCAATTACTTCAGAATGACATTTTGACATCAAATTTAAGTTGTCTTTTCAGATTTTTGTCTCTAAAGGTAGTAGAAGCTCCCCACATTCCTTATAAAGCATTGTTTTCTCTATTGAAATCCATGAACACATATGCTCACTGTCATTAGATAATTTCAATAACAAAAATAATTACAGCAAATAACGTCGAAGTTTCCCATATAGGCATTCGAGGCCGACTAAAAACACATGCCATGACATTGGCAGGACACTGCTACTAGAGGCGTTAAAGGCGAGTAAAACACATGCCCGTGGATTAGCTCGGCTTGTAGCCGGGAAAAGCTTCGTTACCTCTGAATTTTTTAAAATGGTTTTAGAAATGTACGATAAAAGCCCATTCAATTCAATTCAATCCAATCTTATACTACTATTGTATTGTGGTACCATTTGAGTCTTGTCTCTCTTATCGTGCAAGGCTTTAATATTTTCTACAATATTCTAATGTATAAATTTGATCTTTGTAACACTCCCTGTATTGTATATACAACCTGAGATTGTTACGTCACCTTCTTCTAGGCTGCATGTCCATGGAGACAGTTAAAGTCACTTTACACAATAAAGTCACTTTATGGTTATACCTCTTACACATTACAAAAAAATTATTGCGGCACCCAAGGCCAGTAACAAGGTGGACTAGCAAACGCATTAATAACTTGCGTTTGCACTAATAAAAAGAATCTTTCAACGATTCCCTAAAATACCCTTAAAATATGCCCTTTTCGGGGGGTCAATTCTAAAAATGGTCCTCGATTTTAATTACGGTGTGCCTTTTTAGGGTGGTCAAAAAGTAAACCATAGATATATTTTAAATTTCACATGCATTTTATAAGGGTGTAACTTAAAGAGTATGTTGATTTTTTTCCACAAACTCCGGATAACATCTGAAAACAAAAAACCACGAAAATTATAGTAAAACCATATTGCAAAAGTAGAAATAAAGAAAAAATCACAACAAGGCTCTGGGCATCATTTGCAATATGGAGCGCAGTAGCACCTGGAGCTACAAGAAGCGTTATGTGAAAAATATCACTGATTAACTGTCTGCTTTATAGCAATCTGACAAGTGAAAAATATCATGAGGCTATCCAGGTGCATAGAACCTCAACTCTAAAAACAATATTTCAAAAATATCACTTGAGGCTATCGAGGCTATCGTACATAACAAGCGATTACATAGCACCTCATGACGTATATGATTTAAAACATTACAATCCCTAATAATACATTGGATCAGGCCAGTTTATTCGCGACATTTTAAATAAACTACAAAACATGATGTAAGCAAACATGAATCATGTTATCTTCATTTAAACTCCATCGCCAATAATGCGAAAGGGAAACTTTTAATTTCTTGCATGCAACCTACAAAAGCGGAATTGATTGAATCAAGGAAATTCCTTCAAGGCGCCGGACATGGAAGCGAGCAAGGTATAGTTTTCGGTAATGCCAAATACCACTCCTAGCAATTAATAGCAATGTAGCATTAATGCTTAAGCTCAAATATATTTGGCTAAAAGATTTGGGTCCTTATGGATTAGCGACAATTTTGGAGCCAAATATGTATCATATTTCATGCATCGGAACTTATCAAATTTGTAGGATGAAGCCCGGATCTATGCTAAATTTGTTGGAAAGAGATTATTAAAGATAGAGTAAAAGAGCGGTTGATTCAAGAACACCAAAGTCTCAAGCGTATATGAAGAAAATGTATGGTTAATATAATCGCAATGTTTTGCCATTATATCATATTAGAACACCGCAATCTGAGTTCACAGGGGGTGATTACTAGACGGTGCCAGAATATGAATTGTGCTTAGATCTGTCACGTCCACTTAGGCATATCATTTTAACTCCATTTCAATCTATTTGTGATTAGTTCCCTAAACTTGTTAGAACATTTCCCTTTGTGTGTGCTCTACATTGCCCAGTCTCCACCTAATTTGTTAACAGTTAGCGTATGATTCACAAAATCCAACAGGAACTTAATCGCATGTGCCCTAAAGAGCTGATTTTGATCGATTAATGAGGGAGCAAATCCACTCATTTTTTTATAATATTAGTTGAATCTTGAGCAATATTTGCATATAATGCGCAATAATTTATCATAACCTTACCATATAATTAGGTCTTATGCATAGAAGATGCCATTTGAGTTGTTGGAGCGAGGTAGAAACTCATTATTTACAAATGCTATAATTAAAGCGGATCATCGGCACACAAGACCTCAATTACCCCATCTTTGACAAAACAATTGATAGCGAGGAGATAGTTTCAGTCTAGATATTACATTAAAGCGGTCAGTAGCACACTTAAAAAACTGTGAAATCAAAGAAGTAAATGAATTGAAATAAAGCGGTCCCGGTCGGTTAAGAAGATGTCGGGCACACGAGGAAAAGCGGTCGGTCAGTGAAGAGAACACGAAAGAATTGATTCGGCTGCCCGAAGCCCTAGTTTTCAAAATTTTTTTTTTGCGATGCTATCGTGCATAGCGTAATATTAAATGCTGGCGGTATAGACACCTACCCACCACTTTTTGTTTTTACCTACCCTTGATCTACCTTTCCTAACCTATCTACCTTTCTACCTACCTTTCTAACCTGTGATTTTTCTTAACTGCTCCTCTAGGCATAGCGAGATCAAATGTAAGCATGCTTTTGATATTTTTTTCATTATGGTCATATATGTTGATTTCATTGTTATGCGCTTTATGAGCCAAATATTATTGTTAAAGCTATTTTAATAATTTTTCAGAAAACCTTGTGGTTTTAGAAGGATCTAGAATTATGCTTTGTCTATGCGGCGCAAATGAGACACTAAGGTCAAATGTAGTGCATGCATGGATAAAGAGCGTCTATCTGGATAAATAGGAACCTCTTGTTAAGTGCCAAATAGATCACAGGGATAATCACTGTGTAGAAATATAATGGATTCCTTTGGCTTTGTTGATCTAGTTTCTCCAAGATCTATGTCAGCTACATGAACTAATTGGTACCCGGATGATGTGTTTTAAAAACTATTCTATTCTATTCTATTCTTCTGGGCATACTGTAGAAAGTGAACAAGAGATGAAGAAGTCTTTGCTCACAAAAATCCCGGTGTAACTTTCGTTATTTGCCAAAACTAATGTTTTTGTATTTCGGAATATATAATTTAATCATGTTTTTAGGTTTTCTAGTCAAAATCGATATTTATTTTTACTGATGAACATTAATTATTAGTCTTTAGTATTGCTCTATTTGACACGCAGCTTGTTTGTTTTGAAAATTGCATATTTTATAAAATAGGTCAAAAGTGCGAATTTTTATTGTTTTAAAAAGGAATCTGCAATTACCCGCAGTCATTAGTCGTTTGCTAAGGTCAGAGTGTTGATCTGAGCGTTTCACTATTGAGCTACATTTAATGTTTGGAAGAATGTCAGGAACACTTTCATTATTAAGAATGTACAAGATAAGCAGATATATCTTTATTCTTAAAAAAAACTAGAGCACTATAAGAATGTAGAAGTTAAGTTCAATGGGCCAATCATCTGCGTAATATATAATATTTCATTGGTACAGGGTGGTGTTGAAATATTGTTACTGGAATTTTTTCGAGTGCTTAAATAATTAACATTGAATTTTTTTGCTTATGTAAATATAAGACTCCCACCCCCTCCCTCTGGAAGAGGATTTTCTTATAGTTTCATGGGGCATGACATGTCTAGCAACTAAGTCGTCGACTAGAGTTATCTACTTTAGATTCAAACCTATCATAAAGGATACTTGTCAAAGATTCATCGCCACTAGAATGATGTCTTTTTTTTATGTTTTTCAAATAATATAATTTGCGAAACAAATTTAAATTTTTTCTATAGATTGTTCACCATTCGCAGAAGTTATCTAGATTCACTTGAATGTTGTACTCTTCACAGTTTTGTGCTATAAACTTAAACAATATGTTATTAAATTGGATAAGAGGGCCAACGATCTTTAATGAAAAAAAAAGTACAAATTCCTCAGGCATACTATAACTCCTAAGCCCAACAATGAGGTTCAATTGTTAAATATGCAGATGATATAGTGTTACTAGCAAACAGGAAGAAGGTTTTACAAGCCCATTTGGACGCTTTAGAAAAGTTTTGTGATTCAGGGCACATGAGAGTGAATATCCTAAAGTCCAAAATTATGGTGATAAGGAAGGAATGAGAAGGCGGACCTACTTTCACATGCCGGGGGGCAACCACTGGCTGTTGAATGCTTTAAATACCTTGAGTATTGATTTCTCGATCAAATATAGTTGGAAAGAGTGCATGAAAGAAGACCCAGGATTATCGTGGGAAGTCGATACATGTATGGAATGCCCCTTTAAATGCTCAGAGTAATAGTTGAGCGATTGGAGGGTTCAAAAAGCGTATTGTTAAGTCTTTAGTGCGGGGGCAGGTTGTATTGTATGGAGCACCCTATTTGGGGTAAGCATCTCCACCAAACTGGTGCCAAGTAAGTCGATACATAAATTATTTTATGTGAAGAAATGGGACTCAAATGGCAAATTCCACATGCAATTATTTTGGCATTTGGGATGTTCCCTTTGGGCTTGAAGCTCTTTTAATCTTTGTAAATTTTGTCAATGGGGAGTAAAGCCCGGACCTATACCCGCATTTGTCATATCGGGCAATGCTTCTTTTGAGACCCAAGGGTGGATGCATGACCTCTGAGAGCCTTGGGCAAGTCGAGTTAGAGAGTTAGATAGAGGCAAATTGTGATTACATTAATAAAACAAATGCCGGGGAAGCTCTTGGAGCAGCTAGCATTGGGGCCATTTTAGTCCAACTCTACAGTAGCCGAATGCTACACTACAAAGATAGAGTTAACTCATTAGTGATTATAGTGATGAGGGAATATTTGATGTGAATATTCCATGTACATAAAAGTTGAATTGCTAGATATAAAACAAGTTCTCACCTTATTTGGAGATCCGAAGCAATTAGGTGGTGAAGATCAAATGGAAAGGTTATCTTGAGGCTATGTGATTTAGGTTGTGTAGAAGATGAAGATCATGTGTTTCACAAAATATACTGACATGTAGATATCAAGAATGCAATTGGTGTACATAATGAGAATAAATCATCCTTTGATACGAGTTATCCATAAAAGGTGGATGATCACCGTTCGATGCCCCATTGAAATTATAAAGCACATTGTCTAGAGGCTCATATGGCCTCTCGGGGGCCCTAAAGAGGCTATTAATTAATAATAATAATAATATTAAAGTTTAATAATGATCGGAAGTTGAAATTATTACATTTTCCTTATATTATGAGGAAAAACTAAATGTATAAGTTTTGACTATTTCACAAGATGCCCTTAAGTTTTCATTATTTCATGAAATGCCCTTTAGGTATATGGTTAAGGTAGAATTATGAAATTGTTGATATACCCTTTACTTTTTATTTCTACGAAATGCCCTTCTTGCCAGTTGTTTTGGCGGACCCGATTCTTGAGCGACAGAGTTCTTGAGCCAATTCTTGAGCGAATGATTCAGTGTCGACCATCCGCGAGAATTGTGCGAGGCGAAATTCTTGCAGTGAATTCTTACGGTTCCATCTCTTATCTGAACTCGACCGTTGTGTACAATGAAGAGCAGCTCGGTAGATCTTGTGCAATGGAAACGGAGTAAACAGACATGTAATCCGCATGGCGATCTCGCGTTTTGTGGCAAACAATTTAGTACATAAAAACATCACGTTAGGCTTGTGTTTTTGGATTTGACGCATGTGATCCGGATCATGTAAAGTTTTCTTTCCTTTGCCTACGATTTTTGCATTGCCCTTGCATTCTAGACTTTTGCATTACCCGGCCTTCCTTTTCCTTTGTCACCATGCAAAACTACAAGATGCATCACGTACAGTATTCATTGTTAAATGTTCATTGTTCAAGAAATCCTAATTACTTGTTCTATCTAATTATATTGAATCATTTTTCCTTGATGGCGGTGTCTATGTGCTAAAATGGAGTTACCATTTGGGTTCCATATATGAGTCCCTCGGTAGGTGAGTTGGAAGCTTCTTTGTAAAGAATCATGCAATCTCACATCGTATTAGACTTAAAGTCTTTGAGAGGTGATAAAACAAAATTGAGTTTTCGTTATTGTGCATATAGTGTTAAGCATTCCACTTTAGAATGAAATTTATTAATTGTTAGTGTATTTGAGGTGAATGTACATGGATTAATGGATCACGAGGTACCCATGATGATTTGTCTGGCTGAAAATTATGCCAAGCGTCTGCATGCCTCTATAAAGAGATGGTGGTCCTCAGTAATGTTTGTGAAAAAATTTCACGATGTTCATGCCTTATCTTGGATGCTGCTTTCGTCTTGGGGAAATAAAGAAGTTAGCACAACTTGGCTTACCAAATTATACCATTAGCCAGTTGAGAGATCAACATAGTGTTTAAGACGAGGATCTCATTGGAGATATTAGAAGGTGTGACTATTTTCATTATGGGCTTGCTTGGGAAACAAAGAGGTACACATGCTAACATTCATAGTGATATCAGAGCCTACAAGAAACTTGAAGGTATTGTAATGCAGAATTCTTGAAGCGACCACGGAAGTGTGAAAACTTTTGTCCAAACAACAGTGGATTTCTTCATTATTTTATAGCTTTGATGCTAGTTTGAAGGGTTTTAAGCTCACTGCCAGACCGATTATTGGGCCTAGATGTTACTCACCTCAAAGGAAGATACCTTGGCATTCTCTTATCGTAATGACTATTGATGGTAATGATGGTTTATTTCCGTTGCATTTTAGGTTATTGCTACGCAGAGAATGATGATAAGCGGGTGTGGTTTATACAAAATTTGAAGAATTACTTGCATCATCATGAGCGGATAACTTTCATATCGGCCAGAATGAAGGATTGGTCGAAGGTGTTCAGGTTGTGTTTGGAAATGTGCCACATGCTTATTGCATCGCCATTTAAATTTGAGAATTTTAGGAGGTTTTAAAAGTACGGCTTGTTCACATGCTATGGAATGTGACGGGCAAGCGGTATTGAGAATATGTGTGATCATCCACGAAATCGTGCAACCAATCGAGAGGCCACCACATCATTAAGCGGTTATACGTCGATTCGAATCAATGGCTTCGCTACATGCATTTCACTTTTACCCATAGACTAAGATGTTATCTGTTGGAAGTGAAGATATCAGGAGCATCAACAAGAAGAGTACAATATTAGGCCCTTGGTGATGTGCGCTATTTGGAGATGTATATTTAGAGTTCCATCATGAACTAAAATACATCAATGAGCGAACAATCTTATGTTTTATATTTTTGTACTTATTTCTTATTGATAATTGCCTAGAATGACATTTCGACATCAAATTTGGATTTGTCTTTTCGATTTTTGTGTCTCTAAAGGTAGTAATGGCGCCCCCATTTCCTTATAAAAGCATTATTTTCTCTATTGAAATCAGACACATATGCTCCCTTTGTCATTAGATAATTTCAATAAAAATAATTCTGACCAAATCGCGACCGAGTTTCCCATATAGGCATTAGTAAAACACATGCCATTGTAGGGTTTTAGCTACTAGAAGTTAAAGAAATGAGTAAAACATGCCGACGTTAGCTCGGTAGGAGCTTTACGTTACCTCTTGCAGATTTTTAAAATGGTTTTTAGAAGTATGCGATAAAAGCCATTCAGATTGATTCAATCAATCTTATACTATTGTATTGTGGGTACCATTTTGATCTTGTCTCTCTACATCGTTAGGGGCAATAATTTTCTACAATATTCTAATGTATAAATTTGATCTTTGTAACCTCCATGTGTATATACAACTGAAGTTATTCACGTCACCTTCTTCTAAGGCATGTCCATGGGCGGTTAAAGTCACTTTACACAATAAAGTCACTTTATGGATTTATACCTCTTACACATTACAAAAAAATTATTCGCGGCACCCAAGGCGATGTAAAGATTGGACTAGCAAGCGCATTAATAACTTGCGTTTTGCACTAATAAAAAAAAAGAATCTTTCAGCGATTCCACTAAAATGCCCTTAAAATATACCCTTTTGAAGTCAATTCTAAAAATGGTCTCGATTTTAATTCCCAGTTATTGCCTTTTAGAGAATTGGTCAAAAGTAAACCATAGATATATTTTAAATTTCATGCATTTTATAAGGGTGTAGTAGCTTAAGCTATGTTGAGTTTTACAAACTAGGATAACATCACGAAAACAAAAACCACGAAAATTATAGTAAAAACCATATTGCAAAAGTAGAAATGAAAAATCACAACAAGGCTCCTAGACGCCATTGCAATATAGACGCATGCCACCATCATTTAAAGCGTTATGTAGAAAAATATCAAGTGCTATCGCGCATAGCAATCGACAGTGAAAATATCATGAGCTATCAGGTGCATAGAACCTCAACTCCTAAAACAATATTTCAAAAAATATCCACTTGAGGCTATGAGGCTCTCGGCATAACAAGCGATTACATAGCACCTCATGAGGTATATGATTTAAGAACATTACAATCCTAATAATACATTGGATCGAGACGGTTTATTGCGACATTTTAAATAAACCTAGAAGCATGATGCCAAAGCAAACATGAATACATACATATTATCTTTATTCGCTCCATCATATGTCTGAAAGGAAGCTTTTAATTTCTTGCATACAACCCTCTAATGAGTCGATTAGATCGAAAGAAATTCCTTCAGCGGACATGGAAGCGAGCAAGGCTATAGTTTGATGTGCCAAATGCCATACAGCAATTAATAGCAATGTAGCATTAGTAAGCTCAAATATATTTGGCTAAAGATTTGGGTCATATGGATTAGCGACAATTTTGAGCCAATGTACATCATATTTCATGCACTCAGAATATAAATTTATGAATGACGGATCTATGCTAAATTTGGAAAAGAGATTGTTACTATAGAGTAAAGGCGGTTGAGATTCAAAAGAACACCAAAGTCTCAAAGCCTTATGAAGAAGCCGCTAGGTTAATATAATGCATAATGTTTTGCCATTATATCATGCCTTCTGAGGGTACCATGCCACAATCGGTTCACAGGACAGTTACTAGACCCAGTTAGGAATATGGTGTGCTTAGTCTTGTCGTCCCACTTGAGCATATGTTTTAGCTCATTTCAATCTATTTGTGGTCGTTTCCCTAGACTTGTTAATTTGTTTCCCTTTATTATTGTACTCTACATTTAGAGTCTCCACCTAATTTGTTAGCAGATTAGTTACAGTGTCTTTGGAACTTAATGCATGTGCCCAAAGGCTGATTTTGATGTCGATGCTAAAGGGGCAAATCCACTCATTTTTATATAATGTTAGTTGAATCTTGAGCAATATTTTGGCTATAATGCAATAATTTATCATAACCTTACCATATAATTGGGTCTTGTAAGATGCCATTTTGAGTTGTTGGAGCAGGGGTAGAAACTCACATTATTTACAAATGCTATAATTAAGCGTGAGATCAGCCGGCACAGAACCTCGGGGCTTACCCATCACGGCAAAACAATTGATAGCGAGATAGTTTGATCTAGATAATACATTTAAAAGCGAATCCATTGTACCTTGAAACTGTGAAATCAAGGAAGTAAATGAATTGAAAATAAAGTAGTCGATTAGGATTGAAGATAATGCAGGGCACAGGAAAGAAGCGGTCGGTCGAATTGGAAATTCATATTTATAATTTTTGAAAACCTTAGTTTTAGAAGGATCCTAGAATTATGCTTTGTCTATGTAAAACCCGATTACTAAGGTCAAATGTGAGTACATGCATGGATAAAGCGTCTATCTGGATAAAATAGAACCTCTTGTTGGTGCCCAATAGATGGGGATAATCACTATTGGCCAGAAATATAATGATTCCTTTGACTTTGTTGATCTAGTTTTCTCAAGATCTATGTCAACTACATGAACTAGTGGTACTTGAGATGATGTAATTTTAAAAGAAAACTATTCTATTCTATTCTATTCTTCTGAGGCATACTCATAGAAAGTGAACAGAAGATAGAAGAAGTCTTTGCTCACCAAAATCGGTGCTTCATTGTTTGCCCAAAACTAATATGTTTTGGCGACTTTCGGAATATATAATTTAATCATGTTTTGGGTTTTTTCTAATTAGAAATCACGGTATTTATTTTTGCACAATGAACATTAGTATTAGTCTTTATTATTGCTCTATTTGACACACAGCTTGTTTGTTTTAGTACATATTTTATAAAATACGGTCAAAGTCACCGTTTGATATTTTAAAGAATCACAATTGCACCACTGTGAGTCATTAGTGCGTTTGCTAGGTCAAATGTTGATCCTGAGCGTTTCTCTTTATTATTTCATTTAATGTTTGGAAAGATACTCGGGGAACACTACATTATTAAGAATGTGCAAGATAAAACAGATGTACTGTTCTTAAAAAAAAAAACTAGAGCACTATAAGAATGTAGAAGTTAAGTTCAATGGGCCAATCATCTGCGTAATATATAATATTTCATTAGTGCAATTGAATTGTTGAAATATTATTCTTTGGGAATTTTTAGGAGTGCTTAAATAATTAACGTGAATTTTTGCTTATGTAAATATGAACTCCCACCCTCCCTGCAGAGGATTTTCTTATAGTTTCATAGGGCATGACATGTCTGCCAATAGAGTAAATAGAGCAGGTGCCTACTTTAGATTCAAACCTATCATAAAGGATACTTGTCAAAGATTCATCGCCACTAGAATGATGTCTTTTTTTATGTTTTTCAAATAATATAATTTGCGAAACAAATTTAAATTTTCTATAGATTTATTCACCATTGCTTTGAAGTTATCTAGATTCACTTGAATGTTGTACTCTTCACTGATTTTGTGCTATAAACTTAAACAATATGTTATTAAATTGGATAAAGAGACCCAGCGATCTTTAATAGAAAAAAAAGAGTACAAATTCCACCGAATACTATAACTCTAAGCCAACAATGAGAGTTCAATTGTTAAATGTCACCGAGATGATATAGTGTTACTAGCAAAGCGGGGAAGGTTTTAAACCCGTTTGGATGGCTTTAGAAAGTTTTGTGATTGGGCATGAGAGTGAATATCCTAAAAGTCAAAATTATGGTGGGACAAAGACCTACTTTCACATACCGAGGGGCAACCACTAAAGCTGATGAATGCTTTAAATGCTGCTTGGTATTGATTTCTAAGTCAAATATAGTTGGAAAAGGGTGAAAGAAGGCGGACTATGCATTAGGGAATTGACCATGTATGGATGCTTGCTAAATGCTCAAGTATACGTTGAGCGATTGGAGTTCAAAAGGATGTTGTTTAAGTCTTTAGTGCGGTAGGTTGTATTGTATGGAGCGCCTGTTGGGGTAAGCATCTCCACCAAACTATGGTGCAGTAAGAGTCGATACATAAATTATTTTTATGTGAAGAAATGGGACTCAAATGGCAAATTCCTGTACATTCGTTTAGCTGAAATTTTGGGATGTTCCTTTGAAAGGCTTGAAGCTCTTTTAATGTAAATTTTGTCAATGGAGAGTAAAGAAGGACACATACCATTTGTCATATCGACTGATACTTCTTTTGAGACCAAAGTGGATGCATGACCCTAGGAGCTTACTTGGGCAAGTCACGATTAGGGGATTGAATGAGGCAAATTAGTGCGACAACAAAACAAATGCCGGGAAGCTCTTGGAGCAGCTAGCATTAGGACTGGCTTTAGTCCAACTCACGGTATGAGGAGATGCTACACTACAAGATGGGGATTAACTCTGTTGGTGATTATGGTGGTCGAGGGAATATTTGATAAGCAGATATTCCATGTACATAAAAAGTTAATTGCTAGATATAGAACAAGTTCTCTGTGGCCGGAGATCCCGAAAGCGGTGGTAAGATGATGGAGGAAAGGTTGATAGAGGCCTATGTAGTTTGGGTTGTGAAGATGAGATCATGTGTTTACAAAATGTCTGACATATGTAGATATCAGAATGCAATTATGGTGTACATAATGAGAATAAATCATCCCCTTTTGATCTGAGTTATCCATAAAGCGATTGGATGATCATAGTTCATTCTTGTTGAAATTATAAAGCATTGTCTGAGGCTCTATGGCCTCTCGAGACCCCTAAAAATTAGCTAATTAATAATAATAATAATATTAAAGTTTAATAATGATCGGAAGTTGAAATTATTGCATTTTTCCCTTTATATTATAGGGAAAAACTACCAAATGCCATAAGTTTTTAGACTATTTCACAAGATGCCCTTAAGTTTTCATTATTTCATGAAATGCCCTTTGGAAAGCGTGTATATGGTTAGGTAAATTGAAATTGTTGATATACCCATACCTTTTATTTTAAAATGCCCTTCTGCTGTAGTTGTTTTGGCGGGCCGATTCTTGGTGAGTTCTTCTGGTGATTCTTGAGCAATGATTCGAACAATCGACCATCCAAGGAAGTGTACAGGCCGAAAGTATACATTTCCAATTCTTACGGTTCCATCTCTTATCGAACTCCAGTAGTTGTCTGATGAGAGCATTTCAGTAGATCTTATTACAGTGATGAACATGTAATCTATGCTTGATCTCTGGCGTTTTTGTAGCAAACAATTTGCCTTTGAAACATGCAGTTGGAAAAAGCTGTGTTTTGGATTTGACACGCATGTGATCCGGATCATGTAAGTTTTTCTTTCCTTTACTTCGATTTTTACATTGCCCTTGCATTTCTAGACTTTTTTGCATTGCCGACCTTCCTTTTTCCTTTGTCTACATGCAAAACTTCTAGATGCATGTACAGTATTCATTGTTAAATGTTCATTGTTCAAGAAATCTAATTGCTTGTTCTATCTAATTATATTGAATCATTTTCCTTCGGTGCGGTGTCTATGCTAAAAAATGGAGTTACCATTTGGGTCCATGTGGTCCTCATTAGGTGAGTTGAGCTATTTGTAAAGATCATCTGATCTCACATCATGTGGAGCTTAAAGTCTTGAAGGCGATAAAACAAAGGTGAGTTCGTTATTGCATATAGTGTTCGCATTCCACTTAGAAGCTGAAATTTATTAATTGTTAGTGTATTTGGTGAATGTACATGGATTAATGGATCGCGGTACCGCAGTGGTTGTCTGGTGAAATTGTACTTGGCGTCACATGCCTCTATAAAAAGGATGGAGTGGTCCTCTCAATGTCTTTGTAGAAAAAATTCCACGTGTTCATACTTGTCTTGGAGTGCTTTCGTCTTGGAAATAAAGAAGTTAGCACAGCAGCTTACCAAACTATACCATTAATGAGTTGAGAGAGATCATAGTGTTTAAGACCCAAGGATCTCATTGGAGATATTAGAAAGAGAAGAAGGTGTGACTATTTAAGTATGGGCTTGTAGAGAAAACAAAAAGAGGTACACACGTACTAACATTCATGGTGACCATCTGGAAACCTACAAGGAAACTTGAAGAATTATTGTAATAGAAATTCTTAGAAAGCAACCACCGGAAGTGTAGCTTTTGTCGAAGCTCTTGAAGGCGAATTCTTCATTATTTTATAGCTTTTGATGCTAGTTTGAAGGGTTTATCTTTATGATGAACCCGATATTGGGCCTAGATGGTACTCACACCTCAAAGGAAGGTACGGCATTTCTTATGAAATGACATTTATTGATAGTAATGATGGTTTTATTTCCGTTGCATTTGCGGTTGTACTACTTGAGAGAATATTGATAGCTGGGTGTGGTTTATACAAATTTGAAGAATTACTTGCATCATCATGAACGGATAACTTTCATATCGGCCAGACGAGGAAGGGATTGGTCGAAGGTGTTGAGGTTGTGTTTGAAATGCCACATACTTATTGCATCGCCATTTTAATTTGAAATTTTAGGAGAGTTTTAAAATTACGAGCTTGTTCACATGCTATGGAATCTTGACGAACCAAGCGGTATTGAGAGATATGTGAGTCATCCGCGAGGAAATACATGCAACCAATGCCAGAAGGCCACCACATGGATTCTTCTAACAGCACAGCGATCCTATCCATTGGAGCCAACTCAAAATTCACCAGGGAAGGAGGTATGGACATCTAACTTCTAATATCGCGAGTCTTTGAATTCTTGGTTGCGTGAGCCTAGAGTTGCCTATTCTAGCTATGTTGTTGGAATTGATCGCCCATAAGATGATGGCATGGTTTTGATAGTAGAAAAGATGCTTTTGTCTTGGCTAGAAAATGCGAGTATGCCTTGACCCCTCATCGCTGAAATGATGTGAAGAAATCATCACCGAAATTAAGTTCATCACCAGATGTGATTAAACCCGATGTTGAATTTGAAGTGCGGCTATTAAACCAAGGATTGTGAACTTAGGTTTGAACATGTTCATGCAACAAGTGAAAGCATTAGAGCCAAGGAATTCCATGTGGCCATGTGACATCATGCTTCAAAATGAGCATTATGCGAGAACTATGCTCATATGGCCGCTTTTGCGATTCATATCTTCCACACCTACAAGGAGATTATGCATCCAGTTTTAATTCCTAGTCCCTAGTGACCTGCGGAAGTATGTTGCCTCCAATGACAAAGAGACTACCGGAATTAGGTCACGAGACCAAAGAAGAGTCGCGGGTGAAAAGTGCATCAGTACTAGATGTGAGGCAGGACATAATTCCATGGGCATATAGGAGAAACCTATACGTTATGTTTATTTGTTTAGAGTTTGTTTCTTTTGATTTTGTTTTTGTATCAACATTATTCAAATTCAAATTGAGGTGCAAATTTTACAATGTTATATGAATATCTTTGCATTTTGATTCAAATTCACGGGAGAGATTCTGGGGAGATTAAAGGGATTTGCGTAGTTGGAAAGGGCATATATTTCTGGTTTTATGTTTATAGTTTTAGTTTCTGAGGTTACGTTTACATGGAAAGGGCATTTCATAAATTCTCACTTAAAACTTAAGGGCATTTCATAAATTTTGATAACTTAAGGGCATTTCATAATTTTTGAGAAAACTTAGGCATTTTATAAATTAGATAAAACATAAAGACATCACATTGAAGATGAAAAACAATGCGAACGTATACGCCCCTTAAGGGCATTTCATGAAATAATAAACTTAAGGGCATCTTGCAAAATAGTGTAAAACTTAGGGCATTTTAGTAGTTTCCTATATTTATATCACATAATGAGTGTTCCGGGTTTTGTAGGTGCCTTCTCAGCTTTTCACTTTCTCTGCTTTTGAACAATCTACTGGAGTGTTAAGCGTATCAGCTGCAAAAATATCATAAAAGAACTTCTTGATTATCTAGGGACATACATGGATTCAACTCCGGAGATCTTTAAGTAGCTATCTATGGACCCGTGCTTACAGGGCTATTTGTAGCTACTCCGAGCTCGATTGGGTCTAAGAAATAGCATTTCCAGCTAAATCCATGTTTGATTGGGACTCTGTAGATGTGGGATCGGGAACCTCCATCTTTTCCTGTAACATTTGGATAATCTGTGGCATTGTCGATCTTTTATCTGCGTCTTTACAAATGCAGCAAAATGCCAATCTAATGACCTGCTCTGCTTTGCCAGAGTCATAGTTTCCATTCAGTTTGGGATTTACAGCCTGTGATGTTAAAGCTCGATCAAGATCTGATCTGGCCACCGAGGATCTGCTCCTACAAAGGATCGTCTGGAACAGAACGTGGGCGCCGCCTCAGGAAATTCCCCCAAGGAATTTCCTCGGCCTGGACTTTTCCTAGTACCTAGTAGTATCTTGACGATAACTTTGGACAAATTAGTCTAGTGACATAACATCTCTTCAAATATAGCCAGTTTTTTATTTGTATTTGACTGAGAGATGGATTTATATTTTGCCTTGTGCCGCTGATTGTGGTTCCCATTATAATCAATCCTAAAGTTATACAGTTTCCTCTATTAACAGCACGTCTGCCTTCACGTATGTCTCGCCAAAATATTTCTTATGTAAGATTCCCCTTGTTCGTCCTGATTAAAAAGGTTACCTGCACCATTTTTGGACTGCATTCATGCAGGAGTTTCCACTCTAAAGTAAGTAAGCTATATACTTTATCGAATTGATTATAGTTTATCAGTTATACAAGCAATTCACTTATTGTATCAGAGCTCCCTGATTTTGCTCACATCAGTCAGCTAAAACTCAGTTGTGATGTGGAATGGGAATAGGGAGCGCGTTCTAAGAACTTAACCCAATGGCAGCTGCTAGCGCCAGCAACAAGAGCCTGGTGGGAGTGCATTAACTGCTATTAGCTACCCTGCCAGGCCAGAACATACTGACCTATTCCCATTCCACAGCATCAAGGAAAGGTCAGTTATAACTGAGTGATCGACAAATTCTGCAGGGTTGGGAAGCTTAAGCCCAGGTTTTGATGCTTCATTTTTTGAGCTCAGATGATCAGCTGCTTCAGATGAGCTCAGATGCTTCAGATGAGCTTAAGATGATCAGATTTTAATCTTCAGGTTTTGATGCTTCAGCTATGGCGATGGTTTCAGGCTTTAGGCTACAGGCTACAGGCGATGATTTTCCGTCAGATTCTGAGTATGATTCAAGCATCTCGAGTGTTTTCCGTCGGATTTTGAGCACAATTCAAGCTCATGGATTCAGCTATGGCGATGCTTCGCCGTGTAGGTAATTGGCTGTCGATCGTTCAGTCTGCATCCATTTTTCGATCTTGGATAGAATAGTCCTTACAATCATCGTGGACTACAAACAGAGACACGCTTAAACTTTCCTTGACGTTATCTGAATAGAAAGAGTGAATTGCTAATGCAAGGGTTCTCATGATAACCGATAAAGATAAAGATACGGATTTTTAAAACATCATCCTGGTGGCGATTATAAACAAAAGGAGCTTTGTTTAAGAAGCTTGCACCCTTACTTTCAGCGTAGGTAGCGATCAGTGCTCTCATCGGATGCTAAGTCGACTACCACGTCAAACTTTTATGAATGAAAACAACGTGGCATGTACAACTAAGACCCCAAATTCCACCGGTAGAGTTGCAACTTTGCTTGCAAGCAAATACCGACTTATTGGAATCAAAGTGTAGGAATGTTCCCGCAGAAGTCATTGATGGATTTGCAATTGAAGCTTTGTTGGAAACTGGTGGCATCATTTAAGTGCATCATGACCATGCGAGCATCTGTCACAAAGATTCTTCCATCAGAACACCTGGGGGGAATCCCAAATGATCAATTGCTTATTGTTAGCATCAATTTGTCCCTCCACGACAGCTAGGCCGGTGGAATCTGGGCCTAAAAGGAAACGATCAATGGACCATGAGAACTAAAATTAGAAGTCACATTTACTTATGTTTATTTATAATGGAATTCATCTTATTGAATGATAATGCGACATTGTATATATTCTATTCTCTTTATACCTAAAATCCTGCATTTAAATCCTGGCCCTTTGGGCCAAGACCAACCTAGAATATGCCATCTGAGGCTAAATCCTAGCCGTCATGATGGGAAATCTAAAAATGAAATATGAAGTCAGAAAATATGGTAGTTTGTGTTAATGCATTGCTTTTGTGTCTTTGATGTATGTTTTTGTCCTATAAATGATCTTGGTGTATGATCTTGCTTTTAAGCTTTTATTCAATGCATATCATGGAAAGAAATGTTCTAGTGCAGTTAAATCCTTGTCATAAAAGATAGTAATGCATTTGTTAGTACACTCCTAATTCTAGAGGCCCTTGAACCTATTGGGCTCCCAAGTCAAGCCCATTTGTGATCTACATAGATTAATGCGGGGGATCGTTATATGTTGAGTAGCAATGCAAGCTAGCTCTAACCCAATTTGCACCGACAAGACGATAACTCACTAGTTTAGGGATGCCATGAAGCTCAGGGTGGTCAAAATCCTCTTGATGAGGAGAGTTGGAGGGTTCTCGCTTCCGTCCCTAGCAAGTTGGGTCTTCGTGAAGTTCAGTTAGGTACCAATCTGTTGTTCTCTTAGAGATCCCTAGATCGATGTTCGTCATCAAGGTACTCCTTGTATGCTCCTGGACTATTTGAGGTAGTAATATGGGCTTTGCTATGAGCATTCTGGTCTCACAGCTCAAGGTTCCCCCTCCCGCATCTATGGTTGATCTTATTCTCACGAGGCTTGGGAGAGGTGCTGACGAAAGTAGAACCCTAGCCTATTTGCATCTAAGATGCCAACCAGTCATTAGTTCTATTGTTTTAGAAAAAGGCCCCCAGACCCCATACCCAAAATCCTTCTTAGATAGTATCTAATTGTAAGCTAGTGCATAGCGTGGAGTACTATGAAGGTAAGATGGTTTAACCCTCTTTCTCTCTCTAGCTTACATATGTTCTTGGGTATTGAAGGGATCTGGACGCATCCTTCCCATGCACATCATCTTTCTGCATGGGCTGGTGTATTTCAATATTCCTTGGAATAAGAAGGGAAAAAATAATATTCCATAGTCAGACTTTTTGACAAGCTTCGAGGTCCATTCAACCCAAAGGCAACCTACAAGAGGTGGCCTTCATTTACGAGGCTTGAGAGATCAGATTGGAAATTAAAGCTTAGAGTAGGAGCACCACAATCTAATCGAGCTGGACCTGAGGTTTCTAGAAGCATATGCTGGAGCTGGAACTAGGATTTTGGTAGAATCTAAAGCAAAATTGAAGTTTGTAGTTAAAATGGAAGAAAGACTACGATCAAATTGGGAATAAGAGCTACATCGAGCATTAATTTGGGGCAAGGAATTGAGTGAGGTCTAACGATGGAGAAGACACTATTGGATGAAGATATTGAACGACAGTAGAAACTAAATGCAGGAACCAGAGCATTAGATAGATCGGGACAAAATGTCATAGTGGAGATAGAATCAAAACTCAAGTTCGAACTTTGCATTTCATGCTATCTTTTTGTCCACATTTGATGACCACAATGGTCTTGTAACATTAGGGTTTTTAGATTAAAAAGGGCCTTCAAAGGCAATGCTGTAAGCCAAATGAGAGAGATAAAATGAACTGTCGGAAATCAGGAACTGTGAGGTCAGGTCGACAAAAGCATTATAACTAACTCAACTGGATCTGTTTTCTAGCATAGCTTTATTGATAGAAAATTGATAGACTTTTGTTTAGTGCAATGAATGAGATCTCGTTTGGTCTCCAATATAGATACTTTGCACATATTTTAACCACTTATGATTGTCAAAACTCCAAAAAATGGTTTTACCATTTTTTACTATTCTCTGGGGGCTAAAGATATGCAAAACCATCCGAGTTGGAAAGATCTCAATGAAGATCTATCTAACCACGCAAATAAACTCATTTGAATTTTCTAATATATCTTTAGAAAATCAAATGGTCAGACCAACTGACCTATTGGCCAGACCCTATTGTTTTACGATTGGTGATTCCTCTCTTTAGTCGGCCGGAGTTCTTAAAGGCCCTTTTATGATCTCAATCATTCATGCACATCTATTTATTATGATCCTCGGCCTTGTCTCCACTATTGTGCAAGCAGATCTTTCTTCAATTACGATTATAAGTGTGTGCCTTAATTGATGCAGACTTATTTATGATGTTCATCGCCCTTTGTCTCTGCCCTCGTGCAAGAAGTTGTTCTTCACTTATCACAATCGAATCTTTGATATTCATCACCAACATCTAACCACATTTGAGAGACATATTCTTCTACTTTCCCGAGTTGATTTCCTAGTGAAATTGCAGCATTTTTGCTCTAAGTAGTGCCAAAAGCCAGTTGTATAGAAATCCTCCCTTACTTGTCGGATCATAGTAATGTGCGTTTTGCATGGAGTACTTTTTTCTATCTATCTATTTTTTAAAAATCAACATTGATTTTGCCTTAAAGGATCAACATAAAAGAATGCCACTTTTCAAACAATATGCAAAAAATATGCCATTTTTTAAACAATATGCTTATTTTATTGCATGTTCATCTTTATAAAAAGACATTTCTATACAATAAATATATGCTTATTTTATTCATGGTCTTCCTTCTTGAATATTTTGCAATAGTTGGACCTCATAGTGAGATTTGGCATATCAACATTTGATACTAGGCAGAGGACATTTTTTCATTCTATCTAAGAAGCCTAGTTGAACATGGTGCAATCTAACGGACATTTAAGCAATACGTAACTAGCACCACAATTCAATCATTTCTCTCAACCTCGCAGGTTTTCCTTGGTGGTAGCCATAAGGCCGGAGCCGAACTTAGGATTTGCAGAATCTAAAGCAAAATTGAAATTTGAAGTTAAAATGGTGCTGTTAGACTACATCAAATTGTAAATAAGAGCTTAAGCATCGAAAGTATTAATTTGGGGCAAGGAATGGAGTGAGGTCTAACGATGGAGAAGACACTATTGATGAAGATATTGAATGATAGTAGAAACTAAATGCGTGAACTAGAGCATTAGATAGATCGGGACAAAATGTCATAGTGGAGGTAGAATCAAAACTCAAGTTCAACTTTGCATTTATGCTATCTTTTTGTCCACATTTGATGACCACAATGTCTTGTAATATTAGGTTTTTAGATTGCGCGGGTTTCAGCATGCCAACTAAGCCAAATGAAGATATTGAACTACCAACGAACGTGAGTTTCCTCGATTGAATTAGCCGTTAAAATCAAGATAATTAATCTCATCTTTTCTAAAGACAACTATTGATAGAAAAGTCCAATGAAGCAGTTTAGTGCATGATAGATCTGCTGAGATCTTTCCAACCTTGTGATACTTTTGCAACATATTTTAACCACTTTATGATTGTCAAATTCAAAAAAAAATGGTTTTTACCATTTTACCATTCTACGTGTATTAAAAAGATATGCAAAACCATCCATATTGGAAAGAGATCCCAATGAGATCTATCTATTGCAACTACAAAAACTGAAGAGTTTATTTGATTTTTCTACCAATACTTATGCTAGAAAAATGTGATCCAAAGAGTTAGTTATAACCGTTGGCCGAATCGGATTACCAATTCGCTTTTCCCATTGGTAGTCTCATATAGCTTAGTCGCTAGCCTGGGTGCCAGCCCCTTTTATGATCCTTCGCTAATCATTCATGCACATCTATTTATTGGTGATCCTCGGTCTTGTCTCCACTATTGTGCAAAGGCAGATCTTTCACTACCATTGTAAGTGTAGCCTGTCTGATGCAGACTTATTTATGATGTTCATCGCCCTTTGTCTCTGCCCTCGTGCAAGAAGTTGTTCTTCACTTATCACAATCGAATCTTCGATATTCATCACCAACATCTAACCACATTTGAGAGACATATTCTTCTACTTTCTCGAGTTGATTTCCTAGTGAAATTGCAGCATTTTTGCTCTAAGTAGTGCCAAAAATAAGTTGTATGAAATCCTCACTTGTCGGATCATAGCTGACCAATACTTTATATTTTGATTTTTGCGTAGGTACTTTTTTCTATCTATCTATTTCTTAAAAATCATGATTTTGCCTTAAAGATCAACATAAAAGAATGCCACTTTTCAAACAATATGCAAAAAATATGCCATTTTTCAAACAATATGCTTATTTTATTGCATGTTCATCTTTATATAAAGACATTTCTATACAATAAATATATGCTTATTTTATTCATGGTCTTCCTTCTTGAATATTTTGCAATAGACGGACCTAGTGAGACGTTTGATATATCAGAATATTTGAAATTGTAAGTATATGACATTTTTTCATTCTGTCTAAGAAGCCTAGTTGAACATGGTGCAATCTAACGGACATTTAATACTAGGAAAAGGATATTTTTTCATTCTATCTAGAAAGCCTAGTTGAACATGGCGCAATCTAAAGGGCATTTGATACTAGGCAAAGGGTTGAACATGGTGCAATCTAAAGGACATTGTATTTTTAAGGATACTAGAGGTGAGGGAGGATAATACTAGGGGAAATTACCTAAATGCCCTTATACTTTTGAGTATATCACCGAGATGCCCTTCTTCAGTCAACAAAATTCTCATGTATATAAAATATTTCCCAAAATGCCCTTGCAAGAATTATAGCCGTTCTAATTTGTGGCGCATCCGAAGTCACTAGAGTATGAGAACAATCAAGACACTTCTCTATACTATTGTATTGGTGCACCATTTTGAGTAGTGCTATGCTTTAATGTTTGTTGCAATGCAATGTATGAATATGATCTTCCTTGGAGTAAGTAGCTCTTAAAAATAGAATGAGAAAGAGGGAAAGAGTATACAACTAGATCCTTAATGACAAGAGATCATCATCATAACAATCATGCTTATATAAAATACAAAAAAATTGAGGGGGGGAAGAACTACACAAAAAAAAGGAAATAGAGCACCTGCTAGAAAGTTTAAACTAGGTAAAAAGAAATGGCAGCTCATCATTTTACTAGTCAGCTAAGTCATAAATGCAAGCACAAGCATTGAGTTGTTATCAATGATAACTTAAAAGCTTCACCAAAAAAGAAAAAAGAGAGAACGAATCCTGATCTTATAACAGAACAGAGCAATGCCAAATAAACTCTGTTTCTAATGAGAACAGATGCCATAGCCTAAAAAATTGAGCAGAGGGCTACTACTTTACTTAATTTATACACACAGAATAGTGGCTATGACAGAATCCTCAGTGCAAGAGTAAACAGAGAAAACAGTACCCGTTTTTGCTTAAATTTGTTGATCTAGCAGCTCTCAGAACAATCTCTGATCTTAACATAGCAAATGTCCAGATAAACTCTGATTCAGAAGGGAAAAATGCCATGGCCAAAACGGAGCGGAGAGCACATGTATATACACACAATGACATGGCAGAAACTCTCAGTGCAAGAAGTGACGATTAAGAACAGAGAAAAGAGTACCCATTTTTTTCTAAATTTGTTGATGTAGCTCTCTGGGAAGGCTCCTGGTAAGGGACTTCTAAACTCTTTCAGAACAGAATTTATGGAGTTGAAGCTGCCTTGAGCTTTTGGGTTTATCTGCTGCAAGCCCCTAATGGGCTTATGGCACCTCTTTGGTACTGAATCCGTTTATGCACCTTAAGGTCTGGGGCCATGGAAACATAGAAAATAATATGCCCTAAAAATACATTGGTGAGCTAAGTGGGCGCCCAAGCTGCTTACACTGAGCCTTCGTGCTGTTTACGGAAACCCGGAAGTGAATAATATCGCCAAGAACACAAAGAACAGATTAAATAGCTTCCATAGCTCCTTTTTTTGCAGATCTACATCCTTTTTCTTCTCCAAAGTCCTCTCAAAATGGAATTGCACTATGGATTGCAAGGCCTGATATGCCGTATCCATGCTCCGATTCATCTGCTCTGATATTACATCGCTTTCTGTGTACTCTTGAGTCCCCTGCTGCTGGTCCGGCGATGCTTTTCTTCCATGTATGTGAAGATTGTTCATCTGGGGCGCCATTAATAGGGAGAAGCTGTTTCTTTAAACAAGCTGTACCATTTCTTACAGATCTGGAAGTAAAAAACAGGGTGGTTTCTGTTTCTCATAAACAGCATTCCACCATAGCCAGTCTTTGAGAAAAAATGCAGAAAAGGGCAGCTGAGAATAAAGCAAGCAAAATGGTCCAATGTGACAGGAGCCAAAATATTACAGGTTTGGATGAGTACAGACAAAACAGATAGATAATGAAATAGCTTGATATCTGCCTTTTACCAATAATATTTATGGAAGGAGTATTTCAATGACCTTGAAATGGTATGAAATTTTGAGCTGACTTTGGCGGGTTACGAAGCGCGAGCCGCGAAAGTGGCGCGGGCCAGTTCGCTCAGTACTACATGTAATTTTAAATTTCGTTTGGCCGTTGAAATTCTCCAACGAAATTTTAAGAACCTTGAAATTTTAGCCCGTTCTTGATGCCGCCATGACCAGTCAAATAAACTCGATTTCAGCTAGGATTTAAGCATCAAGAACAAAAGCGTAAAACAAGCAATAAACTTCCGCTCGGTCGGAGTTCTATCTTATCCCGGCGGTATAAAAACTTCCTAGCTCATCCGAGTTCATCCGACTTGTTCCACCTACCTCAAGACGCGACCGCTTTTTCTTCCCCGCTCTCGCTTTTGCCTCGACGGCTCTCCGCCTGTTTTGCCTTTTGTTCAAATTCATGCTATCTCACCGACGGGTTGCCTTGAACTTCTACCCACAGGACACCTTTGAACCCTGCCTCTATCTATGCCGTGGAGGAGAAGTGATGTGCTGCGAAGCAGAGTGACCATAGTGAGCAGGATGTGCGTAACCAGAGGTGGAGTATGGGCAATACCAAAACATCCACGAACGTCGACTCCGGGCTTTTCGCTGCAAAACCCCATAATTAGGGGCGGAAATTTCATGGTGCTTAAAATTTCGGACACTAAACTACACTACTTTAGTTGTGTAGTCTTCAACCCTTTTTTCTTTTTCTATTTCTACTCTAATCCATCACATTGCATTGTATTGTATTGCCTCTCCTAATTAGGTTTACTTAAATTATTAAGTTTGTCTTCTTCTATTTATTTGTCTATTGTATTGTATTACCTCGCGTACTCTTGTACTAGTATCAAGCTCAAGCTCAAGCGCTTTGTATTTGTCTTTGCGTCCTTAGTCCATATTGTCAGTGCATTTGTCACCTTGCCTTTGGGAAATAATACTCTTTGCATGGATCAAGAACATGCATTGCCAGTCCAAATCCCCTGGCCTTGGCCCACATAGGATCAACCCCTACCCCTGCCTAGCATCAACTAGCCTAACAACTATCCTTCCTTTTGCCGTTGTCCTTGTTTCTTTTTCTTGTCGATTGACAACGTGTTGTTGTCTTTTGAAAGCATTGAGTTAGGCTTATTAAGGAGATCATGGGCGTTTATGTAGACTTGGCATACCTATGATAAATTATCACATCATTTCCAAAAATTGTGTGTATGCTCTATCATGTATATTATCTGTTTCATTATGTTGATTTTAAGGAATCGTTTAAGCGATTACATTATCTCACACTTGAAAGTACTTAGGATGTACAAATAGGTGAACGTGGATAAGATATCAATCAAAGATTTCCTTTGTTCTCAAATGCATTGTACATGTGAGCTTGCATGGGGACACAAAAATAATATGTTTGCAAAGTAAGTTAAATTGTGTATAATATATCTACCAATAATTGTATGTTATGCTACACAATAGGTAGTGTCTCAGCGAGCATACAAGTGAGAAAATGATTCAGGTGTAATGAAGTGAAATGTAATGTTTCTCGTGTAATGAAGTGAAATGTGCTAGGCATTTCTAATACCCTCAAGTTAATAACATATCTCAAATCAATTACATCATCCTCGTCACAATAACGTGCAACTAGCTTTCAACGATAAAGACAATCAACATCATCTTGAACTTACAGCACACTAGGTTGTTAACTCTGGCAAAGTCTTTGGAATAACTTTGTGCCAACTTTCATCGTTGTCGACAAACTTCAAAAAACTGCAGATCATCCTTGTTGTCACCTACCTTTATTGGAGTAGTTCACAAGTAGAAGAAGCTATATACTTGTCAGGTGATCCCTTCTGATTGGCTGCAGTTTGTAAGTACTTTATAGGCTTCCCAAGGTGTTTCTACGCCGTACCATGGCAAAAGAATTCCAGCGACTGAAAATTTCGGTATAAAAGAACTCTGCTTTCGCTTATGCACCTTTTTCGCCGTAGTTAAACCTCATGTTTTCGACACGCAGCGCCAACATTTTTTTAATGGAAGGTATGGTTGGTGGGATCTCTTGTGCACTCAGCCCCACGCTCTCCCACCTGAAAGGCAGCCGCTGGGTTTAAACTCGCATGACTCACCCCAACCAAGCCTACACCCCACCACCAAATAGACAGGGGTACGTAAAATTTCACCTACAAAAACTTAGTTTCTTAATGTAGTTTAAAAATGCAAAACCTTGTTTACCATGAAATTTTCGCCTCCACGCAGTTTTAAAAAGAGGTTTCGCTTACATTTAAAAAGTTTCAAGGTGAAGTTTTAAATTGTTCCTTCAAATTTTGGCGCGAAAGTTTGCAAAGTGTTTTTGGTGCATTATGTTCAAAAAGTTTTTTGCACCACCGCTTGGTTTGTTTCATGAGAGATGTAATATTATATATAAGAAAATGTGCTTAGTTTTGAATTCACCTCAAACATTTACTTACCGTGTTGAGTCAACATATTCCTTGGGAAACGGTCTCTTTGAGGTGTGGGTTTTGTGTTCTCGGGCCCGACATCTAATTGCAAATGAGATTACCCTCGGTTTTCCTAATCTTGGGTTCCTACCATGTTCCTTAGAGACCTAGGTTCTTGTCCTTCCCCAGTGCCCGAATCTAAACGGGCCGATGTAACATATGTGCGTGGTGAACTTGTTCTTTGCACATGGGCGTGCATGCTCCGGCTTCTTAGTTTAGACAATTAAAGAGTCTTTAGAACAACAGAGAAATTATCCCTAGATAGCAAAGAAGAATGGCAGCTCGGCCATGCATCTACATCGACGCCAGCCTCGTGGTCGCATCATCCTCTAGGGGTGGGGTGGGGTGGGGTGTGGGGTGGGGTGTGGGGTGGGTGGGTGGGGTTGTATGTGATCGCGTCAGCTGTGGATTTGCAAAGACGCGGGAAGAAGTGTGTACTTCAAATACCCGGGTTGAAAGAGAGGTTCCGCAGCGGGTTTGTGAAGGAATTTGGTCGTAATGAGTTGTTTTTGTGGATATACGCCCATAAATGGATTCGCAATGGGAATCCATATTTTACTTGACACTAAAACGGGTAACTATACTCAAGATCATTACCTACGACAAGATGTAATTGAAATGTTGTCTCGTGAAAGAACAAATGAAGGTAAAATACATCCAAGGACATAAGGACCGCGGCCAAGTAGAAGAAATCAATTATACCACCCTCTCGGCCATACCATGTACCATGCGTAGGGTGGACTAGGGTCAATAAGTGTAAGCTAGGCGAAAAGAATGGGCGTATTAATACTGAAGAAAGTGGAAAAGCATTGCATCAAGCAATAGAGGGTTGATTAGTAAGCGCAACACGCAGCAACCGGGCGAAGACACAATTGGAGGTCGAGTGCATTCTTATATGTCGATTGTTCCCCACATGTCTTGGAACACAAAGCAATCAAAGATGCCTTTCAAGAAGCTACCAAAGCTGGCCGTTTTAGGTTGCCTTCATATAAGCATTCCAATAACAAGATGGTCGGCGAAATACAGTGGAAAATGGTTGAGAGGGCAGATAAAATTGTTTCGTGTTATTGAAGCTAGGCCGGTTTCACTAGTGACCCATCGTTGGAGCAAATAAACAAGGACCATCTATAAACTCATGATCGTATCCATGGGGTGAGTGTTTTGAAGACCGCGGGAAACCAAAACTCACCAAGTTACATGAGATTGATTTTTCAAAAGACAAAGGTCATGGATAGCTTTTGGACCTAAGAGAATCTTCGTGATCGTGAGTGGATAACATCGCCTAATTCCAAGCTTTTGGGGCTGTGACTTGTTAGAGAAGAATTTCGTGGATTTCATAGTTATGGTACATTACAAAGCCCTCTTGCAATGACTCTCCCCTTTGGTATCCTCTTAATAAAGGCGAGTGATAGAAATTGGAGTGCCTATAAGTATATACACAAGTATCTCCCGAAATCGCCTCAAGGTATAAAAGAAGCAATGACAAACTTATATATAACCTTCTAATTACAAAGCTTTTGAATTGTTAGCGGTGTACACCGGTACGACAAGCTACATTCTCTTTTCATGGATGATTCTCAAGTGGAAGAGGATGCCTTCAAGACACCGAGGATGAGCTACTTGCAGTGAATATGACCTATGTTGATGAAGACATTCAAATAAGTATTCCATTTTGTCGATGTCAAGATGATGTGGTAGACTTCAAAAACATGTTCTTGGACGAGTTGGACGATAGTGAGGATAGCAAAGAATCGGGATACAAGAGAGGCAGTCTCAGTAATACCCAGCTTCCTTTTATGACCTAACCGCGGCATGATCCAGACGAATCCTCTCACATGCTAATTACTCGATAAAACAAACAATGTGTTAGAAGAAACACATCTCAAGACGCTATAGTAGTAAGGGGAAAGAGCCATAGAAGGTTGGAACCTGAAGCCAAAGACGCGGGGAGAGGACGAACCGGCGCATTTAGGATGAAATTGAGGATGATGGTGGTGCTGCCGAGAAGATGATCAGGATGAATATCTTCAAACTTTTTGTAACTATTGTTGCAATCATAATAAAGGCTATGTTTTTGTCGCTTTCAAAATTTGTCACTATATTCCACGCTTCACGGCATTTAATATTTAATAATATGTGCATATGTAATCCAGGACAACAATCGAATCTAGTGCTCTGGCCAACCTTCTCCGCATCATCACCTTCTTGACTTTCTTTCATTGCTACTTCCTTCTCGCGATGCTACGCATCTCGCTTAAAAAGTAATAGCCATTATTTCCATGTAAGGGGCCAAATCACCCAATTTAAGCATTCGCTGAGATGATGATGATTCCAGTTAGTTGTCTCACAAGATGTACACAATAGCCATTGATTACGACGCACCTCGCCGATCTTTTAGTAAGTTCTTGAGAACCTTTCACTGCCATCGCTTCGCCTTGATTCTTCCTCTCCCATTGCCGCTGTCCTCCTCTCACGCGGCCACGTAATCTTTGCCGAAGTAATCTTCGCATCACGTAAGGGCCAAATCGTACCTACGTATCAGTCGGTGAGACGACAATGCAAATGAAGTTCACAAGATATACGATCAGCTATTGATTACGACATACTTTAGACAACCTTAGTGCCTTGAGAACCCTCCCTTGCAACCACGCACCGCTGGACTTCCATTACGGTTTATCCTTCCGCGATGTTACAAATCTTGCTTAGCTGAATCTTTACACGCAGAAGAGGCCACCAATCACTGTGATCAATCTTAGAGGATGGCCGGTTAAGAAGGGCATCAAGGAACGCCGAGTGAATGTGATCGAATTTCCAAATCTTGCTTTCATGCTTCTTTAATGAAGTTTTGCTCGGCTGCAGTTATGCCAGCGGGCACCTGGCAGCAGGGGAGCTTAAGCATAATAAATATCGGGGACGAATATGTCATGGGGAAATTGTTGTATCAAGGTTCTGACATTTGATGTACTTAAACTCGATGGTGCTTAGTTCAGTCGTTGCCATCTGCGTCACAAATTATCTCTGCATTTATGGTATTTTGGTACTTTTGTGACAATCGGAAGTGTGTTTCACAGCGCCAGCTTCCGTGTCAATCTCATGTGGACGCCCTCGGCTGGTGTCTTTCAGCGCCGCATTGGCTGGGTGAGCGCAGCCTCAATCTCCCGACCACCCGTTTCAGCGATCCGGAGGCCGGGCCGGGCATGTTTCTCGCCATCGTGGCCGGTATGTATCGCTGATGCAGTGCGCTTCTGGCATTTTGGATTGAGCAGCTTTTTATATTTTCGAGCGCAGCTGCTGATTTCTGGAGATTATGTTTATGGTTTGCATACTTTACAGTTTGTAGTTTGTGCCAGCTATAGCCTGTATCTGGTAGCGACTGAGTCGATAGAAGGCGCGCGTCGTGATCTCTACTATCGACTAATCCCATTTGGAGCGCATATGCTCTATTGCCCAAAGAGGCGGGCCTTGGCGTAATTCAATCGCGATATGCACTCAAACTGGGTTAGTCCTCATGATAGTGGGGGATTCCCCGATCACCACCGCATACATGGAAATACCGAAACCTTGATACAAGAACATAAGCACAAGCAAAGACACAAACCTATGGGAGCATAATGTTAGACCACGAGAACATAATCCAAGGAATATCAAACATGAGTATCGTAAGGCTAAAGAAACATATATCAAGGTGCCAAAACATCACATAGCTCCTGACAATGGGAAGTTTAAATGTCATAATATGCAAAGGTAAACACATGCCCAAACACCATTATTCCGAAATGATAGCTGAGTGGTGGGTGAACTCATATAAAGATACACCCTTCCCAAGTAAAATTTCCATGTCTCAAGGCCAGGAAGACCCTTACCATGAAGTCACAAGAGTTAGATTTGACAACCTCAGATGAGTTACCAGGAGATAGACATGCTCGATGTAGTCACAAAAAGAACAAGAATACCACAGAGAATCACATGGGGTTGAATATGAGCATGCCGGAGCAAATCCTGTACACTGGAATCCTGAAGCCCTACCTCGAGGTGTTCCATGTGGCCATCAAAATGTCAAGACAAATGCTGGTGCAATACCAAGGCTATGACATATGATGTTCGTTACTTATATTTATTATACATGTGCTTAAGCCATACCTCCCTGTCAAGGCTGCCCATGTACAACCCAACCATGCCCGGTAGCTGAATTTTTCATCATGAAGACCATGATGACGCATCCAAACCTTTCAAGGAAATCCCAAACCTTGTTGCATCATATATAGATCCAATATCTCCTCGGCACTCCACGATCATCCCCCATAAGAAATGCAAATTACCCTATCACCTCATAAAACCCATCAATGTAACTTAGGCATTTACTAGGATAGCAATGCTCCATGTCATAGCCATGTCCACGCTCTCCCCTTGGCGTTTCTAATAATCCCTCCCGCCCCTCATGCTAATGCCGCATAGGCCTTCTAGGAACTTAGTTTCCATCTCAACATCCAATGCTAATTATAAAATTTCCATATGACCGATCTCACCCCTTCTTCCACCCTCAATACCAAAGCTACAATCAAAACCTTCGTGTCCGTAACTCTACATGAAAATTCTCTATTATCCGTAGCTAGACCATTTATTCAATGATGTGTATTTCTTATTAAATCTTCAACCCAATCTTGTTATCCCATCTTGATTACTTTGATGCAGAGCCCACACAATATCCCTCGTTATAAATTTATTAGCAAGTAATATTACCTTTTTCCTTAGCTTACTTTTATTGCTTTAAGAAACCCTGCAAGAAAGAATGTGAACAATGAACTAAGCAAATGTAAATAAAAGCAACACATATCAAAACAAATTATATGCATTCTGCACCTCTTCCGTGCAGGGCCTTTCTTTCTTCAAATTTCAATATATAAGCAATCCCCTAGCCTTCTCCTCGACCATCCTTGTATATCACACCACTTAGATGCCATCATATAACCCTCTTAATAAAGCGGACATAAATCTGAATATGTATGTACCATGTGTCTCTGAGATTAAATCAATCAACAGAAAATCCCACCTGAGAATTTTTTTCATGCATAGACCTCTGGATCCTTTGTCGTTGCTTTAAAAGATCGCCTTCTAGCTCCAAGAATCAAACTGTAGAAAAGGATATATAGTGTAGTCAATTCCGACCCTGCATCACTATTTCTGTCATGACTTTTGCATACAAATGGATCTTGGATCAATCAGACCCATTCCAAAATTCTTACTCAAGAATCCTTCCAACAAAGCAAAAATCACCTAAAAATCAACTTAGGTTGCTGATGATGCTCCAAAGTTCGGCCACCAAAACTGCCTAGCAATTGCTCCTTCTGCCTTCAAGCTCTGTAAAAAAAGCTCTTGCAAAAATCCTTAGCCAAAGAATCAAACCCCTGGTTATATGAATTGCATGTTGCATGTATGCCAAGCATGTACATACGTACATAAATATGTATATTAATCCATCAAGTATGGACCGTTATAGTAACTCACTAGCCTTTGTGTCAAGAGATGTTGTATTGGAGCTCATCTTAAATTTGTTTCGCAATTTATACTATTTGCAAAAATATCATTCTTATAATGATGAGGCATCTTCAGTTATAGATGATGTTAAATGTGCAAATTGATAATTCTAATTGACGTTTGATATGTTGTGAACACGTGATCCTTTAGTATAAATGCATTTCTTGAACACACAATCTGGGCCAGGTCCACACACTATGCACTTGCAATTGCAAGTAGTACCATGTATCCTGCCATCATTCCTCATTTTGTTTATTGCTTGTCCAATGTAATCCATTCTCATGTGATAGATAATAAATGTAAATGTGTTTCCCTATCCTGATCGCTTACAAACACCGGACACTCTCTCAAAGTTTGAAAACAACTGCGCAATGATATATTAAGTTTTGGATGATCTTGCCGGAATCTATGATAGAATGCCACCTATAAAACAATATTAGACATATCACCTGATATGAATACATCAATAGACAAATCTAAAGTAAATTTAAGAAGAAGCAGATTTATTACCTATGTCTCCTCAAGGAAATGCAAGGGATGCAACAATCCCAGCATTTTGCCATCCGCACCTTTGAGAATATCTTTTTATTGGGTGAAACCCTTGTATTCCTCTCTCGTCCAATAATCCACAATTGCCTTTATAATTTCCTCCTATAGTTTGTCGATCTTTCTTCTTATGAACATGGATCGCGGGTCCATCTTGTTCAAGATATACTTCCTATTATTTGAATACATTAAGTTTCTACTAACATTGCTCTAGATATAAGTAATCCATTAATGTTAGGATCCACAACATAAATCATAGCAACAGAACTTGCTCTTAGAACATCAATCTTTCTCCTTTATTTATGAGTTTCTAAAGATAATATCAAGTTCTCCACAACTTTTTTAATTGTTTAAAAATCTGAGATCTTATTTTCATGAAAAACATTTATTTTCTTAGCAGCATTACTTGTTACCTCACATTTGTCCTCGGAATGAAGTTTTTTACAAAGCTCTTGTACAGATTGGGTATAATTATCAGCAATATTCTTTTCCAACTATTACTTTCTCGTGTAACGAGACGAGGATATTTGGATTTTCTTTCTCTGCACCACATTCATCAATCTTCTGTTTTTGTCTTTGAATCTGCTTTTCCTTGCCTAAAGCCTCTTTCTTTTGACTTTGCAATTGCAATTACTAATACAATTGAGTGGCGATCTTTCTTTGTTCACTTCATACCCTTTCTCATCCATGGTAGCATGCCCATGTTGCTACATATCAAATCTAGCTTTATACATGAATGAGAATTCAAGCTCATGTGGAGAAAATTTTACCATCCTTTGCCCATTCAAATTTGAATGTGTACTGGAGCACATAGCAAAGAATCAACAATTTTGCTTTGGTATTCATGCAAATTAGAAAGCAACTCTTTTAGATCAAATTGCCAGTTTTTGCTATGGAGGCAAGAAAAGACCTCTCCCACTCAAACGACATGGACAATGTTGCAAAACCAAAGGCAAGGATCAAATCACATTTTGAGGTGAAATATCCCTCATGTTCATGAGCCTAAAACAAAATGCACATTTCAAAATCAAATTCAGCCTAAAATATATCTGGATTGATGACATGTCCATTCTGGATCGGTCTTGTAGACCTGGTTGGGAGTGGTGCCAAAATGCGGCGTGAAGGAGTCGGACATTTGAGGTGAAATGCTGATGGGCCCAAAATGGCAATTTAAAAGCAAGCTTATAAGCATTGTAAACAAGTCTCTAGGTGTGCTAATTTGCTAGGGTCTAGCATTTTTTCAACCCTAGATATTTTAAAAGACTAGACTAAATATTGCATTATCAAATGTTGGACATTAATTGGGGTCTGGCTGCATAAGTTTTAGACGAAAGAAATGTTCGACCGTCGCGATAAATTTTTTATAATATAAATTTATAGCTTACAAATATAGTCTTTTGTTTCATGTAAAGAATAATAATCATGAAGAAATTATCTTTATTTATGGCTTTTCAAACGGTCTAAATTGCCAATGCAAGCAAAACCAATGATGACGATCCTAAACCACATCTTCTACAATGCTAAATGTTAGTTCAACGTTTCAAGTCAATATATTTTCATAGTTACAATGCAGTTATCTGATATAGTACCTGAGAGCTTTTCGATTTGAATGTTACAAAAAAATTGCCTTATTGAAGCCAGTCATCTAGACCCAAATCTGTGCTTGAAATATTGATCTGGGGTTCCTATTGAAGTTCCAACACAAGTAGGCCCAGAGGTAGACGTCATTAAAGGCTTGCGGCGCCTTACAAATGGCAAGGCTACAGATTTAGATGGTATACTGGTAGAGCTGTTAAAGTGGGCTTACTAGTCTATTCAAAAAGTCCTTTAGGGGGCTTTCCCTCACAATGAATCGCTAGCAGAGTGATCTCTATACATAATGCTGGAGATCCACATGTTATGCCATTTTAAACTTTGACTTAGCAGTTTTTGTTGTACCTACATTGGCATTATGCACTAGATTATATATGCTTACAATTCTATACATGAAAAGCATATAATTACGAGCTTTTTTATGCTTACATGTTGCATGCTGACTTTATACTTTTTGCTTTCACTTTTGATGAATTTGATGTTGTTCGGAGGATCTTATCCTAATCTATAATGTTTGTGAAGACGATTTTTGCATTTGAGGAGCAAAAAAAACTCTATTACTTTTTTTTTTTTCCAAAAATGCTCTTCATTTGGAGGGTATTTTTGGAATTTTTGCAAACTTGAGGAGTATAATTGGAATTTTCCCAAATATAAATATGCACATGCATTTGCTTTTAGTGTGCAGATTATTACCGTTGTAGCAGTCTGTGCTGTTGAAATCGCTGCATGACACATTCCGATAAGTTGTAGAAGATTGAAATAAGTTGCACCGCGACCCACGTAGTTTAATGTGTCAATGCTTAGATTTAAGGAGTTACTATAAGAAGTGCCACTAGATAGATAGATAGATAGATAGATAGATAGATAGATAGATAGAAGGATAGATAGATAGATAGATAGATAGATGGATGTACGAGATAGATGATGACAGATAGATAGATAGATAGATAGATAGATTAGTAGATAGACAGATAGATGATAGATAGATAGATAGATAGATAGATAGATAGATAGATAGATAGATAGATAGATAGATAGATAGATAGATAGTGCTAGTCATGCATTACATCATATACTAGACAAAGGTTATATGCAAGAACAAGATTACCCATCAGGCCAGGCCTAGTTCAAGGCGCAGCTATCAAGGCATACAGGTCCAAATCCTAGACCTGGCTAGTCCCAAACCAGACCCTACGCATCAGACAAGTAATGTTTTGACAATTGCTTTTCTTTCATAATTCCAAACAAACAAGCAAATCCAATGTCAAACTATGCATAGACAGAATTCATTATATGAGACTGATGATTTTTTCTGAGATCGAGCTTTAACGTTGTACCCGGCAAGCCTGAAGCCAGCAAACTCTTTAACCCGCTAGGCCTAATTTCAATTATCGCTATACCCGATTTTCCCCTAAATACATCAACCACCGTAAGAAATGAATTGAATTGAATAGAATAGTTTTTTAACGGCCCACGAGACCAATAGGTCATGGGACCCATAGCTACCGCTAGTACAATCATTACTACTAGGATTAAAACTCGGGCCGAAAGGTTTTCAAGGAAAACCCTGCGAATGATACTCAGATGTTTTGAGATACGACCATCGAGGGCCAGTGAATTGCGCAGTTTATCTAGAACCAAGCATGTATAATGCCAAGTCATGCCATAAGCTCCTCGAAGTTGTAGCGTGGAATGAAATGCTATACCGCGATTCGACCAATCGTCCATCGAGGCCAATCTACTCCGGCACCTATGCTAAGGAGCCACAATTGCCATCATTCCAAGTTAAAACCTCGGCTGGTTGAGGGAAAACTTGGCAAGAATAAGAATGTCACAAACCTGCATAAGGAGCATTCATTATATATATGATTATTAGAATTAGAATTAGCTTTTCTACGCTTCTCCCATCTCCCACCATCTCCCTTCCCTTCCATCACATCTAAGGAAGGTGGCTCAGATCCTTCACAGCTTTGCCAAAGACCTCAAATTTTGCTGCCGTTTCCGCTTGTTTTCATCTACCTCACCACCCACTCTCAGCAAGCTGCATCAGCCTACCTACACCAAGAGATCCTCTAGGTAGCCTTGCCCATGGTTCAAGTACAGCAAAATTATCAAACAGCCTTTTGTCTAGTGGTGCTTGCATCTTATACTCGGGATTTCCAGGCCACAGCATGGGACTTCAAGAAAAACCCCGGGTAAATTCTCGATCTTGATAGCTTAGGTCAAATCACACCATGTGCCCTACCATCACTAAAACTTCCTCTTTTTTATGAAAATTGACACGGCGTTAGCACATGCATCTATCATACACCAACATGCCCAAAATCGGCTTCACTTGGGCAATACCTGGCCGATTTTCGTCGCGATTGCCGGTGCCCAGCCGGGGCACCATGCCATATCATCAAGAGGCCATGGAACTTTGGGTGGTCGGCGGAGCCGTTTGGGCAAATAATCTTTCACCGCCCAATCGCTTCTTCATCATCGCCGCCTCTTCGATTTCAAAGATTCACATTTCTTTCACGGTGTATGATTGTCAATTTCATTTTGCTCACTAATCATGAAGTTATTGTATTGTATCGCCAGTTCATTGTCCGGGATGGATTTTAGTCAAGATGATTGCTCTAGCACTCGTGATGATCGGCTTCTCGCGAAATACTCAGCCACCCAAGACTTCGTGATACTTCCCAAATTCTAGCCACCTATCATTTGTAAATTCCATGCATCAATTCCATTGCCGCCTGACTATCCCTTTTTTTTCAACTCACCAAACATCACTAATAATGCCGAGGCCACAGCCCATTAGGTTGTGGTTACGCTACATCCTGCCTCCTCAATGCACTCTATCACGCTATCGCGGTGCTACTTTTCCACTTCGGATTCAAGAAAGATATTCAGATGCCACTCTCCGACATTCCATCCGCATTCACCACCTTTCACAGATTTACCTGCATAAAGTGTAGAAAGACCGAAATAGTGAGCGCAAAGAAAGATGTCAAGAAGAAAACAAGAGGCCCGTCATTCCTAAAACCCCATCGTGGAAATAGAATCAGAGGAAGACGATGATCTATGCGTAAACCATGGCAAGAAAAGCATGTTGTTGCTCTATTACATATTCGCTGGTAAAATGAATAAACACCTCGAGAGATCGCGCCATGGGGAACTAGCACAGTAGAAATAGTTTGGGGACAGGTGCATGCAAAGGTTGCGTTTACGCGGTCCCGACATTTTAAAAAGATAAAATGGTGTAGTGGCCTCTGCGACGTGGTTCGTATTATCAAATAGATAACACCGAATAGTGTTTCCGGGAATGATAGAAGAGAAAGCCGTCCACATGCTTAATGGATAAATATTTTGGTGAGAGAGCCACGTCCTAAAACACGCCTTATGCCGGTGCAATCGAGGGCGATGAATGAATCGTGAGGATCTATATACCAAGAAATCGTTTCAGATGTTGCACTAAAAAACGCAAGGAAAAAGGAAATCCCAAATTCTCTAAAAGGAATAAAACAAGCCTGCAATGGAAGCACTTGTTGGAGCAGTGGAAAACAATTGAATGAGACTTCAGCAAAGGCGTAAAAGTTATTGGTCTCCGGTTGGTGTCACAACGCCCCATTACAAAATTTGATGTCATGGAACTATTTATTCAGCTTCAACAGAATCAGTAGCCATTGATTAATATTAATCTACCTTTTCTATATTGTAACAAAATGAGAAAGCATTTATATTTGTTTTTCACGTGATGTAAGCTTCCTCATGCTCAAATATGGTATGAAATATTCCTGTTCTTACAGGATTTGATTTCGGTTTATGTTCTCTGTCAGTTGATTGGCTTACGGCGTACAGTAGCCACCTTTGTTTGATATTGTGGAATATTGACTATATTATTCTCTCAGTGCTTTTAAGCCATCACAAAGTGACTGAAGCCAAAGATTCTCGCAGCTAGCTTCATCATCAGTATATGTAGATATCTGATTCAAATTTCATTTGCATTTCCAGCAGAAAACTTTTGTAGTGTGTGCTTCATGTGCTCTATATTGCATATCGTCACTTGTGCGTATCTTTAGATTGCTGCATGTTCTCCGAGCCCTGGATTGGCTTAGTTTGGCGCAAGGTAATGCCACTTCCTTTATTGGATATTGTGAATATTGATTCATATGTTATTATTCGTGCTTTTTGCCATCACAAGATTGTACAAGATCTCGCAGCTTTTAAAGCTATCATTGTACATTATGATATCTGACTCATTACTTCCGGTGAAACCCAGTGTGCTTTAAGGTGCCCTGCTTCAGTAATAATGCCTACCTCTCATAGCACTTTAGATTTATTTATTCTTCCGAAATTGCTTGATTGGCTTTGGTTTAAGCAAGGTAAATGCTACTTGTTTGATATTGTGGAATATTGATTCGTATTATTCTGCAGCTTTAAGCCATCACAAGATTGTGCTAAAATTGAAGCAAGCCACTGTAAATACATGATATTCAGATTCACGTATTGTGCATTTGAAACTTTGTAGTGTGTGGCTGGCGTGCTCTATGTTTGTGCATCGCTCACTTTCATAGCAGACGGATGCAACTAATTCATCCAAATGCTTTCTCCATAGTAGCATATGTTATTTCCAGCCTCACCCTAGGTGATTCCGCTTATATGCAATGATGACTTCCTACATGATAGTCACTAGTATATAAATCCTCGCACTATCTATAACGACTCGCATCGACAGCTTCTGGATCCTAACTCTCCTGGTATGCATGTCAAAATACGTAATGTATGGGTGTCATGTTCAATCTATATTCATCAAACACTACGCTTGCAAAATGTTGTACTTCAAAGACAAATCATAATTTTCTCTCAATTGAAGGTCTTGGACATAAAATTGTTTTCTCACGAATGTTAAGCTCTTTGCTCCAATATTGGACCCGTTTTTTCACCCATCGTACATCATACCAAGAAGATTGCCCAACATACAAACATACGAGATTAGAAAAGATTAACCCAAAGGAGCCCAAATGGTGAGCTTGGCTAGACGACCGAAGGCAAAATTAGACCGAATCATCACATGAAAGATATCAAAAACTCTGTGATAATCCATTCAATGATAACACGGACCATTCACCTGTCCAGCCTCACAAACTAGATTTCAGGAACCCAATGGGAGCAGAGTATCTGATAGTTTGAATGTAAGCTGCGAGATGGAAACCGTGAATAGAAATGATCAAGGTTTCCGAAACTCGATAATATTTAACGATTTCTTTACCCGTATATCTGTCCATTGACAAAAATACTAAGATTGGGTAAATCCATATAATTGAGATATGCATTCTTGTGATTGGATATAAACATATATCTTTCAAAGTTAAATAGAAGGCGTTTTAGAATTTGAAGGTCGCTTTTGTCCACAAAGTGGACTGCTTTTGGTATGCAAGTGCACGCCCACTCAAGAAAATATTGATGAAATAGAATGCACAAACCACTATTATACAAAAGATTCACCATGTAAAACAACAGAAGAAACATATTAATCTTCAAAAGTTACAAATAGAAGGTGTTTCTAGAATTTGAGAAGATTGACAAAGTACCGAAGTATACACACACCCTACACTGGCATAATACTGAACAAGATAAGCACTCCAGCAACCGCTTTCCATAACATGAAAAGCTTGAAGGTGAAAATAAGCATTAAATACACAACAAAAAATATATAAATAAGGAACATTAGAAGTGATACATTTCTTTAAATGCTATCGAAATGGATGCCCCCACACCAAATTGCCCCCGCCACACGCCAGGCAGTCATTAGCGCGGTTTGTTGCCCGACTAGTTCCCCGGTCCCGCTGGAACAATGAGCGCGTAATAGTATTCCTCCTAGCAGCATTGCTCGTTGTAAACATTTATGTCCTCAAGAAATATGAAGTCGGGCCATTTTGTCCATCCAAAGTCCCCTGACATGGCCTTTCCATCGCCGAAGGTGCCCCAGCTTGTGCCAAACCATACCGGGCAATAGTTTAGACTTCAGATGAAGCACTAAATTGCTTGTGCTTCCATCATTGTTACGCTTTTCTTAATCTCGCAAGTGTTTCTCATGATCAATTGAGAGTTCAAGTTCTCTTGTTGCCTCAGACCTCAGCTTTCATCAAATCCATCTCGCTGAATGATACAAAGGTTATGCAACACTAAACAAGGTATATTAATTTAAACAGCAGTATTTTCGAAGATCCATGCCATTTCTTTTAGTAAAATCCGAATCTTGCCTTCAACGACGTAAACTGCTCAATGCATTCTGCTAGATTGCAATGTAGTTCCCAATAGTATTCTTCTTTGACAATCCATCCTCAGGGTCTTTAAATGGCTAAGATGTATCATGTGGTGACAAGCCGATCCCCACAAGACAATAAGGCTTGATATCCTCATGTATTATTTTCTTCCTCCAACACCTTTAAACATCGGCCCAATCATGTATACTTCCTCAAAATTCTAAATCAAAATCCCAACCAAGCAATTTTGATACTATTAACTCCAATAGAATGGAATGAAAGCTTCACGGGTTGTAATATTCTAGGGACTTTAAAGTAAATGATGGGTATGTGACCGGCCAATCGACCAATAACAAAAGGTATCCCGTGTATTAATTTCAAATTCACCGCCAACTTCTTCATATCGCTCAAAAGATGGCCAATCAAATGTATAGGTTCTTGCCGCATTCACTTCGAATGAACAGTCCATCACCGCCATTTGCAATCACATATCCAACACGATATGAATCAGCCATACCTATCAAAGTGTCTCCGCATATCTATCACGCAATCATAATTTTTCATCGGGAGAGTTCCTGGCCTCAATTGGTGTCCTCTTTTTTTCATTGGTCATTCTAATTTCGCACAAATAATAAAATCGCTGACAATGGCCTCAATCGGTGAGCCATATATTCAGCAAGATGTTCCAACCTGACCTCTCGCTCATATTGCCACAGCATCTTAACAGCCTCCTTTTCGCTTGAGGGTGCTTGCAAATTTGTAAAATGCAACTGAATCGATCTTTAAATCCAATTACTCACTTTTGATGTACTCGCTTTACTGCAATAATCATAAGAACACCTGAGTAATTGAGTCACAGTAGGAGTACTTTCAACAACTTTCTTCATTGCTCAACAAGGGCACTATCCGTTTGATGGTCCTTTCTCCAATTTAGAATCCATATTGTATCCGGAAGGCCATCAAGTTTTAAACTACAAACAAGAGCACATACAAAATAAATAGAACATTTCAGCCTGGCAATATACAATTTTTATTTTCTATTGCTTTAAGGAAGCGTGAATCGATCGTAAATGATGAACGTGCATTATTGCAAGATAAATGTACAGCTTGTATATAGCATAGCCGCGCACTTTTCCAAGGCAAGGATACCAATTTTCATTCAATTAATCGCTCATATATGTATAACTGCATAATCGTGAATGGTTTGAGAAATGCCACAGGAAAAATATGCATATTTACTAAGGATGGAAAGTAGGAGATGAAAAAAACCGATCTTAAATTACATACCGAAAGATTTTCACCTTCATACACGTGAATTCTTCAAGCCATCAATTCTTCAGCCCTATGTCGCGGATTGCAAGATGTGCCGGTTAAATCTCTTCGACGATCTCCATCGACTTCATCGAATCAACGCTCACTTTGTCTATGCACGTTACGTAAGGTGCATTTAGGTGCCCTATCGTGACACGAAGTCAGCGGTAAGTCCGGGCACTTGCCCATTCCATTAACGTAGTCGACCAAAAATTGGGCAGCGCCCTATCAAAAATTTGTTTCTCACAGTTTGAGATATTATCCAGTCATGCTTAGAGATATCCAGCTAAAAGTGTCCTTTAAAACAAATTAGGTCAAAGGTTCAATTTTTAAAGCCCCATCCTCACTCTTTCTCCTACCAAGACATCACCTATCCCGGCCTCATGCAAGTACGCCTATGGCTATGAAAAACCATTAAAGAGTGTGGAGTAATTTGTGTAGAATTGACACATCCCTTTTCCTGGAAGGTGCGCCTGCATGCCCCCGGGCTCGACCGAGACGCAGACAAAGGAAAAACAATCCAAACCCGTGTATAGTTCAGCAGATTATATTTGGCGAGCAATTAATCTTAAAGAACTGCTCATGGCAACTAAGCCACAGTTTGATGGAAGGATTTTAGGCAAAACGCCTTTGTCAAAGCAGGACTTCTCAGAAAAATAGAGGCATGTGTTGATCGAGCTATTCTCAAGATTCTTAGAGGCCCGTTGTTCAAAATATGCTTTACCGCATTATTAAAAGTAGTAGCACTATCCGGTCATCTCTGTAAATCCCCGCCTCCCCGAAGTCCCCGACCAGAGCGCACTTCTCCGGCCGCTAGATTTCTAGAGGTCAGGGTTGAAATCACCAAGCATTTGCATAATCATTCCCCGCTGAGCGAATGGCAATTCTGAGTTTTATTTCTGCAAACTCTTGCGTGGGTAAGTTTATGAGAGGAGATTTTGGTGCTTCAAAATTCAAAGTCCAATTAAACGAACCTATGTCACTTATCCAGACATTCTGCCGTGGAAATCTCGTAAGAGGCTCTTTTAAACTCACGGAAATTGGGAAAGCGTGTTTTACCAGAACAGAAATGCTGAGTAACCGAAGCAAGATGCTTGTGATGGGCTAAGCTATACACAAGGTGCTCGGAATGGATAGTAATGAGAAGCTCATGGTCAGGTTGTTTCTCAAAATCGAAGTCCGGCCGGTATAAAATTCCCTAAACCAGCACCGCCATATGCAAATACGAAAGCAATATAGGGCTAGCCTAATTTGGCTATTACTAGGCCGATGGCATTACTGTTAATACCCATCAGCGTAGTCTTGCTCAGAATTCCATTTGAGATCTACCGTTAAAACAGGTTCAAGCTTTGATTTGGAGGACCCCAAGCCCAATTTGTGGCTTTCGCAGATGCTAGTTTGAGTGATTTGGACCGATTAATCGAATCCAAAGAGACCCTGCAAGTTGCTATCTATAATGCCATAATAATGCTAGTCAGTTTCACTGCTAAATTTCACCTGCATCTCGGATGGGATTTCCGTGAAACAACCATGGCCTTTTAGTTGGTTCATGATCGCCTCATCGGCTCGAGGTCCTTGCCATTTGAAAATGGTCTATTGAAGTTTGCAAACAGATCGTGAAAGAAGCATTTGAAAGAGAAAAGACGCTTAATTGCGCTATATGTCATCAAGGATTCATGCCCGATGCTAGATTGCAGCGAGCTTCTAAGCCGAACAAAATACTCAATATGATAGAGCGCATCAGAGTGCCACTCCATCTTAAGAACGGGAATTTGAGTAGAACGAAGAATGTATTTTAAAGAAACTAACACAAGTTGGCTTTGCTTTTTGAACTAAAATGCCTTTCAAACCTTGGCAAAATGTAAGTATGAAATTTAACATTCTCGAAGTTTCTTATGCAAGATTGCACAATACACATTTCAACTGCATGTTTTTTTCAGGTCACAATATAAAACAATGTTTTAATTAGGTAAGCATTCTCCAACTTTTATTAATTTAATTACTACTTATATCAACTAGGGCCATGCTTTTCTAATGTGTATACATAATTAGGAGGCCTATATAAGCTAAAAGTTTCTAAACCATTCTATTATTGCAAAATTTAAGATTCTATCCATATGCAATAAACTTGCCCGATGAAATCACTTTAAACATGGAAATTGATTGTGCTGTAAAATTAAAACATTGCAATGTTTTATGATTACTATTTCTGTGATGCCCAAAATCAAGAGGGATCGGCCCAAGGTAGCCAATTTAAAATTCATGTCGCTTAAACTTCATTTCTTTTACTTTTCATTCTTTTTTATTTAACTAACATTTTGCACTTCACTTTCTATAGATTACCCCTCTTATCTCTGCCAAAACAATATTGTAGTCAATCACACAACAAAGTTTCCTAGGCCTGAGATTGAGGTTTCTACACTCTTGGGATTAGAAAATAAGGTCGACCCAGTTCGACCTAAGGCATTAAAACTTAGGCCAAGCAAATACGAAGAAGAGATATGAGAAAACACAATTCTAACCACGTACACCTTTACATGCACCATAAACACAATACACCATTGCATCTACATATATACCCACACTCACGACATGACCACATCCAACTATTACTAACAACACGTTATTGAAATTGTATTGTTTTATTTAAATGCGCCAAATTCTTGTATCAATATATATATACAAGAAATTTAATGCTGCCCCATGTACGTCCGAAGTTTTAAAGAGATGCTCCATGTTGCAAAGTTGTTGTCGTGTCTCTACATTCTAAAAGAATCTTAAGAATACTCTAAATTCATAGATTCTCTAAGATTCTACCAAGGTTCTCTTGGAGGTTTCAAGATTCCTTAAATTTTATAAGATTCCTCTGTGATTCCATTATATTTCCATAGATTCTCCAAGATTCTATGAAGATCCCCCGACTCTTGCATTCCCTCAGTAGATCCCTTTACCTATGAGATTGCCTTAGGCCCTTACATTATATGAGATTCAAAGAGATTCTATAAAGATTCCCCATATACTCTCAAGATTTCATCAACATTTTTAGATTCCTTTAGATTTTATGAAGATTCCCTAGATCCCTGCATTTTAAGAGATTCCCTTAGCTTGTAAATATTTTCCTAGATTCTCTGTATTCTTGGTGACTTTCTTAGATTCTATTAGATTCTTCTAGATTCCTTTTACATTCTCTAGAACTTTTAGAACATTCTAAGACTTTCTCTCGAACATTCTAAGACTTTCAATATATTCCTAGAACTTTTCTCGGAAGTATTTCCTAGATTTCCTTTACATTCCTAGAGATCTCTACATTCTAGAACATTCTGTCTCATAGAACAATTTGAACTTTCTCTCGAAGAATTCTTTTCTAGATCCTCTAGATTCTCTTATGTTCTAGAACTTTCTAGAAGATTCTAGAACTTTCTGAGTTTCCAACATTCTAGAACCAGCTAGAATGTTATAGTCTATTTTATCTTAACGGAACATTACCCTTAAGTATATTTCAAAACATAAATTGTTTATAGAATTAACACAATCTAGTGGTTAGGAATGGGGCCTAACACCACAAGTGTCTGAATTCCCCACACAATATAAATAATTTTAAAACTTTTCCTACAACGAGCATTCAACTTTTTGCTGGGGCTATAGTGGGATTCTAATTTTCGGCCATAGATCTGGACCGCATCAAGGGTCGAATTCAACTGGCCATAGGATCTTCGACTCAAATATGAGGATCTGGACCCATCGTGGTCGATCTCACCACGACAATAATTAAAAGAACACAGCCATGCGATCTATTACATATAACGTCACGCGGCACCGGTAGCATGCGCTGCCACGCCGCTTCACGGAGCCGTAGCGATCTCGCGGATCACCACGCGAAGCCGAAGATCTCGACGACGCATCGACTCAACCGGTCAGAGACCGACATATAATTCCCAAAGCCATGTGCACCGTGAGGATGTCCCAGCAACAAAGAGTCAGATCTCGACCACGATCGTGATCGCATCAACCCGACCGTGAGGATCGCCATATATACCCGACACAAACCCTGCTCCATTCAACAGATACGTCCTAACGGACACAAACTCAAGCCATCTCGGGCCGTAGGATATCCCAAGCCATGGAGCCGTAGGATTCGAATCAACCATTTATCTTAATCAACGGCCGGATTCGCGGCGACAAACATAGCATTCACTTACTTAAAATGTGGTTTCTGGGTGTGCGTCTTTTTCCGCCGCCTGTACATCCAAACTGGCGAAAGCGAAATTTTGTCATCAGAAAATTAGGTAACTGGCAAAAATTAGCAAATTCTTTTCTTTTTCCTCTGCTACCCGTTTTGCGAAAGTGTAGAAGAAGAGAATCCGTGCTCCAAACTCTTCAAATCCATTTCATCAAACCAGCACCCACCGCCTAAATATTCAGTTCCGGAAAATATGATGTGAGGGAGTGAGGCGGTGCGCATCTTCTTAAATCGTTTTTGGGGCACGTATCTACAGGCTGGTGATGGCAAAGTCGTTTGAAGGTCCTTTGTCATCTTCAGATTGCAGTGAACCATTTCAGATTTATAGACAAAGCAGAGTGCAAGGAGCAGATTTTCTTCTTAGAACTTGGGATTTTGAAGCCGATTCCACTGAAGCAGGCTTTGAAACTTAATAGAGCAGGAGTTTACGCTTCCTATTTGTGCCTGTTTTTCCTTCAGCTTTTTTCTTTCAATCGCCCACCACCTCTCGAAACGGCAGGATTAGCTTATGTGATGATCGAACCCGATCGAATCAGATTCTACATTTTGGGATTTTAGCGGGTTTGCAGGGCAAAGGACGATCTGAAGCAGGTATAAAATATACAGGAGTTCTATTACGATTTGCTGGCATATTTTCTACAAGTTTATGCTTCTATTTCCAGTCGCTGAAGCCAGGGATCTCTAACAAAGATTAAGGTACGTTCCAGCAGCTTCAGATTTTAGAAAAATCCACTTTATATCTTAGCATTCTTGCTTTTATTTGGCAGTTCTCAGCTTAGGAGTCGTTAGTTAGAAGGAAAGGAATAAGGTACAATCTGATTAATCTGTGTGCTTTCTAGATACAACAATGAGAAGCAAATTAAAATTGGAAGAGGGGCTTGCAAGCAGAGCACTGCCAGCCCTCGAAGTTAAATCCACCAGTCAGAAAGCTATCCAGAGCAGCTGTCTATTCCCAGAGCAGCTAGAAAGGAGGGCCCAGAACGAAATGCCCCCAGGGTTCAGGATTTCTATCCAACTGATGAAGAACTGGTAGTGCATTTACTAATTTTTAGCAATGATAGCCCAAATAGATCTGTACAAGCACGATTCTGACCCGGCGCTGACCTATTTAGGAGAAAAAAGTGACGCAGGGAATCCTAATGGAGCTCTTCCAACAGATCTGGTTGCTTTCATTATTGGAAAGCCACAGGCACTGAACATATAGACTGCAAATTAGCAAGCTTTCAGGCTGTGGTCTTAACTAAAGTTAAAACTCTGATTTACAATCTTCCAACGCTAAACTTAGTGTACAGTAGCGGTTGAAGCATAGAGTCGCCCGGCATAGAACTGATGGAAGCAGAGGATTAAGCACCTTTTCTTTCTTTCTGGGGTTAACCTGTTGTGGCCCTTGGGTTTGCATCCTCTTATTTTAACAAACAGCCTGTAAACATGGTATAAACACTGGCTGTGCTTTTTGCAGAAGGCCGATTTCAGTTCAGATTCCGAGCATTGTTACCTTTAAGCAAAAGTGGATTTGAGTTCAGAACCAACCATGTATGCCTTTCTGTGAAGCACCAAAATCCAAACTGACGGTTTTGTGTGATGCACATGCGTCTAAATTAAGGGAAGTTCCATTTGAACATCGCTTCCAAATCTTAAAGTATGAGCTGCAAGACATCTTCAAAAATGTTGTACTCGGTCTTTACTTCAAGGACATGTTTGCATTCTCCACTTGTTCTCATTTCTATTAACTGGCAGATGTCCCTTCACTTTTCTCCCTTCATTTTCTAAAATATAGAATGGGCTTGCTTTTGATGTCAATTGATGATTCTGCTACAGTAAGGGCAATTTTCTCCTTCGGAATTTCTAATTATCAGTAGCAGGCTTTATTTGACATCCGTAAGTAATTGTAGAGCTCCATCTATTGTTAATCATTTTCCTAGGATTAGAATTTGCATGCAGATCCAAAGATCTTTAGAAATTGGAAGTAAATACAGAAAATTCCACCCCCATCTCGGGATTCCCATTATCATTAGCAAGGGTTGTTTATTTGACATAATGAGCTGGTTATACGAGCTGAAGAGTAGGAGCACATTTTGCATAATTTTGCTGCATATTTTGGCTTTACTGGCTGCCTCCTTTCATTATGGAATTCCCCACTTTAAAGCACCTGCATTTCAATTTCACAGCTGAAACCACATCCATAATCGTTTTCTGCCTCAAGCTGCTAAAATGTTCACCATGTAATGCTTTAGTATTTCGCTGCCTAGCTGGGTCATGATCATGTCCGCTGTGTTATTAACCGTCCATTCTTTATAGAAGAATTATGTCTATTATGACGCTGCTTTCATCAAATGATAAAAGATTTGAACATTCTGTTTCTGATAAACTGACATATAAGCATTAACACGAAAGCTATTGAATTTCTGCTAATTTTTTTTGGCAACAACAGAGTTTTGCAACACATCATCATCATCCCAAGAGCAAAACAATAATTACGTAGACGATAACAAGTAATTATGTAGACGTAGTTTAAAATGTATGAATTATGTAGACGCAGTTTAAAAATGTATGACTTCTGTTGAAATAGATTTGTTTCCAAATAAAGACACTGCCGACAAATGCCTTAGTCTCTCAAGAAAAAAACATTGACTTCATTGAATAAAATAATGGAGTCAAAAATAATGGAATTGCTATTCCCTACTATCATTTGTTAGTGTATTTGGAAAGTGCCATGAAATGTTTGGATCGCAATCTTTGGTTGGAAACAGTTTTCCAGTATTAGGTCCAACTCTTTGGCTCTAGAATGGTTTGTGCTCCAACTTTGTTTTATGTTCCGATTGCCAGCCAATTTGTTATACCTGTCCCGGCCCCTACTTAATAGTTTGTGCACTAACATCACTTCTATTCTAGCAACTACATTTACCAAATTGTGGAAACAGAATGTTACATCTGCAAAAGATACAGATTGGAACTTTGCATATGGAAAAGCATTGAATGTAATAAATAAATAGTCAAACTCAACATGTGGTGAGTAATTTACAAAGAATCAAGAACTTATCTGATGCAACTCACCACCATGATTAAAACTCAACTAAAAAGTTGATTAACATAAACTCAATTAAAGGTTGATCAATATAAACTCAATTAAAGGTTGATCAACATAAACTTTACATGGACATGTGATTTGATCAGACTACTGATGGTTCCTATATTACTAAAGTCCATATATAAAGATTGCTGTAATGCGGGTCTCCAAAGCCTGACTACGAGTGCTAGGGATGCCAAGGAAAACATAAGTCGTGACATGAAGGTCACGGCACACGCTTACTAGTATATGTTGGTGATATGATATATACATGTCAAGTGTGGTGCCCGAGGACATAGCCGATCTCGCATGTCCATAACTCGGCGGTATGATCCCGCACTGCATTTGAGCGTCAGGCTCAATGTCACATGGCCGCCTGGCCAGCTCGACTAATTCAAAGAGGCCACACCTTAATTTGATCATATGCTGGAAACTTTGAAGGGTATGAGATTCATCCTCAATGACTCCCATTTGGGCGTAATCTGGATGTAGCTCGGGCCCGCGTGGCTCACCAATCCATCCGCCTGCCTCAATTCGAAGATGATGTGCCCCTGGTGCGAATGGAGGCAATGAGTTTGCGCCTTCATGGGCAAGTGGGGCGTGTGCAGCATTGGGGCCCTGCCCAATGTGTGGGATTTATGTATACCGTAGTGTGTTGTCTTGACATGTTCAAGGGCATTGGCATCCCAAAAGATTGGCCGAGGAAGCAAGCGCCAAGATATTGCCTGCCATGATTCTCGCTTTGCACATGTATGCACCTCGTGCTCCCGCACATTCCATCTAGCCAACCATTGAGCTCTTTTCCAAGCACAATTTCATTAATTATGGACAATACACCAATTTATGGACCATTTTTAGTACACTTGCATGAATGACTCATTTTCATACATTAGTTGACATCCCTCGCGAGTGCTTTGATATGCCTCAAAGCCGGTACGCGGTATCTTAATAGTATTAGGTATCTTCTTCTTGTTTGATGGCTCCCAAGCGTAGTCGACAGTCTCCGGTTCTATCGTCACTTGCGGTCGTTGGCCTCCATCTCTTCTTCCAAAGAATTGGCATAATTAGTCGGTAGACTTGGTTCCTCACTTGGGATTGGCTCCCCACCAAGTAACAAGAATAGTCTCAAAGTTCTCCTTCTTATCATCCATTTTGTGGGTCCTCGGTAGCTAGGCCCACCCAAGTTGGGCACAAAGACATCATCGTATGCGTGCCATAATAAACATACCTTTCTTCAAATCTTTGTATGGGTTGAATTCGAGACAGGTTTGTCCTTCCGGGGGCCTACATAAGGAGGACCGATAGTAGCAATTGGCTCCACCACTACGCTACCGAGGTGGAGCTAAGCTTGCTGAATGCGTGGCCGAAGTCATTATAAGTGCCTTCCACCGCTGATGTTCCCCGAGTTCTTGCAAGAGTTTCATCCAATATTCAATCGTGGGCGTGAACTGCGAGTACTTGGTCACGTTTTCTCGAGCACCTTTGTTACTAGTTGAACAAGCAACCCAATGCAATATATGCTTGTGGATATTGTTTTTTCAGCAGGCCAAGGTCCTTCACCGATTTCTTGGGAGGAAGCAAACTTTTAGGATATCCAACCGGCATCATGGGCTTCCCGCCCTCTTTTTCTTTCCACATCTTTATTCTACCAAAGGAAACCAATCCAAGTAAGTGGGTCGAGTTTTGTAGTACATGACTGGCCAATCACCATTCATAGCGAATCTGAAAGTTAGAGGGGTGGTATGACCTGTCAATCTATCATCCCCATCTGGTTTGAGATATCCAGCTCTGCGTTTGAGATATCCAGCAAAAAGTGTCCTTTAAACAAATTAGGCTTCAGTGCTCAATTTTTTAAAGCCCCATCCTGTTCTTCTCCGGCCAAGACATCACCCATCCCGCTCCTTGCGTAAGTACAGTCTATGGCTATGAAAAAATCCATTAAAGAGTGGAGTAATTTGTAGAATTGATGACATCCCTTTTTCTGATAAAGCGCTCTGGTATGCCCTGGGCTCGACCGAGACGAGACAAAAGGAAAAAACAATCCAAAACCCAGGTATAGTTCAGTGTAGATTATATTTGCGATAATTAATCTTAAAGAACCTTGCCTTTGGCGAAGTAACTGAAGCCACAGTTTGATGGAAGGATTTAGGCAGAAAATGCCTTTGTCGCCGAGCAGGACTTCTGTAAAAATAGATACATGTGTTGATCGATATTCCTGGCATTCTTAGAGTGCCTGTGTTGTTCAAAATATGCTTTACCAGATTATTGCTAAAAGTAGTAGCACTATCTGACTATCTGCAGAAATCCTGCCTCCCGAGTCCCGACCCTGTAGCGTACCCTCCGTCGTTGGGATTTAGAGGCTCTAGGGTTGAAATCACCAAGCATTTTACAATCGTCCTGTTGAGTTTAATTTATGCAATTCGGAGCTTTATTTCCTGCAAACTCCTTGCAGGGGTAAGCGATGAGAGGAGATTTTGCAAGCCAAAATTCAAAGTCCAATTAAACGAACCCATGGTCAGCTCATCTGTACATTCTGCTGTGAAATTCAGAAGTAGGCTCTTTAAACTCTGCTGTGAAATTGGGAAGCAGGCTTTACTGTAAAATCTAGAAATGCTTATAACCGAAAGTAAGATGCTTGTGATGGGCTAAGCTTATGCGTCGTGTTGCGCTGGAATGGATGTACAGCTTATAGCTCATGGCTGAGGTTGTTTCCTCAAAATCGAGTCCGCTGGTATAAAATTCCCTAAACGAAAATACCTGTCGATATGCAGGGGTCAGCGAGCAATATAGGGCTAGCCTAATTTGGCTATTACTAGGTCGCATTTGCAGATTACCAGGCCAATACCCATCAAGCAGAACGGTGTTCAAAGACCCATTTTGAGATCTATCGAGCAAAACAGGGTTCAAGCTTTTGATTTGAGGACCCTGAAGCCCAATTTGTGGCTTTGCAGATGCTATTTGAGTGATTTGACCGATTAACTGAACTAAAGAGACCCGGGTAAGTTGCTATCTATACGCTATACACAGCAATAAGCTCTGCCATCAGTGCAATTTACCTACTCCGGATGGGATTTCCGTGAAACAACTGTTTTTTGCCCTTTTTAGTTTGCCCATGACTGCCCTCACTGCCCGAGGTCCTTGCCATTTGAAAATGGTCTATTGAAGTTTGCAGCGCATCGTGAAAGAAGCATTTGAAAGAGAAAGACGCTAATTTATGTTACATGTCATCAAGTGATTCATGCCTGATGCTAGATTGCAGTGAGCTTCTAAGCTGAACAAAATACTCATGATAGAGCTTAACAGAGTGCCGAATTCCATCTTTAAGAACGGGAATTTTGAGTAGAACGGGAAGAAATGTAGCCGGCAAAACTAACACAGTGGCTTTGCTTTAAGAATCAAATGCGCCTTCAAAACCTTGGCAGCGAAGTATGGAAATTTAACATTCTGAGTTTCTTATGCAAGATTGCAAGGTTAGCACATTTCAAATCTGAGATGGCTTTTTTTTTTTCAGGTCGTCATTATAAAACAATGTTTTAATTGTGTGCTATATTCTCCAACTTTATTAATTTAATTACTACTTTATATCAACTAGGGGCCATGCTTTTCTAATGTGTATACATAATTAGAGGCCTATATAAGCTAAAGTTTCTTAAACCATTCTATTATTGCAAATTTAAGATTCTTATCCATATGCACAAACTTGCCTGGATGAAATCGCCTCTAAACATGGAAATTGATTGTGCCAGGTAAAAATTAAACATTGCAATGTTTTATGATTACTATTTCAGGATGCCCAAAATCAAGAGGGATCGTCCAAGGTAGCTACAATTTGTACCCATGTCAGTTAAACTTCATTTCTTGACTTTTCATTCTTTATTTAACTAACATTTTTTGCACTTCACTTTCTATAGATTACCCCCTCTTATCTCAAACAATATTGTAGTCAATCACACAACAAAGTTTCGGAGTCGGAGATTGAGGTTTTCTCTACACCTTGGGATTGCGCCGAAGGTCGCACCTAGGTTCGACTCCAAGGCGTGCATTAAAACTTAGCTACAAATACGAAGAAGAGATATGAGAAAACACAAATTGTCTCTAACCACGACACCTTACATGCACCATAAAACACAATACACCATTGCACTACATATACACCACACTACGCACATGACCACTATCCAACTATTACTAACAAATACTTGCTATTGAAATTGTATTGTCGCATGCAAAATGCGCCGGCTCCGCCGGCGCCAAATTCTTGTATCAATATATATATACAAGAAATTTAATGCGTCCTACGGTGCATGTCCGAGTTTTAGCATGTTCCTATGTTGCAAGTTGTTGTCGTGCCCTACATTCTAAAAGAATCTTTTAAGAATACTCTAAATTCATAGATTCTCTAAGATTCTACCAAGGTTCTCTTGGAGGTTTCGTGGAGATTCCTCTAAATTTTATAAGATTCCCTCTAGATTCCATTATATTTCCATAGATTCTCCAAGATTCTATGAAGATCCCCCTAGATCCCCTTAGATTCCCTTAGATCCCTTTAGACCTTATGAGATTGCCTTAGGTTCCCTTACATTATATGAGATTCAAAGAGATTCTATAAAGATTCCCCTATATACTCTAAGATTTCATCAACATTTTTTTAGATTCCCTTAGATTTTATGAAGATTCCCTTAGATCCCCCAGATTTTAAGAGATTCCCTTAGGCTTGTAAATATTTTCCTAGATTCTCTTATATTTTATGAGATTTTCTTAGATTCTATTAGATTCTTCTAGATTCCTTTACATTCTAGAACTTTTTAGAACATTCTAAGACTTTCTGGAACATTCTAAGACTTTCAATATATTCTAGAACTTTCTGGAAGTATTTCCCTAGATTTCCTTACATTCCCGTAGATTCCCCTACATTCTAGAACATTCTAAAACTTATTAGAACAATTTGGAACTTTCTGGAAGAATTTTCTTAGATCCCCCCTAGATTCTCTTATGTTCTAGAACTTTCTAGAAGATTCTAGAACTTTCTAGAGCTTTCCAGAACATTCTAGAACTAGCTAGAATGTTATAGTCTATTTTATCTTAATGGGAACATTACCCTTAAGTATATTTGAAACATAAATTGTTTATAGAATTAATGCTTGGTCTAGTGGTTAGAATGGGGGGCCGGGGGGTCAATTGCCAGGGTTCGAATTCCCCACACAATATAAATAATTTAAAATCCTTTTCCTAAGGAACGAGCATTCAACTTGGGCCATAGGATCTTGGACCCGATCAAGGGTCGAGATCTCACCACATGACAATAATTAAAGCAACATGAGCCATAGGATCTATTACATATAATTCCCAAAGTCATGTGCACCGTAAGATATGTGCCAAGCCACGTGGTAGTAAGATCTCGGATCGGCGATCGGATCGGATCAACCTAGGTCGTAGGATCGATTACATATAATTCCCAAAGCCATGTGCACCGTGGGATGTGTCCCAAAGCAACAAGAGCCGTGGGATCTCGGGCCCGACGATCGGGGATCGGATCAACTTTGGGCCGTGGGATCGCTTACATATAATCGGACACAAACTCCCAAGCCATCTCGGGCCGTGGGATACGTCCCAAAGCCCGCGTGAGCCGTAGGATCTCCGGATCAACGGTCGGATTCGGGGAGGACAAACATAAGAACATATATATGTTATGATATGATATATACATGTCAAGTGTGTGCCCGGGGACATAGCTGATCGCATGTCCATAACCTCCCGAAGGTATGATCCCAAAGACTGTCACGGATCTTGTGCTCAATGTCACATGTAACGGTGGCCGGGCGACCAATTCAAAGATAAGCGGCCGGAATTTGATCATATCTTTGGAACTTTGAAGGGTATGAGATTCATCCTCAATGACTCCCATTTGGCGAGAATTGTGAGCACGTCGGCGTGGCTCACCAATCCATCCACTTTGTCTCAATTCGAAGATGATGTGCCCTGTGCGAATGGAGGCAATGAGTTTGGCGCCTTTTCATGGGCAAGTGGGTATCTGGCGGTAGCATTGGGGCCTCGTTCCAATGTGGGATTTATGTGGCGGTAGTGTCTTTGTCTTGACATGTTCAAGGGCATTGGCATCCCAAAGATTGCGAGGAAGCAAAGCGTCAAGATATTGCCTCAAGCTATGGCGATCTGCCTCTGTTTGCACATGTATGCACCGTGCTCCTGCACATTCCATCTAGCCAACCATTGAGCTCTCTTTTCCAAGCACAATTTCATTAATTATGGACAATACCTGAATTTATGGACCATTTTTTAGTACACTTGCATGAATGACTCATTTTCATACATTAGTTGACATCCCCTGCGAGTGCTGCATATGCCTCAGCACCGTGCACGGGTATCTTAATAGTATTAGGTATCTTCTTCTTGTTTGATGGCTCCCAAAGCGTAGGTCGGCGGTCTCGGTTCTATCGCGGTCACTTGCGGTCGTTGGCCTCCATCTCTTCTTCCAAAGAATTGGCATAATTAGGCGGGTAGACTTGGTTCCTCAGGATTGGCTCCCACCAAGTAACAAGAATAGTCTCAAAGTTCTCCTTCTTATCATCCATTTGTGGGTCCTCGTTAGCTAGGCCCACCCAAGTTGGGCCACAACACATCATCGAGGCGTGCCATAATAAACATACCTTTCTTCAAATCTTTGTATGGGTTGAATTCAGGTGCAGGTTTTGTCCTTCGAGGGGCCGACATAAGGAGGACTGATAGTAGCAATTGGCTCCACCACTACAGCTACGAGGTGGAGCTAAGCGCTACCTAGTACGTGGGCCGAGAAGTCATTATAAGTGCCTTCGTCCTTGGCTGATGTTCCCGAGTTCTTGCAAGAGTTTCATCCAATATTCAATCGTGGGCGTGAACTGTGCCGAAAGTACTTGGCTGTTTACGGAGCACCTTTGTTACTAGTTGAACAAGCAACCCAATGCAATATATGCTTGTGGATCTTGTTTTGGCGGCCAAGGTCCTTCACCGATTTCTTGGGAGGAAGCAGCTTTAGGATATCCAACTGGCATCATGGGCTTCCGTCCTCTTTTTTCTTTCCACATCTTTATTCTACCAGTGAAAACCAATCCAAGTAAGTGGGTCGAAGTTTTTGTAGTACATGACCGGCCAATCACCATTCATAGCGAATCTGAAAGTTAGAGGGGTGGTATGACCGTCAATCTATCATCCCCATCTGGTATGTAGCCCTCTATAAAACCCTTCCAATCCCAACTTTGTCAACAACATACGGCCAGGTGTATTCAAGTTGCATTTGTGGAATTCATACATTAGTTCTGCATTGTGAGCACCTCAACCTTCTTTAAAGATGTAGAGAACTTACCAAACAAGGCATCGATATCATCATGTGTATGACCGGGCATCATGAACCCTAGCTCAATCTCTTCAAACACATCAAGATATACTAGGTAAGAAAGATAGGAGAGACATACCTATTCTTCTTACCCGGCGGATGCATTGTCCGGTACAAATAAAAGTATCTTGGGTAGAGGCTTCAATGATGATCCCTCGACTGTGGCAAATTAGCGGTGTATCTTTGTTATTGGATAGTGACAACTTTGACCCCAAGGCCGTGGTGTCTACGCAAAGGGAGGACACCCATTTTGGAGCAGATGATTCGGGCGACAGTGGCCTCCCCGCATACTAGCGTGCCCCATCTCTAATCTCTTCAAGATGCTATTCAAAGAACCTACATGGAAGTTAGAGTCATCGGCCATAAGTCCAGGGCAAAGTTTCCATAGGATCCATTTCCATGACCATGAGTCAATGCACCCGATCCAATGTCGTTTTGAGCTTGTCAAGTCTCGAGAGACTTCACAGGTTGTTGCAATTTTGGAATCATTGTTTTTTAAGCAGTCCATTTTGTGTCGTGAATAATACAAAGATATTGGCCGGGATACACGTGGGAGTATAATCTCCACGACCAGATCGCGTGTGTGTGCGACAGGCTGCTCGATCTATCGCGCTCTTCTTTCATCATGCAAATCCTCCTCTCTCCTTCATCTTTGGTCTTCAGTAACTTTGTGCGGATCACCTCACATGTATCGCATTTGGAGAATGCAATTTTTCTTTCTTGATCTTACGACATCCGGGAAGCTCGCCTCCACGTTCTATGAAAACACCTCGGGTGATACCTTCTTGCCGATCAATGCCACAATCCTCTGCATTAACCTCTTCTAGAATCTTGGACTTAAGTAAACATTGCGGGCAACTTCCTCGACGTTCTCTCTTATCCCTCCTCGTTTCTCCCATCTTGCGGTGGGGCAAGGATTCACCGTTCTCCCTCACGAACATGGAAAAATGGCCTCACATGCCAACGTCGAGGAGCGAGGCTTCAAGGTGCCACAGTTACCATGTTCGGCCTTGCGTGCACCCTTAAAGAAATTGGCCTTCCATTTCGAGATCACGCCGACTTTGAGATCCCCGAGACCAAGGTACCACCCCTTTCGTAAACGAGATTCCCTTGCGACTAGTCGTCCCCACTCTTCGACCTTTCATGTTGTTGGCGAACATGTCATAAACAAAAGTAACCCTATCACTTGATTTCATGGCAAGGAATTCCTTTCGCATGTTAACAACTTGACTCATAGAGAACTTGACGCAACACCTATTCTTGCAACACAAGGTCCTCCTGTAACTGAGGATAGCATTCTGAGTGGTGAGACGAGCAAGCTTTGGTGGCCTTACAACCTTCCTGGGCTGTCGAAAATGAAAAGTGTAATGTCGTTTCTCATAATTTGGGTGCTTGTGATGCTCTGAGCTCCCCTGGCTGGACACTATATCTGCTTCCTGTTGCGGTGCTGCGGTCAATATCTCCGAGACCTTTACTCCATCAACACGGACGAGCTCATTGTTCCATCTCACGAGCATCCCCGGTTTCGGCAGCTGCCGGCAACCATGGCAACGGATGTTCACTTCAGAAAGGGAGGGAAACCTTCGATTCTGATACTCCAACAAACTTGAAAACCCGCGGGGTCACAAAGCGCATCATCGGGGCCGGTGAAAGATATGAATCCCTTTCGGCGATAATGGAGTCGCGGGGAGTGCCATATCTCACAATCCTTTTCAAGAAGGGTATATCTTGTCGTGGTTGTGTCTTCTTTCCCACCTCCCTCGTCCCTCTTTTCTTTGGGGGCGTCATTGCCGCATTTTACTCACGAGCATCTTCACTTCTCGAGAACGAATGAGTCCCCAGCTTACGCTATTGTGTTTGCATCCGGAGTTGGCCAAGGAAGGGTATGGTGGCCTTGAACACTTCCTCCACACTTACGCTCACTACTCCATTCGATATTTCCTTGAAGTGGCATTGTGTCATTTGCCCCACAACTCCCTTTGCTACTAGATGTTCATTAAGGAAGAGATACACAACCTGCACAAGGATTTCAGTACTGTTAAAATCGAGTAAGGTAGACGAGAAAGCAATGCAAAGGACATGGGGGGAAGGCCATTCAATGGGTGGACGGACAATGAAACTCCTGTTTTTCTTAGATTCCCCTTGTTGCAAATTGGGCGGTCGCCCAATTTGAACCGAATGAGGCACTTATATGAGGTTAGTATAGATGCAGGCAGTCTCACACTGGGCACCAATAAATGTTCTTGCTCTGAATAGGCTATGACCGCGGACAAATAGGACGCCCGCCCAATTTGGTCGTGATTGTACAAGAACTGTAAAGAAGGCAGAGACTCGGCACCCGCCCAATTTGGTCCTTTGTGTTAGATGAAACTGAACGACGTAGACACTAAAAGAACCCCTTTTGATTGAAGGGACGAGGGTTCGACTGCACACCTGAGTGGAATTATCATTGAGCTACCAAAACAAATACAATCGAGCATTGGAAGGGCCTGACTGCAGACAAGGGTGGACTTATCAGGGTAGTTCTTGGGGACAGACGGACGACCATGGAGAAAACAGCAAGCACACAATTCCTGAACACCAATTTCAGGAAAAGGAATGACAGCATCGAAACTTAGAGTTTATGTAAATGTGACAGTAGATGTCAAAGTCAAAACTTTAAAAATGTGACCGAACTACGACCCCGGTGAATGCTGAGGAGTAAATCAACAGGCGCCATCGAAAAGGCGTGAATGAAGAGGTGTGAATGAACAGCGTGCAAAAGAGGTGTGAATGAAACAGTACCGAAAAGGCGCATGATTACATCCATTCCATTAGTTTTGCAGCAATTACACATCGAGCTATGGCGAAAAAAAACGAGGAGCAAAGACAAACCTTTGGAGATTTCGTGGCCATGAGTATGAAGCCGTCAAGATGTTTATGCGTCTTGAAGAAAAGATAGTAGCCAAACAGAAAAGTTGCGAGGAAAAACAATAGGTTTGAAGCGCATTTTACATTTAAACACAAATTCCCCAAAATTTGAATGTAATTTCCCCTATTTTGAAATTTAAATGCCCCCCCCGAGTATACCGTAATATGTCCCGCCCTAACTTTTGAACACTTCTTCCCCCGCCTAAAACACGTCGACACGTGCATGACTCAATTAAATTTAGGGCTTTAAATGACGGATTTCAAAATTAAAATGTCCGTGCATTTATTAATGAGGTCCACAATTAATTCCTCACACTCTAACCCATCAACGGTCCATTTTTTATTGAAAAGGCCAAACTCTCACATGCACGACACTTGTCTTACGCTCCATGAAAGGCCCATACCCTTTAAAAACCCTTCATTCTCCTCGACTGCAGTTTTAGAAAATTGTGTGCTTTTTTGGCGCTTTCTGCTCCGCTTCACACTGTCGCCTTCATATTTTTTACCCACGAAACTCATTCTCATCCCTATCCTGTCGCAAGCTATACTCCCGAACCGGTTTGTCGGCCCGGATCGAAACGCCAGCGCCTTGTGTTTCTCGGCGGCTTGTGCGCCATCCCGTTGGCCTTCCTGCATTCATTGTCCTATCGCTGGGGACCCACAGGCCACCAAGGAATCTTAACGTTGATGGCATCTCGCCCCACCACGGGGGAGGCAAAGGTAAAATTTGGACTACTATCTTAATATAAACTTGGCCTTTGATTGAGTATGCCATATCATAAACCTCCGGGTGTCCCACTTTTGCTTTGAGGAAAATGGGCTGTGGCTGACAAATTAACCTCTTCTAGATGCCTCACTGGTCCCCACAAATGCATATCTGTGTGGAGAACTTCAATAGGGGCTTTCATTTTGCACAACATTGGCGTTTTTCTCCAGTAGGCTACCCTTCCATCACGAGGGGTTCTCCCTCACATCAAATTGGGCGGACGCCCAATTTACGCTTAAGGACACCACGACTTCCTTGGATGGTAGACTTGGGCAGGAGTAAATTGGGCAACCCAATTTGGTGTCGCGTAGTGATCCGCCTAATGGGCGGGCCCAATTTAGTGCGTGGGCATCCCGGCCAAATTGGGCGGGCGCCCAATTTGGCGTCCATGATGCAACCGTCTCTTCAGCCCCAAGTCTCCCAAGTTCTAACACTACTTTCCGTTCTGCAGGAATTACTATGGCGCGAACAAAGCAGACTGCCGGGGTTCCTGGTCCCGCACCCAGATTTGCAGAGGCTATAGCAAGAGAGGATGCAAGAACAGAAGAAGAGAAAGAACTGTTTTTGGCATCCGTGGTGCCCCATGAAGTCTTGACGGTTGCTGAGGAATGGTACTGGTGCATAGAGATAGGGAATATTCACCTTGGGTACCAGACAAACCACCTCAAGGATCTTTTGCTTTTCTTTGGCAAGAGAGGGACAGGAAAAATGAACTTCGGCGTATCGCCATCGACATGGAGGTCTCGCTGAGAACGATCGAGGACTTCCTCATCGATGTTGAAGACACCGTAGATCGGACTTTAGATCCGTTATAAGGTTCCACTTTCTAGCTACGAGCCATGTATGATGAACGCCAAGTATCAAGGAAAGCCCACAATCTTTAAGCTCATAGGGATGGGCGCTAGACTCATATGAAAGTTTAGAGCGCGGGCATCAAATCAAGAACTGATATCTTGGATAGCTACTACGCGGTCAGGCAGTGGATATTAGAACACAAACAGAACAGGTCGAAAGCATCGCTCCGCGAGTATCAAGGCAAAAACCAACCTAAAGTATACGATACTAAGTGGCTTAAGTCTAGGTACAAGAAGAGTGAGACAGCCCAAAGCGCTGCCAGCCTATGGAGACCGAGACAAGAAAGAAGAAGGCGAGGACACACCTCTACACTATTCCCAGTAAAGTGCCCCTAAACTTGTATTTGGTGGAATGTCGAGATCAGCAAGGTCGCCCCAGGATGAGTCGCGAGAAGAGGAACGATTAGTTCAAGAGGAACCCTCTAAGCGCAGAGGCAAACCTTTAGCTGGTCCGTCCAAGAGGCGCAAGCGGGACATCTCACCACAGAGCCCAAATACTTCGGAGAGGGAGTCTTTGTCTGCTTCTTCAACTGAAGAACGGGAGACTAGCCGGCAGATCGTGAAGTTCACTCCATCCGGTGGCGACGCCACCGTGAGAGCGACATGAGTTGTCACGCGAGGCGCCATTGCAAGCATCAAGCACAGGGGAGAGAATCTACCCTCCGGGGGGGGCCGAGATTGAAGTCGATGTGTTCAAGATGCATAAAGCCCCGCAAATATGACTTGTAGGGTCATAAGTCCAGAGCACTTGGACACTCTCTTAATCGTTTATCGCCCATCGGATGCACCCTCCACTGTGGCTGATGTGGTCGTGCGCTCGATCCACGCATTGCAGGCGAGCAATTAAGTGGAAGAAGGCGAGGACCCCGCAAAATGCGTAATTTTGATTGTAAATGGCAACCATACGACCGCGGTTGCTCAACCGCTTGTCACACAAGCTTTGGCATGGCCTCCTCGAAAGGAAGCACTTGGCAGAACTGATATTCTTTTTCTATGCCAAAAGGAAATGCCGAGTCCTGGCAGGAAATCTCACAAAATCGAGTCACGCTCATTCAGCCGGAGAATAATGACATAACAAAGAAGACTATACACGAAGAAGTATTCTTCAAGAAATTCATAGCCCCGGCCGGTGGGCATTCTACGGAAAGCCTAATAAGGGCAAACGCGGGCACTCCGTGGGTGGAGCTTATTCTGTGAGTGCACTACCACCATTATTTTTGACAGTTCGTGCTATCCACTAGTACCAAATTGAAGCCGCCCAATTCGGAACTTTGACACTTTCTGTTTAAAAATTGGCTTCAACTGAATCCGGTCACAAATTGGGTGCCCGCCCTATTTGTGACCCGTTTCAGAAAATAAGCGCCCAATTTGAACAGAGTGTCAAGAGTCTGAAATTGGGCGGGCGCCCAATTTGGGCCTGCTAGTGCAGGCAAATTAAGATGATGTGCATGGGCCTTATCTAATGCCTTCTGTGTCATGCAGGATTGGAAAGTTGTCGCGCTGCAAACAATTAAAAAGGCAACTATGCATGACTACGACTACTTTGTATATCTTGATAACGATTCGTGGTCAATGTGCACAGAAGTTGCCCAGTTATTTTACGAAGAACGGTTGAAGGATGAGAAGGGAGAAAGAATTGAAGTGAAAGATAGGCTCAGACTTTTCACCAACAATTCCTGTCGCCCATTAAAGTCCATGCATCCTCTAGATCTGCAAAGGCTGATGAAGGAGATCAAGGATGGGATCACATTCCTGAAGGGAAGCAAGGATTATACTGGGAGACGTACCATGAAAGTAGAGCCTTAGAGCTGAAGAAGATTGGAACAATGGAGCGGGCTCTTGTCAGATACATGAAGGAAGTGAAGAAACTTCCTTTTCAAGACATGGCTGCTTTGAGGCAAGCTCATCCCATTTTCACAGAGAATCTGATGCTTATGTTCGCCAGTAGCATCAGTGGATGGGCAGAAGGACGCAAAGAGATGGAGAAGGAAAGCTTTCCAGAGTCCCTCTACGGCAAAGTAGACGAATATCTTCTTGGGCCAGTTGAGGAGGGTGGCAAACCGTTCAAGTGTTTCCATGTTAGTCCACTAGGTTTGTGCGTGGACGTGGTGAACACTTCTGCCCGCTTCATTGGATGCGACCTCAGATATACAAAGAAATGGCCCAAGGAAGATTATGAGAAATTCCTTGACCAGCTTAGCACGATGACGGACCCGCAGCTTTATTGGATAGCTATATTTATTACGCCGGACCGCCTCAATGAGTGCCTATCCGCCATGAAGACAATAGATTGTGGCGTACCGTGTTTGATTGGTTCCTACCAGGACCCCCGCCGTAACTGCTTCTACCTCTAGAGTTCGAGAGTTGCAATGTCTTGTCCTGCTAATGTATGTTGCCAGAGACGCAGCGGCTCCGCCATCTGTAGAGGAAATAAATATTTGCTTCGCCAATTCCGACCATCCTAAGCAATATGCTAAGTTTTCCAAGCATTTCTGGTGATAAACAAGACATCGAAAAGAATTTGCCCGATCATGAGTGTGCAGCGGTATGCATTTCAAATTGGGCCTACCCAATTTTGTTGTTGACTATGAATGTTTCTAACATTTGTTTTCCCCGCACTTATTGGGTCAGATGGGTCCTTAATGCGACAAGGTGCGGCCAGTGGGGAGGAGTACTGCGTGCGAAATCGGTTTGGAAAGTAGGGCGTGCACATATCTAGTGCGAAGTTGATGTTGGAAGGTTACAATTGTTCTCGACTTCTTTTCCGGTGGTGCTTTTAAGCCCAGGCCATTGCGGTGTCGAAAGTGCTATAAAACATTGTTTTTGAGACGAGACGAGAAGCCGGAAATTAAGCTTGTATAGATATTCGAAAGCAACTTCGATGTCATGTTAGACGAGAAAAAAATCAAGAGCTCGGGCACTACAAAAAAGATCAAAGAGGGAAAGAAGAAGGCCTCTACTTCCAAAAATGTTCCTCAAACCTCGACTTCCTGCTCCGAGACACCTTGTCCGTTCTCCTCTACAACCATAAACGAAGTGCAATCCATTCCGAGACGCAGACAAGAGCTCGATTCGATAGAGCTCAAAAGGCGTGCCCTTGCTCTCGTGGATTTGGAACTATTTAGGTAACATCAACGCGACCGGGCGGGGGCGACCGTGAATACTCAGACATGATTGAGGCGACCTCAAAGTTCGAGGAAGAGGTTGCCGAGGATCCCGAGTCCTCGTTGTCATGGAAACACAGAAGGGGACAATCGGGATGAAGAGAATGTGGTCCCCAACACATTGAACAAAGGAAGACGTGAGGAAGAGGTGTGAACACCAAGACAATCGTGGTGATGAGGAGAACGAGGAACCGGGGTCCAAGATTTTAGGCAAAGAATGGAAAAGATCAAGGAGGCAAAGACAACAACCTCCGCCTAATGAAGAACCCAAAGAAGGATCATTCAAGAGGTGCCTCATTTAATGAGCGATTTATGATTTCAAAATATGGAAAATATGTGATGAACATTTGTAATTACTTCTTTTCAGAAATGATAATATTGCGCCTCTCATTTCCTTTGTCTTAAAATTCTCTAGTTTACTTTTGCTAACCAAATTGGGCGGGTCAATTTGGTTACCGTGAGAAACTAAAACCGTAATTTAATTTATTTCACGACCAATCTTGTTCTTTGTTAACATGAGACCGACGCTATCTCGCCGAAAATTGCGGCGACCCAATTTACTAGCAGAGAAAACGCCATCAAACGTGAAGTGAAGTGGAGGTGCGTAAACAAAGGAGATCAAAGAGCGGACCCTCGTGAATTACTCGTGCACGTTACATTATATAATATTGACTATGCTTATTACATCCTTACATCATTATTATATCCTTTGTCGTAATCTGTTAGTCTCTGACGATTCACTCGTTGTCAACGCCGCCAAGGCGATGCCATTCACTCAAAGATCTATCGATCGGGGAAGCCAATACCGGTGGACCACAACACGAAAAGCTTCCCCGCAAGCACTCGCAGTCCATCTGCTTTGGACTGCAGCCATGGATCAAGACTAACACCATTCATATAGCACTGGTTAATATCGTTGTAGCTCAAGTAGCACTTGAAAGATCGAATGTTCTCCGGACGATCCGGCAAGGAAGCCATGAGAGATGAATGCAGTGGAGCTGCTTTTATAGTGGTGAAATATTTATTGAAGTCAATTATTGGCGCATACATTCTAGCCCGGTATTGACCGCCTCACTATACATGCGACCCACGTGATTGGGTGGTAGCCCAATTTCAGCGTACCATTCAATATCGCATTCAAGGGGAACCATTCTAGGGCAAAGTGGGCGGGCGCCTAATTTCACGGGATCTGTTGGACAAGTTGCACATATAGAAGACAAGTTGTACTAATACTTTATCTCATAGATGATTACAGTCTGATTACAACAAGATGACAAGCGTTCATTTAGGGGACTCTTCAGTCATTTTCACCGCACCCCAATGATTTTTCTCTATCATGTACATTTGATGCTCTTCGCTCCATATCGGATGGATGATAACATCGAAGGGATCGGGGATAATGGCGAGGATTTAGAAGCGGATTGGTCATCCGCCTTCCATGGGTATCTCTCGCCACAAGACCTTTGCTTGAAGTTTTCGTGATTCATCTTGCGGTGATGGAATCACGTTCAGGACTTAAATGAGACCACATGGCTAGGCGAAGGCCAAATTTGATGGATTTAAATTGGTTTGAGATATATTTATACCGTAATTATTGATGGTATTAGACGCAAAACATTATTGCATATACATACTACTCGTATATACACCCAATAATCTTTCTTCGGTGGTCATCAATAATTCCATGGCTATAAATATAGCGCGTTCGAACCTGACACATTCCTTTGCCATGTCTCGTCTTCCGCCCAGCCCATCTTGACACCCTCACTTGCCTTATGACCTTTGGCCGATCTTCATGCTGCGGTCCAAAGGGATCTCCCTCGATCCACGGCGTATGGTATAGCCTCTTGGTCGAAAGGAAGACTCCCCGGCGAGTATCATGTTACTATCCATATTGTGTGGGTTCCGGATATGGCTTTTGAGATTAATAGAATCACCAATAATTACAATCTATCGTCATGTATTTCATAACTTTATATGATATGATGATGTAACTTCATTGTGCATGATTGAGTTGTTATCTTCGGTTCTATCTTCGGTCTGGCGGAAGCCTCCATGAAACTATCTTCAAGCCATCGAAGGGCAAAGTGGTGGCGCCCAATTCACTGGGGAGACTATTCCCGAAGGAAGGAAATTTCCTCTGGGGAAAGTGGGCCCAATTTCCCTCTGGAATGAAAAACAAGATATTACTATTCAGAATTGCACGTCGTGGGCTGTTCTCAATGTAGACAAGAACCATTCTATTCATATAGGAATGGAGTACATGGATGGATTACATAGATAATAATATCAACCAAACATCATGCCTCGAAAGAGATAGTTGAACAGAAAGATAATAGATAATAATAGATAATATTAAACATGGGCGTTCTGTCAATATCCGGTTCCACCGCAATTAGATCCCCAGTTCGAACTGCATATGGCTTGTCGACTATACGGATCCAGCCGGTCATCCAATTCTCCCATCCGGATAGGAGTGCCGAGGATGAGTTTCTCGTTACCAAAGCCACACGCCCCTCTTTTCCTTCTTGTAAAGCTTCTTAAATAACGGCCGAACTCATTTGTGCAGCCAAACATCCTCCATTTTCAGCAACCTCTTGAGCTTCGTCACGTAAATATGGCGTTTCAAGGAAATCAAGCAGCCTTCCAGCTCTACCTGGAAGTGATCCGGCTCATCGCCATCCTTCATCAACTCTCCACGGCGAAGGAGCCCGAGTTGGTGTCTCATTTCTTACATGCCATTTTGGTGTATCTCGTTCGCACCTCAACACGAAGCTTATTCGCATGAGCTAATATTGGTCAAGCGATATGGCATCATTTAAGCTCATTGTGAATCCATCATTTGCGCTGGTTCGGACCATTCTCGACATCCGCGACTATGAATCTACACTTAGCGGATTAGCGAATGCGGCATTAACCACGCCTAGAGAAGGCGGCTTAGAGACACAAACTTCGGATGACAATTTTTGGCTTAATAGATACAAGGCACGCATCTCACCTACACCTTGCACGCATTTGAAATTTTGCATCATTCTACTAAATAAAACCCTTATATTCTAAAAAATCCGGTCCATTTGGGAGTCATATGGACTTAGGCAAAGTCCACAATTAATGAAATTATGCTTTTCCCCTCCAAGGGGCCAAGGGCCCCATTGCCATGATATAAGCTAGTTTAGGAGACGAGCATTGTCCATATTGACCACCTTCAAAATAGACAATGTGGCGATCAAGGGCCGCCTCTCGAAGAGCAAGAATCATGTCTCCTGCGGTAGAATTTGATATGGGACTATGGACTTCACCCCTAGTGCTCGTGCTAAGAAGGCTTTCTCGACCTGCTCCAAGTCATTCCAAGTAGCAAGTGATACTATTGGGCCCCATACTTCCACCCCAGAGTATAAAAGGACAGGCTCCACTAAGACCTTGAGCAGTGTGGCCCTGATGGCCCAATCATACAACTCGCTCTATGACTATTGTTTTGCATTGCATATAGTGCCTTCCAGCCTATCGGCATCACTTCGTGGCCGTATGGATGTGTCCCAAAGCATAGTAAGGAAACTCCACTCCCAAATATTTGTATGTGGATGCAACTTCCACATTCCGCCTCGATGGCGGAAGGAGGGGACCCTCTACCGACGGAAGATGATATGAAAAACCACCTTAGTCTTGGCCAAGTTGACGCGCATATCGGGCCGCTTATGTATCGTGTCCGAGGGCATCGAGATATCGTTGCATGTCCGCTGGTGTGTAAGCTAGAGGTCCACATCATCAACATATATTAACCGGCGATGATCCGATAGAGAAGGTGAGCTCCATCGCCCCATTATCGACAAGCCAGCTCTCCAATTGATCAATGTAAAGCCCAAACAATGTTGGGGAGAGAGGGCATCCCCGATGAACCCCGATACTACTATCAAATGGTTGGCTTGTCTCATCGCAACCGACGAGCATCTTTCATATGGCCTGTACTACATTCTCGCAAATCTCCACGGAACCCCACCTAACAAGGTCTTGCCCATAGTTTTTCCCCAGGCATGGGTCAAACGCCCTTCGCAAAATCCACAAAGCAACAATATAGATCCCGGCGGTTCTGGCTGTCTTCAATCGAGTTTAACGGTGAAGATGTGATCAATGGTTGAGTCTTTGGGGTCTGAATCAATCCTCGCCTTGGGTGAGGGCCCGCACCTCTCTTTGCCTCGCCCGGCTTGACTGTCAATTGCTTTCGAGAATCCCGGCCAAGCGGTTTTGCAAACACCGAATCGACCATGATTGTTCGTGGTGGCTCCGGCGGTGTGGGTCACCCGCCTTATAGATGGGAACAACTCGCTATTGGTCCCGCTGCGGCGGGGAAGCCTTCTGTAATGCCTTGTTGAACAAGGCGGTCAACGGTATTAGGGGCGGCCCAATCCCACTCAAGCAATTCGCCGCATACCATCCAAGTCTAGGGCTTTCCAATTGGCAAGGCGTTGTAAGCCTTGTTCCACGTCGAATGCAGGATTTCCAAAGATTTGGGCCTTCTTGCAAGGGTGTGCACCACGGGTTATTATGGTTGTTGCAAGTATTGCCTCCTTTGCTTTCGGAAGTGATATTCCACGGGGCTGTATCGGCTTTCTAAGAACCCTTAGCGGAGAAGGTCTGCAGGCGACGTTCGGGGAGGTAAAACATTTCCTTTGATGCGCCAGCAATGTACACGGCTTTCTTAGCTTTAGGAAGATCGCGGTCTTGTCTACGGCGCATGTGGGCGTAAAGTAGGGTCGTGACTTGGCGGGCTGGCGTTTGTGTTCCTTGCACTCTGCGTCAAACCATTGATTACGTGGGAAGGTTGTGTTCACGGAGGTCCGTCGTGAGCGTCTTCTCCCAAAAGCACCTCTGCTTGTGATCCCTAAGCATCGGTCCCGGCCGGCACATCATTTGCTCTAGTGTAGGATATTGCAAAATTCTACGCGGGGTCATCTATAAGCATCACGGGCATAAGCCCTGCGTATGTTCATAATCCAATTGCATTTGAGGCATCGAGGAGTTGTTGCACGGGGTTCGCTGGCTTTGAGAAAGTGCTTGATGACATGCATATTATCCTCGCACCGGACACCCGGCACATAGTCCACCACACTAGATCCGCCCCCTTTTCCTGCCTACAAAGTGCTCTTGCGGTGGAAGGCCACTGTGCCGATCCATTGCGATTACAGGGTAAAGATACTTGCAGCAAAAGCAACCGCCGACCATAGCGGCGGGACGATTGTCATCGATGTCCGTGGGCCAAGCTCCTTCTGCAGGACGCAATTGCAATATATCATCGATCAAGGGATCAAATCTCATGGGTTGTTCTACCCCTCGCGGCATTGAAGTCTCCAAAGAGTATGACATCGCTTAATCTTTGGCCATGTCATCATATAGATCGACATAGGGAGGTCCACATCCACATCCCGTGGGTGTGATAGAAGTTGCTTTCTCTCGCATGTGGAAAGTAGCGTGTCTGCCACAAAGAGGGGTCTACTCATCGCAGGTTTTACACGCACCCATAGGTACGGTTGTGCTTTGTCCGTCTTGAACAAGGAGATTGACCGTACCAAGGTTGTTCCCAGATAGTAGGAAACCCCCCATGCCCCCGCTTTCTGTGCAATCATTGAAGATTGAGTAGTCTTGGTATCCTCGCAAGCTCCGTATCCCGTGGTCTTGCATGCTCCCATGTTTCCATGAGGAAGATGAGATCCATGTCTCACGTAACCGAAGTTGGGACTATCTCCTTCTCGCCATGGGAAGCCCCGACAATTCCGTGGAGACCATCGCGAGGCGAGGCACAATTCCTATTTGTTGGCAGTGGCCAGTGGGGATTCAAAGCTTGACGACAGGAAGGGGGTGGCGTGGTGGAAGTACCGAGATGTGCGAGCAAATGAAGGTGAGGCAACTTGAGCAGTGGCATGCGGCCAGAAAGCGGCAGGCTTGGCCGGAGGCCTACCGGAGGGTTAGCAAGATTCGTAGCGGCGAGATTCGACCGAAAATTTGCATCTTGCCGAATGATTTGCAGCTCCTCCTTGTCTGCGAATGCTTTAACTTTGGCCAACTTCGTGCCGCGGTCTTCTTGTTGGGCCGGGTCAGGTCTCGGTCAACATACGAGGCGCTTCCTTTTACCGCTTTCGCACTTGCGCATCTCGTCGCGGAACATGACCACCCGTGGGCAGTCTGGGTGCTGGACGCCATGGCGTCTCGCCCTAATAATGTTTACCGGCATGGGGAGAGACAAGTAAAATCTCAATCATGATGGTTTTTCAGGTTGCATAGGTGTAAGACCAATCTCACTCGACCAAGTTGCATCCAAGGAAGATCTGGGACGCCCAGACGACGTAAACCACCAGTAGGTGGAAATTCCTGGAGTTTCCACTATTTATTTATTTTAGGTATTTTTGGGACACGAAGTTTCTAGCGGCGCCGCTTATAGCGCCGCCACAGCTTCTACTAAAAATTTTGCAAAGTCAACATTTTAAGACAATTTCAAGACTCGAAACTCAGTGCATGTCATATTCTTATCAAACTATTACATAAGGGTTGATCCGAAGGCAAAATAGGATCATAAATCTGTCACTGAAGGATCAGAGTCTTCTGATCAGAAGGCAAAATAACCGAAGACAGGGTGAGGCTATGGAATAACCGAAGACAAGGCAAGGCAAAATAACCAAAAGAAACTTGTGGCAGTTCAGATCCGGACTCCAGCAACAACTCCTCTTTTAGCCATAACCTGAAGACGATGGCGGTGAAGAAATATAGTCCGGATAAATGCAGCGAGCTTGAAATGCCTGCAAGCTCCGCTCCTCACAGCTGAAAGCAACAGATTCTTGGTAGCAAAAAAGAACAAAGCATTCCAGAACAAACAAAAGATTCCCTGTTTTGTCAAGAACATCGCATTCCGGAAGAAACGAAATACTTCCAAGCCATAATGAGGACCCAGAAGGGACATACACGCTTCTTTTTTTTCTAAGAACATGAAACTCTGATGCATGTGTAAGCCGTCATCTATTTTCGCCATATCGGGCGTCATATTCCATTTCCGCCATATCTGTAGCACAACAGGGTCCGGTAATGCATATGATGGAAAAAAGTTCATGCAAATTAAAAGAAGCTTAGAAACCTTAAAATCTGCTCAAGCGCCTCGACGATCTGAGAGATCGCCATCGCCAAACCTCCGAAGCTCCTCCATAGCCAGAAAAAAAAAAGAAAGAAAGAAATGGGACGCAGGGCGGTTAACGACACTCGCGACGGCGCCGCTGCCTGTTTCCCGCCGGAAACCCCTCCAACCAGGCGGTTCCCTAGCACATATCTTATGGAATAGGCTAATTCTACCCCTATGGTTGCCCATAAAGATGGCCATGCTACGCGAGGCCCTCAAATTTAACGGTTCAGAACTGCCTACTAAATCCAACGCCGCAGATGCGTTGTCATTTTCTTACCACTGTGGCCGTTTTCTCGTTCGTTTCGGATCCGAGTATGGCACAAGATTATGGCGCCGGAAGCAACCACTCCTTCCTAATTACTTCTTAATTGTCCGCAATGGCCAGGGCCTCTTATATCATCATCGGAATAGTTTTTGTTTTTGAATTGATCGCATTTGGCCTTGCTTTAGGCTCCGAGACTCGCAGAACAACGGTATTGCGTCAAATGTCGCCTTAAATCTCGTCTTTTTATGAACATATTGTCTTATTTCTGTTTCTTTTAGGTTACATGGCAATTTGATGCCGTAAATCAGTACTATTACTGTGAGTACAAACTTGATATTGCCAGCGGTCTTGCGGCTGCCGGATTTTTCTTCAATCTGGTGGCATTTCTCATTGTTATGGGAGTAACAAGATGTTTCTGTTGTGGCGGACCTTATCAGCCTACTGGAACTCGGTTTTGTGCAATTCTTTCTTTGGTGCTTCTCATGTAAGTATAGGGCTAGGGCTAAATCGGACTTTAATTCTTGCAATTAGAAATACATCATGAAAGCTGATTGAAATTTAGATTGCTTGTTTGGAAAAAAATCTTACATAGAAATACTCCCCTGTTTCAGATCATATTATGAGTATTTGGCGGGGTAAAAAACCAATTTTTTGACAGAATCTAGAAGCTATAAGATCTTAAAATTTCATCATAGCCTTCATATATTATATTGCTGGTTGGATCCATAAGAATTTTGAGTGCTTAGCAAAAATGTAGAAGTAGCAAAAAATGACTATGCATGCTTGTGGAGTTTTCTAATCGATTGGCTAAAACAAATCCAACATGTGTGAATGCTAGCGTGCCAGTCTTATTTAAAACCATACATGGAATTTACAGAGCTTTTCTGTTCCTTTGCAGAGTATGTTTCATCATTTCACAGGCATGTTTCCTAGCTGGGGCAAATAGAAACCAGCTGAGAACAACTACTAAATTTTACAAAGGCCAGCAAGTTCCAGAATGTGAAACCATAAGCAAAGGTATTTTTGCAGCAGCAGCAGCTTTCACATTCTTCTGTTGGATCTTGAATTTGGTGTACTATGTGGCAACAATTAAATGCAAAGATGATAGATGGCCACCCTCCAATCCACCCACTGTAGGGATGACAAGTTACCCACATCAAAGCCCATATAGTTTGTGAGGATATTTGAGGTAATGTCCCATATATGTCATTCGCTAGATAATGTCCTTTCCTCTTCTAGAAATGCAAAGTTCAATGTTAGTTTGGAACATAAAAATGAAGATTCCTTTGTTGTTAAAGGATCTAGGATCTTAAATACAGATTCTTTTTTATTTCTCTATGGGAAGGGAATTTTAGGTTTTAGTATATTTTTTCAGTGGTTGTGTAGTAGTTTGCTAGAAGGTTGTAGTCGGAGTTCGATTATATAAATAATAATGCGCAAACATTATGGCAAACAATTGTTGAGTACTCGTCCCCCCTTCTTCTCATAGTCCACCTCTTTTTGTAA